>CM061534.1:11133460-11510774 GCA_030545055.2 Neoaliturus tenellus | reverse complement strand
TTATAAATGTTTTCTTACTTGAAAGTAACATTTTCACAGTAACAGCGAAATTATATAAACATTTTTAGTTAAAACCTATTCATATAATTTTGGAAGACAACGCAAAGTTTTGCTTCCAACTATCGTTTATACTTTACAACTGAATGAACTGAACGGAATTGAAATTGTTTTGTTTAAACAGTAGCTGTTCAATTATAGGTAAATGATTTCTGATGTTATTACACTACATTTTATCTTTCATTACAAATTTGAAGTTTTTCCAAATAAATCTGGAGACTCATAAATCATTCATTATTGCAAATACAAATATAACAAAAAATATCACTATCACATAGGTCAGACCTACATATTCAGCAAATTTCTGATGAAATGAAATTTCTTTGATTTTCTCATAAATACCATAGGAAACATTTTTTTTAGTGAATTTCCCTGTAGGGAATACGCTATTACGGTAGTAGTCATGGTAAGACCTAAGCCCGGGACCACTTTACTTTTTCATTTTGAGGTAACCAGAAGCCAAAAACACCATTCGTTCATTTTCATATATATGTATATATATCTATATATCTATGTGTCCGTGGGTACTGATAACTTTTGAAGGGGACCTCCGATTTTGATGAAATTTGGTATGGAGGTGTAAGACCAGGTCTATTTTCATGAGTTCGCAAACCAGCATTGTCGGGTTATGGGAACAGGGTTTTATGGGGTTTCAAAGGGGTCAAAAATGGGTTTTTGGCATTTTTGGACCTTAATTTTTAAAATTCATCAATTTTAACTGAAACCATTTAAAAGAGCTTAAAAAAACAAACAATTTGGTATTTTGGATTTTTATCATAGCATAACTGGTTACGGGGCAAATCCAAAAATGTGTTTTCCATGTTATTCTTAAGGGAAATCAAGCAAACCCTATATCTTGCTTATTTATTGACATAACTTAATCAAATTTGGTATGTACATTATCTATACAAGGTTTAACTTATACTTGCTTTCAAAACCCATTAGGCGGCAAACCTACATACTCACCCCTATGGGGTTTATGGGGAAAATAAAAAATTGCCAGAGTTTAATACAATTTTGTGTTTGCATTCACCAATTATTGATTAACTTAGATTTTCTAACAACACCCAATGGCAGAAAACCTTCATACTCGATCCTATGGTGTTTTTATGGGGAAAGTAAATAATCTGAAATTCCATTGGAAATTCGCTGAGTACGCAGGTCTGCTGCGACGGGGGTATTATTCCTCTGCAACCAGTTAAAACTTAGTGATTATAAATATTATGTATTATTTTTTCTTTGAAATAGTTTCAAAACAAATTTGTGGGATTAAAAAACTATTAGGAACAAATGAGATAACAGAAACCACAAACTATTTCCAAAACAATTGTTAAGGTTTTCAAATCAATAAAAATAGACCTGGTCATACCATATCATATCATCAATATGGTCATACCATATCAGAAAAATCAACTAATTCTTTTTGAAAAAAAAAAAGAAAGCTGTTGGCATACAAACAATCCCATAAAAGGAACTAAAATACTAAAGACAGACACCTGTGGTCGAGATCCTGACAGAATAACATCCATGACGTTATTGTGTTATTCCACAATGAGAAAGACTGTGGGAGTAGAAAAGAAAACCACTGTTCAGGGATCAGCATTTTTTTAAGTGCTATAAAAACACTGAAAACATGCCTCCACATGATGTTTTTGAATATGTATTGTTAAAAAGTACTCTTTCTTGGATATTAAAGTTGGATCTAGGTCCCTCATACCTGATACATCAGTAAAAATAAATTGTATTGTACACTTACAAGTAAGGAAAATTATGTTACTTTTGTACGTTGCTGAGAGTTTATAATAATACATTTTAAAACTTTTAATGTATGAGAGACCTAATTTAACCATTCAACTAGGCCTAAATGATTACCAAAAGTTTCATGAAAATCAGTTGAAAAATAGTGTTCGAAAAAGGGGAAATACCAAACCATGTTTTGCCCAAAATCGGTATGGTTTACATTTCTGGCTGCTCTACTAGTACAATGCTGAAGATGGCTCTTAAGTTAAAAATATCTGTTAGAAATCAAAATTAATTAAAAGAATTCTGATGCACTCAGTGTTAATGGAGTGCCAAGTCAAAACCAAAAACAGAATATAAACTAAAAAAATTCAAAAAATTTATGTCTATTTTAATACAGAGAGAGAGAGAGAGAGAGAGAGAGAGAGAGAGAGAGAGAGAGAGACAAATGACAAATGACAAATGACAAATGTTTTATTTTACGATGCAAAGTTAGGACCATAAGGTCCTCTCTTACACTTAACATCAATTGAAATGATAAACATAATACTAATAACAATTTTTTAAAATAAACTAAATATAAATTAAGTTTAACAATTTTACAAAAATTTTACAATTTTTTTTTATATTTTTTTTATTTATTTTTTTTTTTTAATAATACGATAAATTTTTACATAACATTCTTATCTTTGGACTTTCAAACTGTTATAATTAATAATTTCTTTTAACGATATACAGTAGCTTTATAATGCAGGTCGAATACCCCACGATACTTCGGATAGCCATGTTTTTATTGCTGCACCAAAGACTCGCCTTGATTCAATAATTTTGATATGGTTAGGAATCATATTCCATAATCTACATGCAGTTACATGAAATGATTTATTATACATTACCGTGCGATGGCGTGGAATAGATAAGTTATATGATCCCCTTCTAGTATTTCTTCCACTAACTTCAGTGCAAAATGTAAATTTTTGGAAAAGGTAATCTGGTGTTTTAGAATTTAGAATAGAATGCAACAAAAAACAAATGTGATAAATTCGTAATTCATTTAGTTTTAAAAGATTCATTTCAGTATAAAATGGTGTTATATGTTCATCACGATTTAAAATGTATATAAAACGTAAACAATAGTTTTGAGCTCTTTGCAGTTTTTGCGAAAGTTCGACTGTCATGTCATTTGTTACAACGTCACAGTAATCAAAGTAGGGGAATACAAGAGTTTTTACTAGCATTACTTTTACGGTAAATGGGATAAAGTTACTAAGTTTTTTTATTGATTTAATACCGGCAAAAACTCTATTACATGTATTGTTTACGTGTTCTGTCCAGTCAAGTGTTGATGTCATTGTCAGTCCTAAATTCTTTACTGTCTTACTATATTCAATAGGATTGTCATTTATAGTGATCTTAGGGGCTTCATCAATATTAATGTTGGTAATAAGTCTGTTGTAAGCAATGATAATAGATTTTGTTTTTGTTTCGTTTATCTTAAGCCCATGATTCATCGCCCAGTGGTATACAGCTGTGAGATCTTCATTGACATTATTAACAGCGTTTACTAAATCCGTTGTTTTAAAATGATAGTAAATTTGTAAGTCGTCAGCGTAAAGGTGGTATTTTGTATGACTAAGTACAGTATGAATGTCATTAATATAAATACTGAAAAACAGTGGACCTAAAACAGAACCTTGAGGTACACCTCGAGTTACAGGTTGCCACTGCGAGGAAATACCATCTGCATTAACACACTGAAGTCTGTCTGTAAGATATGATCTAATCCATGTTATAGCTCTATCCGTAAAACCTATTGTTTTCAGTTTAAGTAGAAGTAAAGGGTGATATACGCAGTCAAAAGCTTTTGTGAAATCAATCAATGTCAAAAGAGTTGCCTGTCTGTTGTCCATGGCACATCTAATGTCATCAGTGATATGTAAAAGTGCTGTAGTTGTACTATGATTTTGTCTAAATCCAGATTGAAATTGGCAAAGTATATTATTCTGGTCTAAGTAAGATGTAATTTGCTGATGAACAACTCTTTCTAAACTTTTGGATATTGCAGGCAGTATACTGATAGGTCTGAAGTCTGATGGGGTTTCCGGTGTTGGGACTTTGTTCAATGGTCTAACTATTGCACGTTTCCAGTTACTTGGGAAAATTGACGTCTGCAAAGATGTATTAAAGATTTTTGTAATGTAGCGTAAAGTGACCGGTATCGTGTATTTAATAAATTTTATTGGAATACAATCAAATCCGGTAGCATTACTTCTGATGCGCATAATGGCTCTATACACATCATCATTTGTGACTTCATGAAAATAAAAATGTTCATCAATATTATTTGGAAAATTATTTATACAGTCTATTGTGAATCGTGAAACTTGGTCAGTACTTATAGGTAAATTGGTAAAAAAGTTATTTATATTATTTAAGTCAATTGATACTTTCGGTTGAATTTTGTTTTTACCTGCTCCTAGATTTTTAACAACCTTCCATGTATTGGAAGACGATTTATTAATAGCTAGAACTTCATAAGTATATCTCAGTTTCGCATTTCTTAATTGCTGTTTGACTCTATTTCTTAATCTCCTGTACTCCGACCACTGATTATCAATATTATATCGCTTTGCTCTTTTATGAGCAGAGTCTCTTTCTCGCATAAGATCACGAATTTGTTGGTTTATCCAAGGAGCAGGTTTCTTCGTTACTCTTTTCCGAATTACTGGTGCGTGTTTGTCAAATAGTGATAGCAAGTTATCGTTTAGACACGAGACCATTTCATCAACATTATTAGAATTAACAATATTATCCCATGGCAAATTGAGAGCATCTAACAATAACTGATGGTAATCAATATTTTTATAGTTACGATATTGTACTAAATTTGGTTTTGGTTTTGGTAGCTTTATAGAATAAACACAGTATATTAACTCGTGTAGTGACAGTCCAGGCACAGGTACTTGCCCGTGATGTTTCACAAGCGAAGCATCACTTACAATAATAAGATCAAGAAGAGTGTGGGAGTCTCCGACATGATGTGTTGCTTCTAGTGGTAACATGGTTAAGTCACAGGTGTAAAACATAGTCGTCAGTTGAAGTCTGTCGTATGTCATTCTTCCAAGTAAGTCAGTATTGAAATCTCCCATTATAATTACATGGGAGTAAAGTGGCAAATAACGTAAGAGATTACGTTCAAACTCCACCATAAAACCTATTTTCGGAGGTCTATAACACACTGCTAAAAGTAAATTGGTTCCTGGGAGTTTAACATCAACAAACATGTACTCCGGACGATCAGGAATTGAAGTGTCAGAACAATATAATAACTTAACACAGTAATGGGATTTAAAGTAAATGGCAACTCCACCCCTGCTTTTGTGTAAACGATCATTTCGGAGTATGTTATAACCATTTAGTTCAACTGCATGTGATGAAATATGAGGCTTCAACCACGTTTCAGTTACTAAAATAAAGTCGCAATTCGGAAGTAAAAATATGTCACGAAATTCATCAATATGACCGTGTAATGATTCTACATTAACGTGAGAAATTTTTAATAAATTTAGAAAGGGAGCAAAGGCCTGACAAAGATAATCACTTGTATTTTGGGCTAGTCTTGGTGCATCAGATTGGTCAGCTGTTGGCATTAGTTTTGAAGTTAACAAAGTATCGAGGGGTATTGACTGCAAATAACAATAAAGTTGATTTTTCAAACATGATCAAACAAAACAAAACAAAAATAAAAATAAAAACTCTTACTTATGTGATCACTGCTATTGTCTCCTAAAACTGAAATTCATAAATAATATATCCTAGATCTAAAGTTATTCACATAAAAATATTTGATTTGAGATAGCATTTTTCATACCATAGAACGTACAATTTTGCTGTTCCTAGAATTTACATGTCATAATGAATACCAGAACTAAAACTAAGTATAGCCTAAATATTATTGTATACAATAATCAGTAATTTATATAGTTCCAAACCTATATAGCCTAGTAGTTTTTGTAATAAAATAATTATAACAACATATTTATTGCAAATTTTTATATAAATATGAGTATTTATGCCAATAACATTAAAGTTTTTTTTTAAATTTAATTATTCCATCACCATCATCATATATCACGAGGTGATTCGTTGCATAAGAAGAGCAATGAATATGAAAAAAAGACAAAATTCAAATTAAATAAAAACACAAATAATTAATATAACTACGAAAACAACTAAAGCAGGCTTATGGTAACAGTTACCTCATTGTTTGGCTTGAGTCATTAAATAGGTTATGAAAAATACGCCTATTGGTCAAAAGAATACTATTAGACTATCACTAAATATTTATTATAAATACCTGATAGACCTACATTGATTCATCTTGTGTGTCTTTTACTCTACCAGTTTTTTTACACCGTTGTCGACGTAGAAAATTCGCCCATCATTCGTCCACACTTGTTTGTGTCCATAGCGCTCCTTACACTCTTTTAACTTTGCGAGTCTTAGTGATGTCAGGTCTTCACAAACTACCACTTTGCTTCCTTTTAATTCCTTCTTCTTCCTGAATATTTCAGCTCTTTTCCTATAGTTTGTGAATTTCACGATGATCGGCCGCGGACGTAGTGTTCCTTCACGTTTTTGACCAACACGGTGTGAACGATCAATGTCACTTTCACTGATTTGAATTTTCATTTTGTTCATAACTAAGTCCATGACCAATTTGTCCGTCGATTCATCTTTTTCCTCTTTCAAACCAAATATTCTAAGAATATTTCTTCTGGAATATTGTTCGGCGTCATCAATTTTTTTCTTCATGTCTTCTTCCATCTTTTCAAATTTATCCTTCCAATTTTTCATTTCCATAGTCACATCATTTATTTTAGATTCAATTGCTTCAAGGATAGGACTTATATTATTGATGACGGCTTCTGTAACTTTTTCTATTACAGTTTCCATAAACTTGGCCATAACAGATTCGTCTAGGAAACAATCTTTTATTGATGTTTTAATTGCAGACATCAAATCAGAAGAAATATTACTACCAGCTGATAAATGAGTATTCTGTGCTTTTCTGTTAGGCATATTTATTTATTTGCTTTAAATCAATTCTAAAACACAAATAGCAAAATGCCAGCTGATAATTCTTGTTGATCTAAGAGAGAGAGAGAGAGAGAGAGAGAGAGAGAGAGAGAGAGAGAGAGAGAGAGGAGGAGAGAGAGAGAGAGAGAGAGAGAGAGAGAGAGAGAGAGAGAGAGAGAGAGAGAGAGAGAGAGAGAGAGAGAGAGAGAGAGAGAGAGAGAGAGAGAGAGAGAGAGAGAGAGAGAGAGAGAGAGAGAGAGAGAGAGATCATTCTTATGTTTCTACAATCAGTATTGCCATTATAATGAAATCTATCTATCTATATTAATAAAATTAGAGTTTTGTCTGTACATATTGCTTAGAATCTTGAAATTTTGGGTTATTTTTACTTTTTATGTATCACAGAATCCAAAATTGGCGTCATCTAAATTTCTTTCCCTCTGTCTTTGATCTCTTTTCACACGACAAGGGCTTTAGTAAATGATATGAAAATTTTTATCAGTGTTAAATGGTGCAATTAGAAACAATTTAGCTGCTCTAAACCAACGTTCGTCATAAAGGCTCTGCCTCATAGTAAAAGAAATATTCAAAGTTAATCTTATGGGAATATTTAATTCTATCACCTCTATGCTTTTTAATCAGCTGGATTAGACAGTTTGTCATTTCACCACAGATTGCAACACTTAAAATTTTAAATACAGACTCATTCATGTCTAACCCTTTTACCTTTCACTAGCCAAAATACAGCAAGTAAAATCAACTAAGTTCTTGGTTCTTAATATGAATATTAAAATAATGTATGCTTAGTATTACAGAAAGAGTTTTTTTTCCTTTAATCTTAATATATTTCTTATTATCATTGCAAACTAATTTTAGTTCCCAATTTAGCTTTCTTGACACGTTATAAAAAAAGAGGTGTATTTCATAAAACAAAGTATGTAGTTAAAACCAACAAGGTTAATAAATTGCTCGATCTTCTAAATAATGCGGGTATAGACAGGACAGTACTAATGTAAAAAATCTGAATAAGTAGGGTCCTTGTGAGGATGCTGCTCACGAAACACTGATAATTTTCATTCGAGGATCATGCTTGGTTAAATGGAATTAGATGGCTATAACATTTTGCAGATGTTTGTTATCGTTTTTATTTTTTGTAAACAAATATGCTCATTTTGACATTTAGAAGGTAGAAAGAACGATTTAATTGGCAATAAATGAAATGAAATGAAATGAAATGAAATGAAATGAAATGAAATGAAATGGTTTATTCATCACACAAAGTTTACATAATTGTGATTTCTTCACACGTAAACATATGACATGTCATACATAAAAGTCTTAATCTATGTCTAGTCTAAAAACTAAATGATAATGTGGTTCTCTCATCACAAAAAATACAAAACAAATTTAAACAAAATGAAAACTAAATGTTCAAAATAAAACAAAACACAATGAAACTTAAAATCTTCTTTGTCAACTAGAAAAAATCTTCTACAGAGTACGGACACAATGTCAGCAAATATTCCTTAAGCTTTTTCTTAAACATAGTCATCCTTAATTCCAATCTAATTTGACTAGGGAGGTGATTGAATACTTTCCTACCTATATACCAAGGGGATTTTTCAAAAAGTGCAGTTCTGTGGATGGGGAATTGAAGAAGATCTCTATTTCGGGTATTGTACGGATGCTCATGATTTCTTGACAAAAACTGTTCGTGGTTTTTTTTTACAAAGATGCATAGCTGGTATAAATAAATAGCGTGGATTGTCAGAAGATTCATCTCTTTAAAGAGAGGGCGACAAGACGTGCGGGGTCCAACATCAGCTAAGATCCTTATTGCTTTTTTTTGAAGAATAAAAATTTTTTGAATGATAGATGAGCTACCCCAAGCGATAATTCCGTAGCATGCCCTAGACATGAAGTAAGAGTGGTAAACCATAAGAGCTGCGCTTAATCCTGAAGTTTGGAAAACCACTCTCAATGCAAACAAAGCTTTGGCTAAAGAAGTGTTTAGTTGATGATGATGATCAAACCATTTGAGATTTTCATTGATATGCATACCAAGAAATTTGGTGTTTTCTACAGATTGAATACGTTTTCCTGATTCTAACTGAAGAAAAATGTTCTCTGCATTCAACTGTTGGTTATGAAGATGAAGTATATTTGTTTTGGAGCAATTTAGATGAAGACCGTTATAACTAAACCAGTTTTCCATGTATGATAAGTCCTTTGAAGCGATACTAACTGCAAGGGGAATGGATGGTGCTCTTACCAACATTGTGGTATCGTCAGCAAATTGAATTATTTTGGAAGGAACTGAAAAAGCTAGATCATTAATATAAAGAATAAACAGAAGAGGTCCAACTTTGGACCCTTGAGGCACTCCATGAACCACAGGACTCCAGTCTGAAAAACGCTTAACATTACATTTATCAGTGACCACTACTTGTTGGAATCTGTTGGAGAGATAGCTTGTGAACCATGCTAAAGCTGAGCCGGATATGCCGTACAATTTTAATTTTTCCAACAGTATATTGTGCCTGACGCAGTCAAAGGCCTTTGACAGATCACAGAAAACACCGATGGCCCTCTGAGATCTGTCCAAGGCCTCCACTGCCTCATTTATGAAGTCTACAATTGCATCAGAAGTACTCCTTTCCTTCCTAAATCCAAACTGATTTCTATTCAGCAACTCATTTGATTCTAAAAATGGAACTAATTGTGACAGTGTGATTTCTTCAAAAATTTTTGATAAAACAGGTAAGAGAGCAACAGGACGATAATTGGATATGTCATGGGAATCTCCTTTTTTGAAAATAGGGATGATCTGGGCATATTTCAACTTGTCAGGGAATGATCCGGTTTGTAATGAAATATTTATACAATGAGTCAAAGGTCTAACAATGCATAAGGCAATAGCTTTGATGACTCTTGTGGGAATTTCATCCCAACCTGTAGACTGTTTGTTTTTTTAGCTTTTTGATGCAGGATAAGACAACAGATTCTGGAACGGGTCGGAATTCAAATGAAAGAGGAATTCTAAAAGGAGCTTGTTTTGCAATAGCCAGGGATTCTGTGACAGAGGCATTGTCTTGGAAACTATCTACTACACTAGAAAAATATTTGTTCATTGTGTTTGCCACAACTAAAGGGTCTTTGATCACCTCCCCATCAATACTAACTTCTGGACAAAATTTATCTTTAATACTAGAGTCAAGTTCCCTTTTAACAATATTCCAAGATGTTTTACTAACATTTTCACTTTTTTTAATCAAATTTAAATTATACATTCTCTTTGCGGCCAAAACAACCTTCTTAAAAATTTTTTTGTAATTCCTAAAGTATTCTAAAAAAACAGGGTCAGAGTTATATCTTGAGATTCTATACAATTCCCATTTTTTCTTACTGGACACGCGTATGCCTTTTGTCACCCAAGCGTGATTCCTTTCCTTTTCTACAACAGCTTTTGTTTTGATCGGGAAGGTATTTAAAAAACAATTATACAATATTTTAAAAAAATCATTAAAGCTTTCATTACAGGTGTGTTGTGACAAGCAATATTCCCAACTCTCTTCTGACAAAGTGTTAACCATAAGATCAATATTTTTTTGATTAATTACCCTATTTGACTTAAACTTTTTTCTTTGTTTACCTTTAATTCATTTCTTTGGCAGACTACTTGACCCAAATGATCAGACACCCCAAAGTCAACCACCCTACAGTCCATGTTCTTCGAACAAGCATTTGTAATCACATTGTCAATACATGTGGATGATGTTGGAGTTATCCTAGTTGGTTCATTGAATAATGCTTCATAACCAAATGACAAAATTAACTCTTTAAATCTACAGCATTTTTCATTGTCAACCAATAAATCAATGTTAAAGTCACCACTAATAAAAATAGATTTCTTATACTTATCAGCCTCAAGGCAAGTCAGCAATTTTTCAAAACATGAAAAGAAAGTTTTTAAATTCTGATAATTTGGGGTTCTGTAAACTACTACAAAAACTGAAGTTTTTGAGTTTTCTACACTCTCAGCTTCAATAGCTGTACACTCAAAAGAGTCTTCTATGGAAATCGAGTTAATATCTAATCTTTCCTTCCAAATGACATCATCTCTAACAAAAATACAAACACCACCTCTATCTTTTATATTTCTATGGAATATTGTTGCCAAATTATAAGACTTTAGACAGTTTTTCAAAAAATTATCATTTACATTGATCCAATGTTCCGACAAAACAAACTATTTTTGGTTCTAATTTGAAAAAATCTAACATTACTTTCAAGACTACATATTTACTCAAACTGGATCCTCTAATATTTAAGTGAAGTAATAAGCATGAACATGATCCATCAGAATCTGGATTTTGGTTATTTACATAAACTTTCCCTGGCTCATTGTGATCCTCAACTGAAGATAGAGAACCTAAAACTAAGTTATTTTCAGATATGCCCTCGGAATTAAGTTTTTTTCATAGAATGGTCGATCAGGTTGATATATTGTGTAAGAGGGATAATTTGACTCACTGCACACATGACCATTATAGTTCAACGAATGCTGCAACCAAGGGGAACTTCGAAATTCTGGATGAAGTGGGACCGGGTGACGTATCCATTGCTGAGAAGACCAACTCTGTGAAGGTGACCAGAGTACCGGAGAGTAAGGAGTTGCTGGAGGGTAGAGCATCATATTTGACTTAGTGTTGATCTTCTCTGGATGATTGTTGCTCTTTGTCACCTCACTATAGAGAAGGTGTCCAGGTACATCCTCAGAGTGTGATTGATCATGATTAACGCAATCTGCTCTTATAGTTTCTTGACCCGGAGCTATGATGTTTTTTACAAGTTGTGCCACAACTTTTTTGCCAGACTTATTAATATGAAGTCCATGGGTGGTGTGATGTTGTCGTCCAAGATACAGATGCAGATCCAGAAGTTGTAAGTGATCGTAACTTTTAATCAATCCCCTGATGGAATGATTTATGTCATCAATGATGAGATTTTCTCTTGATTATAAGATTAATAAGAAGTAATCCCTACATCAGCGCTTTATTTTCCTATGTTTTTCAAGACAAAATATTTTAACATGGGATGTCTCTAATTATTTGGTTCTGTATACATCGGCAATAAATGGGGATGTTTTTAGGTAAGAAGGTATAAATTTAAAGTAAAAAATAATAATTATACTGTAATTAAGTAGACCTAATATCTACTTAAAAATAAACATATTTACACTGGTGCGGTGCCTACATTACTGACAGGCGATGCGTTATTTTACTTGGGTTGGGTATTCAAATTTTAATTAATTTTTAATCTGGATTTGTACATGTCTTTTAAGGGCAGAACACGAAATACAGAGTTGGGGTACATGGGTACATTGGATTTAGTACAGCTATTGTCACAAGGTTTTAATATTCATGACAAGTCTGAGTTTTCTTAAATCGTCTATGAGTAATGGTAAGGTGTACTTTTAGAACTATAAAGTTAATCATGAATATTAATGTTTAGTAAAACTGCAACAAAAACATTAAAGACAAAGACATAACTTCTAACTTCTAACCCAAATGGGAAATGAATATAACAAGATTTTGACAAATTTACCAAGAACCTATTAAGCATAAAATATGTTATAATATCTAGATACGTTAAAATAAACCAAATGAAGGTGAATTGATTTTATATGATTTATATGATTGTTATATATCTGTTAATAAACTGTAAATACACCCCTTGCGAAGAACGGGTACACAGCTAGTCAAATTATAAAACCAAAACTAGACTCTCTGAGTACACTATCCAGCCCAAATAGCTTTATCCATATTCCCCACTCGAAAACTGTATCTAACATTTCTTAACCATCACTTTTAGTTATACAAATATTTCATGATTTCTGGCTTAATAAAAAAATATTTTAAGGCGTTTGTACTACAAGAAGCCTTTATGTTTCTGCATTTATATTGATTTTATGCTTTGATATATAACATGCATTATATGAAGCATTTCAAGCATTAGAATATGATGGTGCTTACCATCGGGAGATATTTACCATTGAGACCTTGAAACAAAACAAACAACACACTCAGTTTTATAAACCAATGTAAACTACCTAAAAGTTGTTAAAATACAGAAAAAAATATAGACACAACTGTTTTATAATTAAATTCATCCCTATGAGCCAAAGAGATTGAGTTAATTATGTTCCCTTTAGTAAACTCAAAACTAAAGCCAAAATGTACCAAAAAAGGCCAAAGCCAAAGTGTAAATCATATCACATACAAATTATAGTTAAATACCACATTAATTATTTACTAAATTATTTTGAGGGACCTTCAAAAAATTAATAAATCCAGGAGTATCTTTGAGTTTACTCAGCTTTGACATTGCTTTGATTACACCAAGATTAGTTAGAGCAAAGCGTACTTATAAATATGTTGAACAACTGGACAAAGTTCCAAATTTTGTTAAACTCGTATGTTTTTTTTTTTTTTTTTTTTTTTTTTTTTTTGGATCACATGGTGCCGCCTGCCTTTCTGCAAGCTTTGATCACACTCAATTTGAAAATTATTGTTACTTTCAATTACAGTGATATTCAAATTTATCCCCAATATTATTTAAAAATAATTTGGGACATCTAATGACTGATTAGTGAAACATGTTATAATTTTTTACTGTTTACCTTTTTTTGAGAAGGTTCACTATATACTCGTATATAACTAATTAGAAATAAGTTTATGAAAAGTAAAAAGTAATCTTTTAATATCCTTTACTGCCATCAACAAAATTATGAGAATAGACATGGCACTCACTTTGTCGAGAGTTTTGTTGGCTGTGTGGGCCTCATGGGGGCAGATGGTGCCGTCCAGCTCTTGCGATGAGTTGGTTTTGGTCGTGTTGAGTTTGAACGCCATCTCGTTGAGTGCCAGGTTGACGGAGACCCTCATCAGGTAGCAGGTGACCAGCCCCACGACGATGTACACCGCGAGGATGTAGCGCTGCGGCAGACATGCGCAACCTGCCGACAGGAGATGCGCCGGTGAGACGATTCAACAAAGATTTTGTATAATTATGCGGTAAGATATCCGTCATAGGTTGATTGTAGTTTATACGATCGTTGCAATAAGCACCAAAAAATCCATTATTAAATAGATTATATAAAAAAAAAAAAAAAAAAAAAAAAAAAAACTGTTGCATAATGAGTTCATTGTGTTACAGGAGTAACACTAGGATACAGGTTCTAGACCAATCAGGGCTCAACATTTGACGAAAGTAATGTTATAATATAAACTAGCAATTTATTTTTATAGAATACAAAAGTTACATTTAGTTCTAAATTAATGAAATCCGACCAATCCAATATTGTGAATATCAGTGATCACAAAAAAGCTACAGCTGTATGTAAACAGATGTTTATAAAATGCTCATACCATTCTCAATGTTATACAATGGGAAAATTTCAAATTTAATTTGTGGATAGCGCCCTTATATGAAGTCCGATTCTCATCAATTTTTGGCAGAAACAACTATACAGACCAAGCCATATTCAACGACACCCAAAACTTGAAAATTGGTTGAGAATTGTAGGAGGAGTTCTCTACACAAAAAAAACCCTAAGCATATGAATTAAGTATAGATTAAAAATTTAATCAGCTAATGTTCAATCACAATTCACGTTTTAGCCCCTTTATGTGATTAACCTCAACACTCTAGATGACTATGTCATTAAGATTTTTTCTTAAAATATAATGGGTTTATTTAAAATTCAATACTTGCGCAATGATATAACTTTATATTGCATTCCTACCCAACGTCATTAAGTCCTACCCTTCTGTAAGATTAATTGATCCCCAGCTACTTCTCACAACTCTTAGTAAACTTCAAATCCTCTCATTTTAATAATTTTTGCGATTGTACAAGGTGTGTCGGTGTCTTTACGAAACGTACCTATTTTGTGGCAAGCATTTCTCAAGATCGCTTGATGAAAATGGCAGTTTCCAAGGACATTGGGCACACTTTCAATTCAAAACAAAACTTGATTATTTTTACTTTAATGGCTACAACCAGTTTTTCTGGGTTATGTTTCCTCCATTTATCATCTAGTGTCGTCTTTTCGCCTGGATAGCATCCAGAAATGATGGAGTAGGTTTAGGATAATTTTTCGCGCCTCGTGGAGATGATCTCACCCATCATGAGAGAGGAAAATGCTAGACTAGATAATATCAAGAATACTGCGAGATATGTACTTAAACAGAAAGCATTTAAAGTGTAAATGCTGCGAAGCATGTTTAGAAATTAAAATTATCATCATACTTTGAGTATACACAGAAATGTATCCCATCAAAGCTGAATAGGCATTGATCACACACTCCTTCAGAACTGTAAGAATAAATTAAATTGGAAAATAGATTTCAAAATATTTTCAAATTATAAAAAAATCCTGAGATTATACACAAATTTATGAATGTAATAACCAATTTTTCTTATACTTCTCTCCATTTTTGCATATTAGAGCTGTTTTTATAGAATATTTTTATATATTTTAATATCATGTTTTTATTAATAGTCTATCTTCCTATACTGGACCAACTACCACCAGTAAGGAAGCAGTTTGGTGACATGATGATAATGGCATGTGCACACCACTGAATGTTCATTGATTTTAAATTTAATAATTATACCCAATTGTTGTCAGTATAGTTGTATAGTATAGTGTATAGTCGGGGGCAATAGAACAAGCGGGTGAAGGTCAAACTAATTAACATGTAGTTAAATGAGCAAAAATCAGCTGGCTTATTAAAATACTTGACCTTGACACGCCTGTTCTATTGCCCTCAAGTATAGTGTAAAAGTGATACAGTATAATAATGGATATGACGTGAAGAGAAGATCTTTGATGAAAACGCGTAATAGCGGAATTACAATGGGAATGTTTTTTTATGGAAAAACTAACGCGTATATACTGCGGGATAGCAGCAGTAACTTAATTAAAAACAGATAACAAGAAAGGTAACAGATAACAAGAGACTAAAAACAGATAATAAGATAAAAGATAATAATAGATTGAAATATAAGCGATAACAGCAGTATTGTAATTCATTGGTGTCGTCTTCCACAAACACATCCATCATATCGGCCAAACGGCCGGTAACCATGGAGACATTGCGACGGCGGCGTCGCTTATGTCTGGGAATGTTATCGCATGCGGCCTCAGCTTCAGTTCTGATAACGCAGGACGTGCATCAGCTGTTACGGCCGCGTCAGCGAAGGCGTCACAGTTTTAACCGTCAGCTGTTCAACAATGCCTCGAGGTCAACACGTGCAGCTGACGCTGCGGCGCCGGCGTTACGGCGGACATTGTAGTCAGAAAACATCAAACCCCATTTTTGGAAATGTAGGAAGCAAGTATTTAAATAAGTATGGAACCAACACCAAGTTGCAACTTATATGATTGCATTATACGATTAAGGCTCGTGTCTTATCTAATGCAATCAAATGTTAGTGATATAAGTTATGACGTGAGCAATAACGTGAGTTATGAGTGGCAATATGATATCTACATGGATGACGTGTAGAAAAGTAAAGTAAAATAATGAACTTAATGTCACATAAGGTAATTTATAAAGAAGCATGTCAAATTGAAAATTATTTAGCAAAATCCATGTACATATTCGTTCACGTGTTAATTATAGGTACCGTATTAAATTGTTACATTTAAAATTGTTTATTGCACGTTTTATATCTCTACTTAACGTGCGTCTATCAGATAGTGTCTGTTAAATCTGATGAATTTATAAACTAAAAAACAACATGATGCAAAGGCGAGGGGGGGATTTTAAATTTAGTATGCTTCAATTCCACCACGTGCCGCGTAGTGAGTTCCCCTAACGTGCGTCAGCTCACCTTTATCAGCTGACGACGCAAGTTACTTACATTTTTACATGGCAAGTGTTTACTTTACCAATAGTTTTCACTATTTAAATTATGTAATCTGAGATTTTCGACGTAGTGTTTTGTAACAGTTAAACGCATTTGTTTATCAATGATTTATAAACCGGGAATTTGTGTAAGACCAGATTAATGTTTTGAGATTTAACAGATAAGATACGCGGGTTATACTTTGTATACGCACTTATATAAAATGAACTGAGCGGAAATTCAAATGTAGGGCCTAAAGTTTATGGCTTTGGGAATAAAAATGAGTCCATTCTATTCTAGGTATAATATTGTACTACGTAATAAACAAATATTTGATGATCATGAATATATGAACTGTTCTTATTCGCACTGTCTGTAATAAAGCACTTCAGTAAGTCTAATATTTAAGTTAAATTGTGGGGGATTGACATAAACTGTGAATGTTGAAATATTGTAAATATATTTATGATAAATGGCTATACAACATCGTAAATACGACATTTTAAAATAGTACAATATTGCAATTAAACTCATTACTAGACTATGTTTATACCACAATGACGAAGTGTATGTCCTCAAAAATCGAAAACATCATATATAAATACAATGAACAGCAAATAAAGTACCGGTAACGTAGGGATAATCTATTACAGAAGAGCTTCTTTATAAGATCGGGCCCATTCGTAATACAGTAGGTTAAATCACAAAACCCATTCCTTTGAGGGATTTTTTCTTAGAGATAAAGTGTCACGTCTGCCATACAACTAGAGGGAATTCAACTAGATTTAAAAGGTGTAAAAGGTTCAAAGGGGTTACAAGATTTAAAAGGTTAACGACTAGCAATAAGTTTTATTTCTTTTCGGTGTTGACGAATTTTTTCACATTCAGAATTTTATAGATTTTCAAAGATGACGTCGCGGGCTCCCAAAATTAATAATCGTAATCCACAAGAAAATTGAGCCAAGGTTTTTACTTAGAATTAGAACAAAAATATTGTAATTTTTTGTTTTAAAACAATAGATTCAAACATACTAGGGATCAACTCCTGATCGAAATTTGACAAAAATTTAATTTGATCTAGACCGAAAAAGTTTACAAATGGAGACATCGGTTCTTCCTTTTTTCTAGCAGTTGTTATTACAAGAGCAAATGAATCAATCAATTTTCCTCTATAATATTAACGTTAAAATTTTGAAAGCTTGTGGAGCGTAGCCCTGGGGGCCGATGTGAATTATAATGGAATTCTGCACATCTACAGGATCATACATTTCTAATGCGCGGATTTCTCCTAAGATGAACCCAAGCTAAGAAAAAGTTAGGGAAAGAAACATGCTTGCCTATTTGTATGGATTCAAGTTGGCTTCCTTCAGTGATTAAACTCACGATTGGGCCTAGTAATTTACAAAAGTAAATGTTATAGGGTATACGCCCGTTTTCAATGAAACTAATACAAAAAAGGATTTAAAGTACGGTATATTTGTCCTTTGTTTGGAACGGCGTTAAACAATATTTTTGTACAGGAATTTGTACAACTTACATGTGAAGATTGAACTTATTTCGAATGAGACTATTCATACGGTAATAAAACTGTTTTGGTAAAATTTTAAATTGATCCACCTGTTGGCTCTGCATGTAAACATGGGAAATCGTTACAAATTAGCAGCAGTTGTTCATACAGTTTTAGCTTCACTGGTAAATCCGACTATAACAGCACCAAAGAAAAGCTAAACAGCTACTCTCGCTTTAAACAATACTAATTTACATAGTCAACATTAATTGGTAGACTTATTCATAAAAGTACAACTTTTATTTCAATTTTTCACTAACTTTAAAAACTTACTTAAAACATTGGAAAATGATATTATCTCAGCTCACACAGTTATTAATAAATTCATAATTATCGTTACTAATAAATAAAAATAATAATATTTGAAAAAAATATCTGCTAAAGCCTAACCAAAACCTCTCAATAAAAGTAAGTGAACGTACATTTCCAGTAGTTTGTCTTGTGGTCTTTCATGTCGGCAGTCACTGAACACACTGGCACAATAGCTCTGCGCTGCTATCAGTGCCCTGGACTTTACGCCCCCGCCGCGATGCGACGCGACAGCACTATCGAATACTTCGCAGATCTGACCACAGGCCAACCGGATGTTCACTCAAAATAGAAAAATATTGAATTTGCTTCAGTAATTGAAGTTGCTTCTAGAAAAGTGATCGTTGAAGAGTCTTATATTTAGTTGTGCTGCTTAAAATGTTAAAAGTAACGAAACAATTATTCGAATATCTTTATGGTCGCGAAACACTGAATAATTATCGAAACTCCGAACATCGACTATCGCGCTGCCCCACCGGCCATCGAATGCATTGTTGCCACTGTCATAATCGATTAGTGCCCCCCACTTTTTTTCGCGCAAAATTCCACGTCCTTGCTCGCGCGCAAGGTCTAGGGCATGACTCCGGTGTTAGCTCATTTTATGTTGTTTTGTTCTGGGATATTACGCAAAAGTGCAAAATTTGCTGCAATTTGTGATGGCTGGTTGATGTTTGTTTGGTTTGGGTAGCTTGTAGATAGATGACGTATTCCATAAAACAAAATTTAACATGGTAAAATGAGTGTTTTATGAAAATATGATAACATTAAAACATTTGACTGGTAATACTAAAGAGAACAGTGAGAAAATATTACAAAAAAGTAGAGTTTCCGATTCAAATTTGAATGTTCAAAAAGCTATCCTGTTGCTCCTTTCACAGCATCCCTAATGAAGATAAGGCTATCTTCTAATGAATACTGCACTATCTCCAGATTAATTGGAATAATGCTTTCCTCTTTGATTTTTATAACGTGAGAGACTTTTAAATTGCGTATATTTTTATAAGCTGGAGTCTTAAGCAAGTAACGGGCACACGAAGTAATACATAGCACCTTTAACACCTTTACTGAAATTGCGACCTAACTCAATAGGTATAGTTTAAAGCCGGTATTACGTTACGTTACCTCCCTGTGGCCACTTGTAAATTCCAGTTTTTTGTTAACTAAATTGGTAGTAGGCCTATAGATCATATGAAAAACGAGGTATTTCTTTAACTTCTCGAAATGCTAACAGTCAAAATTTGTTACGAAGCTTCGGCAATTTGTTTGAATTTGTTTGTGAATTTCTTTGTTTACATCATAAGATAGAGCAAAGTTAAAAATGAGTGTTTTGAATTATGAATGACTAAGACCATTTACCAATCCCCAAAGGATTTTAGAAGTATAGTTGGATCTCGTTATGCTGTGACTGTAAATATGCGGTCATTTAACGACCCGGTCGCGAAGGGCAACCACAGAACACGCACTAGACGGTGATTAAATGGTCCATCATTGCAAGAGACTGAAGTGAGATATTCAGAATACTCAAAATGGATGGTTGATTTTCGAAAGGTAAACTCGGCTTCCTATACTCATGCTTAACTATAATATTTTGCGAATTGCGGGTGGACTGGGTTTTGCTGCTGATACAGCATAACTTCTAGTCTACATTGTAGTATTAACCAGGGACCGTGCAATATTTGGGACATTGCCAAAACAAATTCTTGGCAATTTCACAAATCTAAATCACGCTTCCGGGCGGTCAGTATTTTAGAACGGATGTAGTCTTAAATTGGTTTTTAAATATACGTGTCCTTGGGACTAAATGGTCCGTAAGCTCTTTACTTTGATGAGTTTATATCAGTCTCAAATTACACGCAATTTCTTGAAAATCATATTTTAGTTCTCTGCAAGAGCACAGATAAATTAAAGTTATTATTATGCCTGTTATAAAAGTAAACACAACAAGCATTTTAGATAGTGTCGGCGGTATCTATCATAAAACGTTGTTTAAACTACGGTACGCTTTGTCATTTATAAACATTTTCGAAAACAAGCCTGAGAGACGAGTATAAAGGTTCGGCTCAACGACCAGAAAACTCAAGTGACAGAGATACATGATGGTATCCATGAAATATTTAATATGACATCTATTCGAGATTGGCCAACATTTGAATGAAATTGCAGGAAACCTACCTAGGCACATACACTGGTATTTTCACTTATTTCAGTAGGGAATTCGCTGAGCACACAGGTTCCTATACGTCGGTTTTGCGGTGCGCCATCATTGCCGCTACCAAAGGGGCATCAAAACGCTGACTCTTATTTCAAAAGAAACATTTTAGAAATGAAAATCGCACGAAGGGTGATTTTTTTACTTGTACTTATAATACCATAATACGTCCTGCGTCACTTCTACAAAGCCCATTCAAAGTCGGACGTCACTTTACTGCAAGATGTTATCGTCGTCTTATGAGTTGGTGGGTGTATGGTTTTCACAGGTTGTAATTTTATTGTTCTCGGATTGGCCCGGTGTTTCCTCGTTCACGAGCGACATCCTGGGGGAATTACACTAAGTAGTCGCTTCTTCAGGAGACAATAAGAGCGCATTAAGACTACGGTTTACACAACCTCGCTTAAGTATTACAAACACAGGTTAAAAATAAAGATAATGTTTTAAAATTAAATATAATAGTTTATTACTTAAAATTATAAGCAAAATTATAGTATCCTTCTGGTTCATTCTAACAATGCAAAAAAAAAGAACGTGCCATTGTAATTTTCCCAATGAATGTTTGCCTAAAATTAATAATAACTATAGAAAAATTTTAGTAATTGTTAAATCACAACTTAAATTAAAAATTCATACGATGTTGAAAATCGAGTTTCACTTAAACACATCATATCATCATCCCTTTACATCTTTATAATAGTAATATTAGCATGTTCAGGAAAAACTGTCCAATGAAACACGCCCTGAAAGTTTTTGGTGGTTCATGGTCAACTTTGACTTTAAATCCAAAATAGGTGCCCTTTAAAGTTAAATAGTACCGTAACGGAATAGTATATTTCATAACAAGAGTGGAAAGTGTCTTTTCCGGGCCGAGATCGAGTTTACGCGCGAGGCTTTAGCCGAGCGCGGAATTTCGATCAAGGCACGGAATAACACTTTCGACTCGAGCTATGAACGATATTTTTCATCACACTGTAGATAATTAATAATAGTAATTAATTAAATACGGTAATGCAAGTTTAAGAAACCACCTATGGATGCTCAATTGATTTCCGCAGTACAATGAAAACAGTGATTCTGTTTTACACAGCTAATTACATTATTGAGAACAGCTGATTTCACTTACCTAACCTCTCTCTCTAGAGAGGGAAAACGGTTTTTCTACACTCTCAGCTGGTGATGAATATAGCTGTTTCCCGTACAGTGTGATGAAAAGTAGTTTACGGATAGCAAACCGAGATCCGTCATTATGATACTAACAAAGGAAACGAAGCGACAAGCGTCTTTTTATAGTGTTCTTTGGATGTTCTGCGTCACGAAAGCCTAATCAAGGGCAATGTACAATTACCTAACTTTTTACTTTGATATTAACAAACAAATATTAAAATAAGTAAGGTTTTTTACTGTATTTTATTATTTTACCTTTTAAAAGACAATGAAAACAATAACTGAGTAAATTGTACGAGATAAAATGAACGTAACAGCTCTAAAAGGACTGGAGGGGGGACGTCATTCAAGCTCATCTATACAGTATAAGTATTCAGATGTCAAATCTAATTGCTTTTATCTGTAGAAGTAACTAACTTTGCCGTGCAATCAGCTACACACCTCAGTGTATGTTAAAGTTCCCGCGTGTGCCGGTCTCGTGCCGGTGTCATGGTGGTCTCCTTAAATCACGTGCCGCTGACATAATGACTCCTACTCCGCTGACAACGTAGAGGCATGTCAGCCGACGGCCGCGTCACTGCCATTACACCTACCGGCTCACCTTGGGACTGCTCTCGCTCCCCCAGCACTCTACACAGACATCCCAATGATGATCCCTAACTGGAACGGAAACACGTGTGCATCTCAGACTTGAGACTTCACTTGCGGATTTCCAATACATTCTCCAGCTGGGCGCAATCAGATCGACCCCTCACGTCCACCCCCGAAATTTTAAATATATGATAAAAATACATAAAACCTTTATAAGCCTGAAAACCACAAACTATACTCAATGAGTACTTGGACACTTCGGAGTTGGTTCGGAGGAACTTGGCATATATTATAATTTTTAAATAAGCAAATGGATGTTTAAAGGGCTTATATTAAAACACCCGGTCCTGAACAAGTGACCCCCCACCCAATTTTTTCCTTTTGATACGGACGATCTCGAACAGAATGAAAGATATGATCTAGTTTACACGTTAATACAAAAATTTCTAATTGGACTTCAAAATTTTACTTTATGAAACACGTCTTTTGAACTCAAAAATTAGACTATTAAATTCAAAGTTGGCCGATTTTATCCGGCTCGAAGGACCAATGTGTCGAGTTTTAAATGAAGATCTTTGTTAGCAAGATAATTTTTAAAATGTTTACAAAAATAAATAATCAAGACATTACCGGTATTGTATTAAATGTATATGTATTAGTACAGATCAAGCCGGTTCGTGCTGATATGTATGCCAAGGGAGATACAGTCCACTTTAGTCTTGAAAAATAGCAAACGTATATTATAACACAGAAAAACTAAACAATAGTTTCGTTTCCTTGATATCGTTGATAGTTGATATTTGATATCGTTCCTTGATAGTTGATAGTTGATATCTTTGATAGTTGATATCGTTTCCTTTTTCTGTGATTATAATAAGCAAAATAAGTCTTTAAAAAAAAGAATGCTTATAATAGGCCCAAATGTATAAATAAAATTTATGTGTAGTTTACTTTAAGGTATTAATACGACACTTTTATAGAATACTAACAGTCCTATAAGCAAACATAGAAGTTGTTATATTTTCCCGCCGTCACTTAAAACATCTAATGGGACATGTCAAACAGAACGAAACATATCAGAGTCTTCAAATTGTCAATGGAAACTAATCTAATCGTAGAAAAAACTTAGTGAACTCCTTATCATCGCCTTCAAGTTACTCGGTGACAGAGGAGGTAAAATTAATAATTGAGAGAGGATAGGCCTAAGTGTTGGGATTAAGTTGTACAATGAACAGGGTATCGAAATTTAAGTTAAATCATGACACATCAATTACCATAAGTATTTTACATTGGGATGATTGTAAAGAGGAAAATTCGCTGTATTATAATTAATTGTTTTCTTATGTCTACCAAGATGGATTTCAGGATCTATGGATTTCATGGCTACCAAAAATGTTTTTCATTAATTCTGTTTTCCTTACGTAACTTTATTAAATTAAAGTTCAATTCGGTTCTAGCTATTGTTGTAGTGCACAAATAACCTCATCTGTTAATAGAAACATTATAAAACATTTTTTCAGGATAACAGAGTAACAGGATCGGACTTGTTACATTTATCAGTGTTGTAGCTAATAAGTCTACACAATTTTCAACAAAGCTTTAAAAAATTATATAAACCTTTATATCCACCTAATTCTCTACTAATAATGTAAAATATTCCGAATCATACACTGTTTAACACTAAGTGATGTAATTTTCTGCGAACACCGCAAGAATCTGTTCCAAGACTTACGTAAATTTCATCATTCAAGAGTAGGCCGCTCGACCGGCTGAAGGAGAAAGATAAAAATAGCGTTGTGGAAGATCAGTTTGTCGAGAGCCTAGTTTAGCTTATAACTAGACTTGATATACAGTAGGTGGCGCCCACACACAGTCGTTCCGCCAAAACAACCGAGGGATTGTGAAGGGTAGAAGGCTAATTTGCGTCATGAGTGGACAAAAACGCGACCAACTCCGTGTGTAAGATAACTTTGTTGGCAGACTTTTGCACTATGTCTGCACAATATTACTGGACCCGAACACAATGGTTTTTTATCACGCCCATTTCCGTTTCCGCGTCAGATTACGTAACGGAGTCTTCGTCATGTGTCTCACCATAATTGGAGTCAGGGCAATAATTAACACTCGTATGCCAATAGGAGTGGGTGGCGACGACGTGACTTATTCAACGTAAGGAACCATCCCATTCGCACTAGAGCCTTCAAGTACAGGCCCTATCTTAATGTGTTAACTTATTTTTTGCTAACAAAATTTAAGTCACCAACTACTTGAACCGATTGTGCTTTTTTCTCGGAAATAAAGTGGAAAAGCGAAAAGCCTCAACCGAGATTCTTATATCCGCTTACAAGGGTTTATCCATTTTTTTGTTATCCACGTCTGTTTCTTTTCCAAATTCCAAAAGGGCAATGAGGAATAAATTATGAAAAGCTTACTTTATTCTTCTCCCATCTTAGCAGCTTCTTTCATTGCACGTTTTTTATCGCATCATTCGTAAAAAAATAAAACTTTTCTAAATTACATGATAATTCTAATCCCCGCAGCTATTCTTACTTTTAAGTAAACTGTAAAACTCCTAAGTACATTTATTTTTTCAATATCTCTACTTTATTTAATACACTAAGGGTTTTTGTGTAGAGTATACTTCTCCAACAATTCTCAACCGGTTTTCAAGTTTTTGGTGTCATTGGATAGGGCTTGGTCTGTAGTTGTTTCCGCCAAAAATTGATGAGAATCGGACTTTAAAAAAGGGAGCTATCCACATATTAAATTTGAAATTTTCCCATTACAATATAACATTGAGTTTGGTTTCAGCATTATAAACATCTGTTAACGTACCGCTGTAGTTTTTGGTGATCATCCAAGCAGGTGTTGGATCATCACGGATATTCACAATATTGGATTGGTCGGATATCATTGAATTAGAACTAAATGTAACTTTTGTATTGTATAAAAATAAATTGCTCGATGTCGAGCAACACGTGCACTAGTAACTTTAAATTGTATCAACTTTAAATTTAGGAAACTAGTTCCCTCGACTCTTAATCAAGAAGCATGCAAATAAAAAAGAAATTACAAAAAAAAGGAAATGCATTGCTAATTAGGATTTTGCCAGATTTATTGTAAAATTATTTACGTTGCCTTTATCAAATAATTTAAGTAGTGGTTTTTGGCCACTTTTAAAACCGACCACGTGCCCACCGAGCCACGTGCCGCGGCAGCTGGCGCCAGCTGCCATGTCACATAGCTTCCGGTGGGGGATGGAGGGTATATATGAGATGCTGTAGTTATATTTTATGCCATATAGGTTGGGGTGGAGATGGCGATAGTGTTGGCGTTAGGGTGAAGTGAATTTGCGCATAAAGTGGGGTTGAACTAAAAGTACGCATAAATTAAAAGTTAGTTCAAAATTGAAATTCGTCGGTGTTAACAAAACTACAACAGTTGAAGAAAAATTAAGAGTTAGTTCAAAATTGAAATTCAAACTTATAACTGAGATGTGGAAAATATGTCAAGGTCATCCAGAGTAAGTTTTTAAAAATCCTATCCAACTATCACCAGAAATAGTTTTAAGTTGAAGTAGTTGGTGATAGCGGGATAATTCATCAGTGCCATGGGAGAGGTGTTTATCGTTTGAAAGTTGGCGATAGAATGAGAAGCGCCGTCTAGGGAGAGGGCTTATAAAATGGCAACCTTCCCCCCACCACCCTTTCCCCCACTCCTTTAGACCAATAACCGGTCGCCGACTCTATGTGGTGAAACTGAACTAGACATGGCGGCCGCCATGGATAATTCTAACCTCAAACCTTAGTTTTGCATTGGTGAGCATGCGCCACCCCCACTCCTTTACCCCACCTGCCGTTCGGGCAGGTGTTGGGGGCAGAAATGTTAAAATATTGGGGTGGAGATGGCAATAGCGTTGGTGGTCGGTTGAACTGAATTTGCGAATAAAGTAACTAGGGTTGAACTAAAAGTGTACATAAATTAAAAGTTAGTTGAAAACTGAAATTTGACGGTGTTAACAAAACTCTTAATAGTTGAACAAAACTAAAAGTTAGTTTAAAACTGAAATTTAAATTTATAAATAGGATCTGGAAAGTATGTCAAGGTCATCCAGAGTAAGTTTTAAAAAAGCCTACCCAACTACCACCAGAAATAGTTCTAAGTTGAACTAGTTGGTGATAGTAGGATAGGTTGAAGTAACTTTTGAATTTTATTAGTGAAAATACAATTAATGTGCAACAGCAGAGTTTAAACAAGTTGAACTTTTGTGATGAATTACAGAGTTGTAAATGCAAACACCGACGACGATGAGAAGGTAAATGCAGAGTCCCCAGATGATGTATTTGAAAAGCTTGAACAAATGTAACATTTCAAGTTGGTTTTCCCGTTCCATTTCCAATCGTTTAATTTCCAATTTCAATTTATCCTCTTCCATTCTAGTTACGAAGGGAACTTCATCCATCATATCCATCATGATTGTGTTAGTGTTTGAAATTTTAGTGATGTTGATAGTTCAGAAGTCGAAGATGGAATGAGAAGTGAAAGGGAGAAATGTTAGTTAAATAAAGAAGTGGTGGGGGGAAGGATGAATTACAAAGAAGTGGTGGGGGAAAGACGTTGCTCTTCATTATTACCATCAGTAGTGTCAGATGGTGCAGGAGTTAGATTTAGTAAACTGTCTTCATCTAAACTTTCAACCTTATCACAAATAGGACAATCGTATGTTATTTCCAAATTCATTTTGATGGTTGTAAAATTATCTACAAGTTCTTGTAAAATATTAAAAATGTCTTGTAACTCTTCTTTAGAGTTTATTTCAAAACTAGAATTCATTTGGGCCAATGGAGAGTTGTTCATTATTGGAGAGTCGGTGATGGAATGAGGATCGGCGCATAGGGAGGGGGCTTATATAATGGTGACCTTGAGCAGGCGTCTAGGGAGGGGGGCTGTTTAGGGAGGGGGCTTTTATATAGGGAACTTTGAGCTTATGATTGAATAAAATGTTTAGTTCTTCTTCTCCATCTTTTAATTCAATTATTTGAACCGAAGTAGTTGTTTCATCCTCTTCACTCGATGAAGAAAACAATTCACCAGGATTTAAATATTGAACTACAATTCTGAACCATCTTATAGGATATTCGTCAATGATGGAAAGTAAGTTTTGAAACAATTCTTCCATCTCTTCCCTGTCAGTTATTATATGTTCAAACTTGATAAATTTGTTTTCCATGTTGTTAGTTAGAGTGTTGGAAGTGGAATGATTCAATATTATATAAAAATTAGAACTAGTGGTGGGGGAAATCTCAAGGTCATCCAAATGAAGTTTTAAAAAAGAGTGTAAAACTGAAATTACACATTTGATGGTTCTACAGGATCGGAATACCAATCTGATCTGTATTTACATCTTTTTATCATATGTGTACAAAAATCATCTTGATGAGAATTGGTGCGTTGACAATGAGCAAGATCTAGAGGGTGAAATTTGAAACATCTTTGAGGACAACATGTATGAAAATATCTTGATTTGTAAAATTTGAAAGTTCGCAATTCCGGTGGTGGTAGTTGTTTTGTTTTGCATTTGCAATAACAAGATCCGAAGAATTCACATTTAGTACAAGCTAACCCATCCACCATCATTGGTCCTAAATCTGTACACTGTTGTTCACAACAGTAACGAGGTTTGTACTTGTATTTTTGCTCTTCCATGTTGACGCTGCGGAGTCCAGTGAAAGAATAAGAGTGTATAGTGTTCAATAGTGAGTTTTATGTACTGTGAAAAGTGGTAGGGGTAATTTCAAGGTCATCCAAATGGAGTTTTAAAAAATTATACCTTACAAGTGTAAGGATTATTAAAATTTAGGAAGTTTGTTTCTCTTTGTTTTCTTCAGACTTTTTCTCTCTCTCCGCCTTAGCCATAGCAACAAGTTCTTCTGTTGATAATGGATGTACTTCAGGAAATTTTAAAATTAATTTAGCTTGATATCCTTCTTTAGTTAATACATCTAAATCTTGGGTCATTTGTTCAACGGTGTTGTAGTCTTTTCCATAGATTTTTCCATCAAGTTGAATCATCATTCTGTACAACATTTTCTTAAATAGGTCTTGTCGTGGTGAGAGCTAAGAAGCGAATGATTATTTATACAAGTATCACATCCTTTTTATTAACTCACATTGATCACGTGATTCTTTAGTTGTAGCTTTGTCTGTCAAAAGTTATTCAACATTGGTAATACTTTTGGAACTTGATGTTATGTTGACCAGTTGGCGATGAAGAAGTTGTAGGTTGTGTAGAAATAAATATTTCATCATCGCAATATTTTGTTTTAGTGAACATCCTTGTATTAGTAGCACTAACATCAACAGTTAAGTGATAACCACCGGTAAGTAAAACTCGCATTTCGTTAGTTAAATCTTCAAGTTGTTCAAAAGTAGTTATGGTGTTGGTATCATAAGATGCACACTTAACCTTTAGGGACATGTTGCAGTTTTATATTCAGGGATTAAGAGCGAGATGTGTACGGTATGAAAGGTAGCAGTAGACTGATGAATTTTGCAAGTACATTTCCCCTTTTATAATTATACAAAATTGGGTCAAGGTCATCCTGTGGAATTTTTAAAAAAGCAACATATTGTAATGTACAAAGACATTACAATATGTTGCTTTTTTTATTTTTATTTTTTGTTTTGTTTTATATCATATTTATTGAAAAAACAAATACAAAGAAATATTTACAATGTTATGTACAAATTAATCAGTAGTAGGTGTTACATGAATTGTAAGTTCAGTAGAGTTGTTTCCACTGGGTCCATGTGATACCAAATAGAGTGCGCCGGGTTGAATTATACGAAGATCTTCATTTTGAAGTAGTTGTACGAAGCGCTTTGGTAAGAAGATCTGAAATTTTGCTTCATCACCAATTGTATAAGGTGCCTCGCTCAAAGTGCAATTTATAGCATCACCTACTGAAGTTTCCATTTTCTTAATAGTATGAATGATGTAGTGTTTTTCTTCTTTTAGTTCAGAACATTTCTTCGTAGGTAGAATTGATGATTTAGAATGAGCGTTGAACTGATCAACTAAACTTTGAAGTAAGTTCTGTGATGCCATATTGATGTTGTTGTTAATCTTCTTGTTAATAAGAATGTCCGTCGGAGATGTTGTCTCTTCGGAGGTTTGAGTAATACTCATGCTGTGTCATGGTAGCGCTCTCACTTTTATAATCGACACTACCCCCACCACTGACACTACCCCCACCAGTTAGTTGAAGGAAATTATTCAAGCGGTAGGCATTCTTTAAAGCGCACTGCGACCTTCGATGTTTAAAACTTTTTGATGAAATACAAAGTTCGTTGAAGTAGCATTGGAAATCTTTATCAATTATTGCATTAATCACTTCGTTGCTTGTAAATGATTGTATCCAATTTGCTTTTTCCAATCCCCTTGTGTAGATAATTTTAAACTCTTTGCAATAATGATTCATAATGTGCGGCATCATGTTATAATTAATGAAACCTTCATCCCATCTTAAGTTGTGAAAATGTTTGTTCAACCATTTGTTTGTAACTTTCGCTTTAGTTGTTAGTCTATTAAATGGTACTGGAGGTTTGAACAAATAATGATAAACTACTGATGTGTTCATGTCCAAGATTACTAATTCTTTAATAATAAAATTACCATCATTTCCTCGGAAAGCTTGAAATTCAATTATACCTCTTTTAACTTCCATTATATGTGGCGCATTAGAAAACGAAACCCGTTTATTCATGATGAAGTCTTACTAACAACTGACTTAAAAATTGAATGAGCCGATGTTTATAACAGACAGGATTGTTCTTCTTCTTTCACTTCTTGTGCCACTTCATCAATATTAAAATTGGTGTGATAGTTGTTTAATTGTCTCCACATTTCAACTTCTTGAGGTATTCTATTAAAGATTGAAGTATCCACGGGACCGTATAAAATTGGAACAAAAGGTTTTTTGTCCAATGTATCAATTAGATAGTCTTTAATTATTGCACTTGAAAATATTAGTTGTTTCAAATATCTGGTGACGGGACCGGTAGTACAACTTAAAGTGTAAAATTCTTCTTTAGTGAAATATAATTTAACATTATGTGTAGTTAAATCTCTGAAGCGAACAATTTGTCCTCCACGATGTTTTACTATATCAACTTCAATATTTGATTCCAATAAACTTAATCTTGTTCTTCTTCCAAATGTGTTGTTACTTAAATAGCACTCCAAAAGATGTAAATGTTTCATGAGAGATTCCCAAGTAGTTTCACTGAAAGTAACCATTTTGTTTCCATGATTTAAAATAACAATTGGTGAATAATCCATTGATTTTAAAATTCCAACTGATATACTTTTTGTCATGCATGAAGAAATTGGGTAGATAATCCGAAGAAATACTTCTGTTAAAATATTGGTTGTAATGTTAACTTCAACCTTCTTCCTTTTTACTTCTTTTTCAGCTTTTTCTTCTTCTCTCTTCTTATGTTTGTTGAATTTTAGGAACTCGTCCATTTCTCGTTCAACTTGTTTTTCTATATCTGAACTATTATCATCCATTAGAGGTGTATTTTCTTCTCCGTTAGTAGAATTCATCTTGCGAATGATGTTTCCCATACGACGGTTGAAGATAGAATGAAGTTTCTACTAATTATTTTCTCGCTTTTATATTTTTCGTAAAATCCTTGAAATTTATACAATTACATAATTGTTTGTTTTCAACTTGTCTTTCACAAATGAAATTCTAACCTCAAAAATTAAAGCAGATAATTCTAACCTCAAAAATTTGCAGTTGTTGTACAATTCTTCTTAAAGTACATTCTTCACAATTCCGGTCAGCGGTGTGTAAGTAACTATTTTATCATGTAGAATTAGACAGTATGCCGAAGTTCCATCCGCTACTGGTTCTTCAAATTCCATTTCAATTTTTATATCCACACTTGATGATTTTACCGATTCATTTTGTTTTGAACAATCGATTACAATTATTGGAGCCTTGGAATAATACTGGTCAGGTGATAATAGTGGTGTATTAGTCTTTCCATAATATGACGATTGAAATCTTGCATACATATCGTATAAAATGGAAAAACGTTTTTTGCTGAACATGACATTCAAATTGTCATAGGGAAAGAATTGAGAGTTTAGGAAAACTTTACAATTCTTTATTTTACAGTGATCAAATTGACCAGCATTTGCAGTGATAACATCTTTTCGCTTAGTTTGAAAACCGAGTATTATGTACCTTGCTCGTTCCAAGTAAGTTGATGTCTTGACGGTCCATGTTTGTCGTTCTGTCTGAGGTAGTGTAGGGTATTCATGAAATTCCCAACTTCGGAATGGCATTACAATATCACGGTCAGATTTCAACTTTCTCAATAATAGGATTCTATGTTCATCAGCCAATCTTACATGAGGTACCCTCCAAACAACTTTATCCAACTGTAGTTGCCATTCCAGTTTATCTTCCGTAGTTGCAGGGTCTGCAAGTATCAAGTCCTTATTAGTTGAAGATCTGAGTAATACTAATTCTTGTTTGACATTTATTATTACCCGTTTGTAATCTTCAGCGAATCCCAAAAGCAATCGTAAAGGTACATGAAAATCAAAGTGACCGTTGGAAGCTGGTGTTATAGTGTCTTTATCAGGGGCAACCCATCCGGCAGTGACTATTGAATTCTTCTCATGCGGTGTTAATGATGTTAATCCTTTCAATGTCGTTGTTAAACCAACCTTTTTTGTTGAATCAACCGTCACCCCTGATATTTCATATCTTATTTCATCAAAAAGATATGCCATCGGGTTATTTATAAAAGGAACTGTTGAAGCAGTTTTTCCATCCAATTTTAATACCCGTCCTTCAATGTACAAGTAACTTTCACACGGTAAAGTGTAAATATCTTGTTGTTGAATGGGGATCCTTATTTCATCGTTATTGTTTAATTTTGATGAAGTGTAAGGGTTGTGCGTGTGATATTCCTTCTCCCATAGTGTTTCGTCGAACGTTGGTCCTTGAGATATATCCAGGATATCCATCGCTGTTAAGTTTCAATCCAATCTTCTGTAGAAAACGAATGTTTTCCGATGTTAACTCTTCCAATGTCGAGGAGCTACTGAGCTCCCGACTCTTCCGTTGCGGTTTAAATGATAATCCCATGTTGACTTTTATGTTGCTGCTCTGATGTGTATCCGTATAGTAATTGTTTCTCCTCTAAAGTCAACACTATGACCGTCTTGATCCAATATGTTCAGTACAATGTCTGAAATGAAACTGGTGTTTAACGGTAGGTATATCAAGTTTTGTGGCTTCTCAACAATTTTAAAACCGGGAGCCACTGTTGGATAAAATGTATGTAAAATATGTTGATTAACTCCATCTCTATACGATCCGTGTATAATGTTGCACGTGACATCAATACTATTTACTTTCAATATTGTTACAGTTGAATCACCTGAATGAGTAGTTCCAGGAGTTAAGATTTTCTTTTTTGTATCTGTAAATCCAAGTAAACTGCCAATCGACTGTTCCAAGCTGACATCAATATAATATTTTGAAGTTATTTCTGCTTTTAAAGTATTATTGTTTCCTTTAACGGTGATATTGTCTTCTCCGAGTTGTTTCTGTAATAATTGGTTTATATCATCAATTTCATAAGCTCCAGTAGGAAATGTAATTATTTTCAATTCTGAGTATTTTCCTGCAGCATCCTTAGTTTCATAATAATGTAGTAAATTGTTCTTCCCTTCCGTAACATTAGGAATTGAGTTGTAGGTAGTCAAATCAAGTAATGCCGCTTCCCATAATCGTTCCTTGGATAGACGCAATGCTGGGAACAGCGTACTTTTTAATGTGGATGAATTTCCACTCAATGACACTGTATACGATGACATCTTAAAGCTGACTGACACTTTTCGCTAGAAACTCCAAACATAAATGCCCACATATTTCAGTATTGTTAGGTTGTTCTCTTTTGTAATTGTAAAAAATGTTTTTTGAGTTTCGAAAATAATGTTGAAGTTCTTTTGGCGGTGGTAGATTGCCAAAACTGTCAAAGTAGTAAATGGTTTGTCCGAGCTTTTTATAGCATACCCAATGAGTACCTGGACCATAGGTGGAATCCAAATTTACTATTCCAGTTTCATTTTTCCATATTTTAGTTGGTAATGCATCTTTCATAAAAACTCCTCGAAAGAATGGTATTTTCAAACATTTTACATAATCATTTAACTGATGATTTGTTAAGGCTTTATTTGGAATTATTAATTGATTCTTCTTATTTAGTACACACGGTATGGTCTTAGGTATAAACCTGCTCCGTTTTTTACCATTTGCCAAACAGAAGTCTTCTTTATACTTGCTTTATGAGTTCTACGACGTCCTTTTTTAATGTTTCCACCTCTTTTGGGTGTGCCTCTCTTTGCAGGTCTTCCTCTGCGACGTTTTCCACCACCTAACTTTGCTTTCGTCTTCATGGCTGTAGTTACTGCCCAAGCCGCTGCTTTTTCTGCAATACTTGCGTCACTTGATTTTACTCTTTGCCAAGCTTTTTCTGCTAGAATTTTATCTGCTATTGATCTATTTGTTGAATCTTTATACTTTGAATATGCTATATCGTGTTCTTTGCAAGCTTGATCTAATTTATTAATTCCAGGATCTCCTCTTGCTAAACGTTTTGCCAACTTAGTTCCAGGTCCACAATATTGATAACCTCCGGGCAGATGTAATTCGTATGGTAAAGCGTCTATCGCTCGATTCACAACAGCACCAATTGGAATCCGTCTGAGCAGGGATAATGCAGCTGATGTTAAACCACGTCCTCTCTTGCCGCTGTCTTGACGACGACTGAGCGATACGGTCTTCATTATGCTGTTTTATGTAACCAACGTCTTCACTCTATGAAATACTTTATGCTAATGAATCCTTTTTTGTATATTCCATACTTAAATATTCATAAGTTTTACTAGTATCTATCAATGATTTCATCTTTAATCCATTGGTTTCTCTGAGAATCTTCGATTTTATTGTGTTTCATCGATGCATTAATCAAATGATTATGCATATCAATAACTACATTACCTACAAGATTCATTACATACTCTACATTAGTAGCATCTTTGTTACGTGTAGGATTATCAAGATATGTGATACGTTTACCATTACATGTATACGCAGATGGATCGTTATTAGAGGTTGCTATAACTTGATTAATAGTAGCAACATCATTCGGAGCTATTCCTGCTGATATGTTAGATATTCTTTTATTTTTTCCATTATATACGTTATTTATTTTATCTAAAACTATAGTTTGTTTTACAACAACACAATCCTGATCATCTTTACCAGATTTAACTTGGGTTAATCGTCTACCTTTACATATAAAATTAACACCAGTAGCTGATAGTTGTGGTACTTGTGTTAAAATAACAGCATCATGTTCTTCCGTGCCTAAACTTATATTTGACAATCTTTTATTTTTTCCATCCCACTTGTCATTTTTTAGTTGTAGTAAGGTAAACTTTTCACTGCCTTGCATAAACTCATCACCTTTCTTTGACACCACCTGATTCTGTTTAACAAAAGCGGATGTTCCTTTTTTCAAGCTTTCATTCATTTGTCTCACGGTAGCAGCATCAGATGGAGTTGAACCATCTTCCACATTGGACAACACTTTTCCATGACAATCAATAACAGCACTATTATATAAAATACAATTATCTTTAATGTATTTTATATTAACACCATCACTTTCTTCTTTAGGATATCCAATATCGTTTATAGTATATTTATAGAAGGAAAATCCATCTTTTTTCTTTTCTGGTATTACAGAGTGCAAATAACGCTTATTAATTGTATCTGTATCCTCGGTTGGATCTGCCACATTAGTTATTTTATAATTTAAAGCATTGTACTTTTTTCCATTTTTAGTCTTTTCCAACAGTAAAGCATATTCCATCGCAGATAGAAAATAGCCTTTATTAACAACATCTCCATTGTTGACTGGTTTTGCAACGTTAATAACCCTGTGAGATTTTGCATCATACAGTTGGTTGTTGTCGAGTTTTAAACTTGTAGATGTTTCCTCCTTTACTGTCTTTAAATTTGTTGCATCTCCATCTTCTTCTGGATCTTTAACAAACTTTAAACGTTTATTATTTATGTTATAGTCACCTTCGGGTGTTTGCGGTAATCCACTTCTTTTTCTGTTTTCTCCAACTTGCACTCCTAACGCGGAGTAGCGTCCGAACTTGTCGACGCTCATGTTAGAACTGACACATTATACACCTGCAACTCTTATATATCCGCGGACAATTATACAATTATGTCGCGATTCCTGAGTTCATCAATCAGAGCTACCCATTCATTATTTAAACCTGTATGACCAGCTTCCATGGCTTCATGCAATAGTCTCATTCTATCAACCAATTTATTGATGTCATTGTAGTAAATCACATTTGTATTGTATAGATTTTTCATTAATCCTTTACCAGATGTTGAAGTATCTCCTTTACTCTTTTTACCATGTTGTTCAAGAAGTGATAAATCCATAAGTGATAAAGATTTTCTTTTCAGTGGTTGTCTTACCGCTGGTGCAGTACGTAATGTTGGCAATTTTCGTGGAGGAAACAACTTTTTTATAACGATGTTATATTTTGTTGCACGTGAACGATTAATCATTCCATCCTTTAAGTAGTTTCTTTTATGAGCGCTAGTATTTTGTAGAATCTCCTTAAAAACACTTAAATCTTTGGATGAATATCTTAGTGGTATGTTTTTAAAAATTAATTCATATAATCCTTTTGTTCCTTTATATCTATGCTCACCAATAATGATGTAATCGTCTTGTGTTATTTCAAGCTTTGAATCGCCAATCTTCAATTCATTCCCATCAATTCTTGCTCCGTATACGTGTGATCTACTCAAATTCGGGTTTGATTTCATGTCATGTAGCATTTTCATTATATATTTTCTTCCAAGAGGTCCATGTTGTAATATATCGCTACTCAATTGAGTTAAATTTGGAATAGATTGTTCAGCTTCAGGTATTGGCTGTTCTTCTTCCTTTTCAACAATTGGTTCTTCTTCTTTTGTTTCTTCTTGCTCACTAGCACTTGTATATGAATCATCATCTTCTTCTTTTTTTAATGCTTGTACTTCTTGTTTAGAAACTGGTAGTAAAACATCTCCTTCATAACGAGGTTTACCAATAGTTTCCGATATCTGTTTTAAAGGTTCCGTAATAGGTTTAAAGGTAGTCTCTAGAAATTCTTCTCTTTCACTTAAACCCATCCTCAATGCACGATTCTTCATCCTAATAGAATCACTGAGTGATTTTATTTCTTTCAATAGTTTTTCTTGATTCACCATGTTTACACTGTGAAGTTCAACGTGTAACTAGATGTAGCATCGGTAGTTCAACGCATAAATACAAATTTATCCAACCCTATACGATATCTACCATTTTTAATATCTTCTTCCTTCATAATAACGAGAAAGCTATATTTCTCATTCCATGCTTTGCCACACATCTCTTTAAATTTTTCAAATGGCATATCCGCATTTACATGATCATTATATATATGCTTTAAATTTGTTTCATCTTGCTTGAAGATGATCAACATATTTGCATTGTCTCTTATAAGTTGTTTTGGAATTTTACTGTATGTTTGACCAATATAAATGCTATCAATATTATGATGTCTTCCCATAGCAAAATAATTCCTTATTGTGTCATGATTTTCACAAGAAACATCGTCAAATATAAAAATAGAAAATGGTTTTGCTTCATTTGGTTGCATAATTGTTTCACTGGCATTAAACTTGTAAAAATTCACTTCAGGTACACTTGCAAGTACTTTATCCAATAATTGATATTTTGGTTGTTGCAATGATTTTGAAAAAATGTATATATTATTAAAACGCAATCCTTTAGGATTAGTTATAAGGTTAAAAACAACATTAGTTTTTCCACAATTTGAAGGACCAGTTATTAGACATCTTATCGTATTTGGTAGTAATTCACCATGTTTTCCATGATTTAACTTATCATTGTCAACTGTCAATTCATCAATGTTATTGATATTAAATCGGTCTTTTTGTTGTACAATCTCCATCTTGTATAAAGGTTAAACACACAATGAGCTATTAAACAACTATACTAAGTCTTTTGAAGGAATCCAAGAGTCTTCACTTTTATCAAACCCTAACCACCGGACTTTAACCATATCCTTTTTCCTTTGTAAAATCTTCTCGACAAGATATACATCACCGACTGTTGATTTCAACAATTCGTGTCCGTAAAATCCACCTTGAAGTAATTCACCCTTGTTATCCTTTAATAAATAGGTTTCAGGTATAGTTGGTTGCACTTTATAAATTGTAAATACTTCATTAGTCCAATTTGGTAGATATCTTTTACTAAATACACCTTTGTATTTGCTTATACGAACTTTATCGTTGACCTTGAACTTCTTTGGTTGCAATTTTTCCAATTTCGGTGTTGTATTATTTTTAATGCGTTGTAATACAATTTTGGCATTAGCACTATTTACCTGGATAGGTTTCATTCCAATGGTACGATGATATTTGTTGTTATACTCTTTTATAAGTTGTGGTAATATGTCATACCACACGTATGATCCTCTTTTTGAAAATTGTTTATACATCGCACCTTTTAATGTTCTATTGAATCTTTCAATTATTGAAGCTTTAACTTCAGAATTTGTAGAATAATGATTTATTTGATATTTCTTCATCAAAGCTCCAAAGTCTTTATTAAAATATTCTTTTCCATCATCGGTCTGTAGATGTTTAATTTTAAATTTATTTCTTTGTATTGTGGTTTCCATAGCTTTTGTAACACTTTTACCAGTCTTATCCTTCATTGGTAAAGCGTCAGCTATTTTAGTAAAACAGTCTATAATTGTTAAAATATATTTAAATCCTTTATTTAATTTACTGTGCGGTATCATTTCAATGAGATCAGCTTGATAAAGATCATTCATTCCTTTAATGATTGTACTTCTTCTTGGAAATCTTCTTCTTGCTGGTTTATGTAGTTCATTTACAATCTTGTCCTTCACACTTTCCATCTTCAGATGTTGCTTGTACACTGCATGTAAAAATACTGATCCATAGAATAGTTTATTCTCATTTATATAGTTTGAATATAGGTCAAGGCCATTTCATATTAGTGTAAAAAAGAGGGAACATGGCATTGGGCTTGCCATGTCCCCTCTTCTTTACGGAAAGGAAAAAGGAAGAAGGTAGAGGACGAAGAATAGGTTTACTGGTCGATAGGGTTTAGAGAGTAGTGGCCGAATGGTAAAGTATTAATTTTATCTTCTAAAATATGACGCTTGTCATCTTTGTAGCTTAATGCCCACTTTGTTTGTTTGACACTAAAAAGTTGATGATTATAACTTCTAATAGTGTTGAACGTTGCAGTTGTTTCAACATTTTCAAACAAACATCTTTTATAATGTTCAAACTGTACGTTCTTCTTCAGGAAAGAAGTTTTTATTCCTTTGGCCTTTTTCGTGACTTGATGTTCGTTCCTTTCGTTTATGTACAGTTGAAATGAATACAGTTTGGACATTAATGCTACAATTTCCATCATCGGCACACCATTTGTTTCATCTTTAAATTTTCCCAATACTTTCTTATTTCTGTCATAGTCGTAATTTGGATGATCCTTAGGATAATCGGAAAAGTCGAAATCATCTTTATATATAAAGGTGCGTAGATCTTCATACATATCATTTGTTTTAATCCAGTAAATTAGTGCATCCGTGTCCATATATGCAATACCAATGTTCTCTCTTCCATAATAGTTAACCATCTTCTTATAATGAAACTCGTACATATGTGTTTTTGAAATATCCAAGATTGACATTCCAAGATACAAAGGACGATCCATTGTAACTGACTTCTTGTTCATGGAAATAACAACTAGATTTTCATTAATAATTATAGATGAACCAAAGTTTGGTTGTTGCACCAATTTCTGTAATTTTACTGGATCAGTTACCAATTTGATATCCTTATGTTTCCTTTTGTTTTCCAAAGTCTTGCCAAATATTGCGTTATTCATTAATTTGAAAAAATCTTTTTGAAAACTTGATGTAGCGGTGGCTCTTCTTCTTGTGTTGTTGTCGATGTAAGATTTTAACCAACAAGATTGAGAAAATTGTAGTACTCGATTAATTTTTGTAATTCTCAATCCTAAGTCTAAAGCTTGTTGTATCATCCAGTAGTGTCCAACATATCGAGACTTGTCGGTTAAAGTCATCATTAATTTTGGCCATCTTCCAGTAGGGGAAATTTCAGTCTTTGGAAGAAGTGGTAAATCGTAATGATGATCGTGAAGATGTTCAGGATATTCAAAATCAACATCAAAAATGTAACCAGTTTCACCATGCTTTGGTAAATCCATAATGTTTCCAATCGATTCTGGATCTATCCATTTAAAATTATCATATGGAAGGGGATTTGACATTGCCCATCCGTATAAGTTATTTGCATCGAAATAACCTAGGAATGTTGTTGGTTTTGATGCATCATAATCTGGCAGATACTTGTTATTCGCCTTAACATGTCTGGTTACACTTTGTGTCAATCCCCCTCGAACTCCTGATTCTAACATCAAAACCATATCTATATCAGTAAGAAGTTGTAATTTACAATTTGTTTCTTTCAACATGGCTTGCCATGCTAGTCCAGGTGAAGTGTATGAATGAAGAGGGTCCAATCCATATGCTGCAAAACATGTATTTCTAAATTCTTCCATTATATCACATAATAAAGTTACATCTAATTTAACATAAAAATCTGAATATTCTCCCAATGTTGTAAATCCTAATTCATTCCATACTTTACATGCATGATCATAATCCTCTTGAGATATGTCCATGTCGTATAGTTTACTTTTGAATTCTTCTTTTGGCGGAAGTGATGTTTCATTAAATTTTTCTAAACTGTCTATATAATCATATGGGAAAACACCTTTTCGAAGTACGAGATCCAGTTTGTCGTTACTTACAATCTTCTTTGTTTCAATAAAATCTTGTTTCCTTAAATTTTCAGAAAGTTTAGACAAACTTGACGGCATAAATCGGTAGGAGTCTAAGAATCTTAATTTTACATTTCCAACTGTTTTAGAGAAACTTATAAATTTTTCTGAAGTTTCAGCCAACACATCTATTGAACCATTGTCTCTTCCTAATTCAGGTATTATAAAATGAGCATCGTACCCACTGAGGTTATGCAGAACCACAGGTATAAATAGTGGTAAACGATAGCTCAAATTGCATTTATTACAAGCAGCACCCCTGTAATAACCTGTAAGGTGGTCATGATCTTTAACTTTATAATTGTCAATGGTAAATTCATTTTTACATAAGAAACAATGAGTTGCATTTTCATGTTGAATTTCCTCTTCTTCCTCCATCGGTTTCATTGGTACGATATTCGTATATAATCTTTGTACATTTTCAGCTATTAAATATAAATGGTCAAGAAATATTGTTTCCACATTTTCACCACGATATACTAAAGGTTCTGAAGTTAATCCATATTGGTTTAAATGTTCTTCTGATAATGTTGATTTAACCATTAAACAAAAACTATTTGGTTTGTGCATTTGATATTTGACACTTTTTCTAGCTTCACAATTTTCATCTTCTATAGGAATTAGTGTTGATTCAAAGTCCGCATATACAACTATAGGGATACGGTATTGATGATGAACCTTTTCAAATGTAACAAATGCTCTGTTTTCCGAAGGTAAATTAATCTTTGCTTCATAATTATTGTTACATAGTCTTTTGTGCTCTTGTAACCATTCTCTTCCTTGTCTTCCTTCTCGTTTAAAATTAAAACATCTCTTGCAAATTATCTTTCTGTGTCGATCTTTAGAAAGCTGCTTGTTAACAAGAGAGTCAAATTTTTTTATGTACACATAATGAGACACATCTCCTCGCGTTAGTAGTAGTAAATCCGTATGATCTGGTAGCTCTTCTTTTACGACATGTAAAGGAAACACTTTGTTTGAACTATCTAATGCAAAAACATTGATAGATGTACCAGGATTTTTCTTCTCAAATTTTGATATATCTTTCAGTGATACAGGGTAAGTAATTCCTTGAAAATTGTACCTATGTCTTTGATTTTCATAGTGTTGGTTAGGTTTATCAAAATGATTTGGTACAAACTTAGATGTCATCGCATATCTAAAACATTCATTATCTTGATTTTTCACATTAATACATGATCTTGTATCCTTAATTCTTTTGGGCAAAGGAATGTAACTAGATCCCATTAGTCCATATCCATGTTTGTGAACTCTTATATCTAATACTTCAATACTTGTAAGACTCCATCCGGATCCTCTTCCTTCGTGTTCCTGAATTTTGGTTAATATTTCTTCTATACAGTTTTCAACTATTGAATCAATGTCTGAACTTTCCATGATAGTTCGGTTTTTTGTTATGAATCCTCTTGGTGATAATTCTTCTTGTACATTTATAAACATAGCTTCTAATAGTAAACCAAATTTAAGAAAGTTTAATCTTTTTAATTCTTCTTTTAAAGTTTTACTTATGATTGGTTTTGCTTCTCTAATAAATTCTTCTAGCTTCAAGTTTTCATTTTGAATCTTATTATGCATTACTACTTTACCGGGTAATGCAAATACTTGTAGATTTGGTAAAGTAGTTGAATATGTTGCTGTTATTTCATCTTGTTCATCTTGTTGTTCTTGTTCTTCTTGTTGTTCTTGTTCTTGTTCTTGTTCTTGTTGTTCTTGTTTTTCTTCTGGGTTGTTGTGAATTAGTTCCTTATGACATTCTAATAGAATTTCATCGTGAAACGATTCCGAACATTTATCGCAACGATACATGTTGAGATGTTTACTCTTCGAAATTTCGCCAAGAAATGAAATGGGCTCTCACGTTCCTCCTTTTATAACGGTTCCCCCACCACTATCCAAGGAAATCAAACGTTTTGAACAAAAATATTAACCTTCTACAAACTAATTGTTCATTCGTGTTCTTTATTCCCATTAAAGTTTTAGTAAATACTTCTTTATATTCAAGCTTTAACGAACTTTCCCCCACCCAACTAATTCTAGTTATTTTTAGGTGGAAATGGCTAGAGCACAGACACTTGGTTAAACTAAATTTGTGCATAAATTAACTAGAGTTGAACTAAAACTTCGCATAAATTAAAAGTTAGTTCAAAACTAAAATTCGACAGTATTAAAAAAACTCTAACAGTTGAACAAAAATAAACGTTAGTTCAAAACTGAAATTCAGCAGTGTTAACCAAATTCTAACAGTCAAACAAATAGGTCAAGGTAATCCAATTTAACGCGAGAACGAGGAATAGAGCACTAAGTGGCATGTTAGTCCATTACCACAAAGTGATCTATTCCTCACTCTCTATTCTACATCTACTTTTTTGGGTTTACTTATTTATATTAAAATGTTCAAATTTTACTATGTAGAATATCCATTCTTGCTTTTCAATTCTTCGATTGTTTTTAGCAATTGTAACAAATATTCGTTAGTTTTCACCAAAGTCTTTATTTTGCTACATCCAATTTCAATAGAAGGTATTATAAGTTGTAATTTTATAAGTTCAATCTTTTCTTTCTTGCGAATTTCTCTCTTTATTATGTTGTTCCTTATTTTTGCTGAAGATTTAAACTCCATGTTGTTTCTGCTAAAGCCACAATAATAAAAGTCTCTTCAAACAACCTGCATTTATACACATTCCCCCACCATTTTATAATCCCCACTCCTTTCCCCCTTCTTTATAGGATTTGAAAGGGATAGGGTGTAGGGTGGGGGAAGGGTAATTTTGTTATTACACTAGTTGTGCAAGAAAATAGCCGCCAGTGTCCACACCTTGTTCATAGCACTCCATCATAGATTGTGCCCACTGCAACATGCGGTCTCTGTCATTTGGTGTGACAAGTAAAGAATGACTATCACCATACAATATAAAAGAGTCAATTCGTACATAACTTCCTGAGTCCAACCATTTATTAGCTTCAACCATAAACTTTTCTATTGTATCAAATGGAAATTGTGGATCAATTGCTATGACTTTACGTTCTTCACTAAGTTCAACAGTATAATCATCATCGTCCTCATCATCTTCACTTTCACTGTTGTTACTTAAAGTGTCTTCAGATTGTTCAAAAACATCAGAAATTTCAAAAGAATTGAAATTTTCATTCAGATGAGGAGGCATTTTGAAGCAAGAAATATTGTAAACAGCAGAGACGAAACAACAAGAGCGGCGTGTAGAAGAAAAATGAAGGAGTGACCAACGCTCGCTCTGCTTTTATAATAGTATGCAAATGAGGGGTAGGAGCTGACCGTGACCAGTCATCGACCCAAAGGAGTGGGGGGAAGTAATTTTCTTACTACTCGGATGGAAGTAGGTTAGTAGGTCACGAGACTTAGAGTGTTAAAAAATAATGGGGGAGAAACACAACGCTATAACGCATTGGGTTTCTCCCCCATTATTTTTTTAAGCAACAATTTGGAAAAAACTAAGTGAATTTACTGTTTACGCCCCCACCTTGTAATACGATCCTTTTTATCCCTGAGGAGAAAGTCTTGAGAATCTAAATTGTTAAATCTCTTCTCTTTACACAAACTCTCACAAACTCTAATTTTATATTTTAAGCCGTTACATTTTGCCAAAATGTGTTGGTGGTCAACAACACTTAGAAAAAAATATTTCAAACCTTTCTTAAGCCTCTCTCCTCTGACGGATATTATTTCAGGATCGTCTTCAATGGTGGGGGTTTCTGTCAGTTGTGGTCCAGAAAGATGTTTCACGACATGTACACGGCAAAAACTTTCGTTTTTAACACATTTCCTCCCACAAGCTGATCCTTTCTTAATTCCCCTAGTGAGCAGTTCAGGGCAAGTAGTGGGACGGCTAAATGCCCTACGACGCTCTTCTTGTAATAATTGAAATTGCTCTGAAGGAGCAGGCTTAGGAGCAGGTTTGGGAGTAGGCTTAGTGGATTTAGTTTTATGATAGGTGTGGTCTTCAGGCATAGTAAGTGGTGGGGTAGGAGGCAATGGTGACAGTGGAATGACAGGTGTACTAAGACGATGAAGCAAAGATTCAAATGAAGGGGTATTAAGACGGGGAGCTGGCTTCTGTGGAGGCGGCATGATGGTTGATGGCGGTGTGGAGTCGTTTGAAAGCGAAGTAGAAGGCGAAGGCGGTGAAAAAATGCTTCGAAGTTTAGAAGTCTTGGTAGGCGGAAGAATAGTGCCAGAAGTTGAAGGTTGGGATCCAAGTTGCTTCTTGTACCAGTCAGGAGGATTTTTCAGACGAAGAGTTTTCTTTGGTGCAATAACAGCCGTAGTAGAAGTTGAAGTAAAAGTAGAAGTTAAAGTAGAAGTTGTAGTTGGCAGAGATGACATGGTTGTGGCTCCAAGTTCGCAGCGTAACGTCTGGAATCAGAATGAAATGTTAGCCGCAGTCGGTGCGTCTTTTATAACAATATGCAAATGAGAGGGGTAGCAGCTGGCCGAGACTGATTATTGACCTGGGAGGTGGGGGAAAAGGGGAAAGAGAAGGTATTTATTTAAAATAATTCGCATAACTTTTGACTAAAATAAGATAACCAAATTCTTCTTTTACCAAAATGTTTGTCTTACATAGACCTTTTCAATGATGTATCGCTTGTCCAAATCCGTCAATCCGTTATCAAGTTATAGCTATTTTAATTTTTCAGGTCATGACCGGTCGTTCACCCGGAGTAGTGGGGGAAGGAGTGGGGGAAGGGGAAGGGGGGGGGATCGACTCCACTTTTTCGGGGGGGGGGTGGAGGGGGTGGAGGGGGGGGGGTGGAGGGGGGGGTGGAGGGGGGGGGGTTGGAGGGGGGGGGGAATCGACTCCATTTTTTCGGGGGGGGGGGGGGGGTCATTGACCCTTCCAAAAGTGGGTCAAGGTCATTCAAGATTTATAATGATCCAAGGTGATGGGAACAGTAATACTGTTCCCACCACCCTGTTTGCCTAACGGTTCCCACTCCCAACCCACTAGTTACGTTCTGCAAGGGACATCGACGCAATTTTGTTTGGACCGTCCGGGTCTACCGTAACGGTCCGGTCCGGGTCTACCGTAACCGTGAATTCCAAGGGAAACTGGAACACCTAATGCAGAAACGCAACTCTAGCCCCACCCAAACTAATCCCACCCATTATATTCCTAAACAAAAATGCAAAAACCTAGTCCGCATTTTGCGGATGTCCCACCCCTTCTAAGTGAAGTTCAACCGAACTTCTGAATTTACATTTAATCTACCCCCTAACATCTAGCTGTAAGGCAAAACAACATTAATTAGTATTACCAACACTTAAAACTAACAACACATCATTATTAAAAAACCAAATAATTCAACACAACCAAATACCATCATTATTCTTAAAATTAATACACCTTAATGCTAAACCCAACTTATAACTAACATCGCAATGCGCAAATTATTTCTTAAATTAAATACAACTTAAAACTAAACACACACACACACACACACACATATACCACATTGCATTAAAAAACGCAACATAGTAGAAGAAGTTCAAATATATATAGGCCTACTATATATTTGAAACCTCTTGCTGAGTCGCCAACAACCTTTCGCTATGAAAGTTTGTTGACGACTGACGCTAAGATCAGGCTCGTATTGCTCCTCGGATTCTCGAGTAGTGGGGGAAGTTGTTTCACTCCAGTACAGTGTTCAATCCAGTCCAGTTCGCAGCAGTGTAAAAGGAAGGCGAAGGAGTGGGGAGCAGCATATGCACAGCAACGCAAAACCAAGGTTTGAGGTTAGAATTATCCATATGCAGCAGCGCTAAAGTGAGTAATACAGGACTAGGCGCATGCGCAATAGCATAGTCACTATTCCGATCCGGAGAACTCGTTGCATGCGCAGCAGGTTTGAGGTTAGAATTATCCATGGCAGCTGCCATATTTAGTCTGGTTTCACCACATAAAGTCAACAACCGGTAGTGACCGGCCATTGACCTGGAGGAGTGGGGGAAGGAGTGGGGGAAGGGGGGGGGGGCTCCATTTTTTCGGGGGGGGAGGGGGGGGAGGGGGGGGAGGGGGGGGGAGGGGGGGGAGGGGGTGGGGAGGGGGGGGAGGGGAGGGGGGGGGGAGGTCATTGACCTTTCCGGTCGGTCATTGACCCCAAGGAGTAGGGATAGACACAGAACCCTACTTCTCTTACTACTCAGGTGAAAGTCGGTCAACCAGTCATTTGCTTGCCATCTGCCGCCATCTGGCTGGAGTTATTGCCTCTATAAAGGTGGGTAGTTTATCGCGCTACAAACATTCATTGCCTCGCATCCGCTCGGTCATCATCTCTCATTAGTTTTATGTTATGACTACTTCACTTACTAGGTTTGAGGTTAGAATTATCCATGGAATAGCCTTCGTAAATTCTAACCTATAAAATTACTACTCTAGCATTCTGTTTCAATTTCTTTTACACTTCATTTTATATCTCAGTCTTATTTTAACTTCTGAACTTAACACATCGATTATAATGACTGCACAATGTTTAAAATTAAAGCTTTTGCGAACACAACACATATTACGAAGTACTTCTAAACCTTCAATTTCAAAGTGTAAAACTAATTTAAATAGAGTTAGGAAGAAGTACAGTTTTAACCCATTATACTCAAAGACTTCGCAGGTTAATGTTGATGATAATGTTATTTACAACATTTTGCATTCTATGTTACAATTCAACAACTTTGAACTTGTTACACCTATCGACTGTGTTCAACAAGTTTTTTTATTTTACCCCTACTATTCCTCATATAAGCGCTGTCACCACAATTCCTACTTCATGCTCCTCTATTCTCTTCAGTTAAGCTAAGGTTTGAGGTTAGACTTATCCATGGCGGCCGCCATGTCTAGTTCAGTTTCACCACATAGAGTCGGCGACCGGTTATTGGTCTAAAGGAGTGGGGGAAAGGGTGGTGGGGGGAAGGTTGCCATTTTATAAGCCCTCTCCCTAGACGGCGCTTCTCATTCTATCGCCAACTTTCAAACGATAAACACCTCTCCCATGGCACTGATGAATTATCCCGCTATCACCAACTACTTCAACTTAAAACTATTTCTGGTGATAGTTGGATAGGATTTTTAAAAACTTACTCTGGATGACCTTGACATATTTTCCACATCTCAGTTATAAGTTTGAATTTCAATTTTGAACTAACTCTTAATTTTTCTTCAACTGTTGTAGTTTTGTTAACACCGACGAATTTCAATTTTGAACTAACTTTTAATTTATGCGTACTTTTAGTTCAACCCCACTTTATGCGCAAATTCACTTCACCCTAACGCCAACACTATCGCCATCTCCACCCCAACCTATATGGCATAAAATATAACTACAGCATCTCATATATACCCTCCATCCCCCACCGGAAGCTATGTGACATGGCAGCTGGCGCCAGCTGCCGCGGCACGTGGCTCGGTGGGCACGTGGTCGGTTTTAAAAGTGGCCAAAAACCACTACTAATTTACATAGCATTTATAATTTATTATTTTGTATTAATATTTACATGTTAAATATAGCCGGAGCGTTCTGACGTCGCTTCCCAGTATGACGTAATCTTACGAGTGATGACATCAAGTCTTCGATCCCTCTCAGCAAGACCCCACTGTGGTGAGGTCTTGCTCTCAGAGTTAATTCTGGCCCAAGTTCGTCTTTGAATTAGATTACAAAGTTTGCAAGTAGATATAAGTTAGGCCCGGCCTTATTTTTTTAATTGCACTTTAACTAATTTCATTTTCTACATTTTTTTATTTTCATTTTTCTAAATGTACTTTTCTTATCGATTATGCCAGGAGGCAAACAATAATGGAAACGGTTTAGCTTTCTTCTTTATGTCAAGTTGGAGTAAGATAGGGTAAAAATATTACCACACTTATGGTACCTACTTTAAACGACAGATATTTTTAACTTTTTCTCTTTCTCAGCACTCTCTCTTTTTTACATTAATCATTGTACAACCAGAATAAAATGATAGCGTCTAATTAGCAAACCACTTGAATTTGAGTCCGAGCCAACAATATCATGATGTGTTTACAAACATGACGTTTGTTAATTAGCTACTCCTAATCGACGCCCGTGAAGGCGATAACAAGCGATAAGATCCGGAGGTGTGTTCCTACGTGTTTCAAACTACTGGAAATGTTTTACTATTAACGTTTCTGTTTCTCCGAAGAATGTGTTTTACGATGGGGATTTTGAAATTCAAATGGACACTAAAGGGGTGGTCTAGTAGAGGATATGGGTCTAGGAGGGGTTGTAGGGGCATCCCCCTTTCTTTGATGAGAAACTAGTTGAGAATCACGAGGTGTGGAGGCTATATTATTCCTTTTAGATATTTTGGCTTTTACACATTTTAATTTTCACTTACACTAAATCGTTCTTTCCAAACTCTATGGTTATGAAAAGGGTTTATATACATATGTTTTCTAAAAGCTTTAACACTTGGTAAGTTTCTTTTTGGGCATAGCCTACTCTATATTTTTATTATTATTTTGGCTAGATACTGGGATACATGAAAACCTTCTAGTTTACCGAAAGCAATTAATTGAATATTGGTTGTCAATTTGATCAATAAGGTTCCGAAGAAACCCTCATTATACAAGCTAATTTGTATTTTTCATCAGTCAAGTTAGCCATAATGTAGGTAGCGCTTGGGTGTTTGCAGCCTATCTAAATTAAAGTGTTTAATTAGCCCATCCAGTTTCACTCGCTCCAATTGTTGGACGTCTGTTTTAACCGCGACAGTTAACGTTTCAATCTGCAGTGTTGTATCTTCAACCCGGGCGATTTTATAGAAAATTGTGTTCTTGCAAACATTATGCTGTTTTTTACTTTATTGCCGAAGTGGAAGAACTCTAGCGCACTGAGTGCATCCATCTCTGATAGGAAAAATATAGCAAGATACTACATTACGGTATTTGTGAGGCCAAATTTTTATTGAGCTCCAAGTCACGTTTTTAATTATCACTTAATATAGTGTACGAGGGTTGCAGAGAAAAAGGAAGTTAACATTAGGCTACAAATCCCCGCTCCTGATATGATAGCGTATATGAAAATGAGGCGATTCTCTAGGCGAAAACCGCCTGCCAACTGCTGGTCAATCCACCACCACCGACAGGACAGACAAAGACAAACAAATCAATTGAGTTGTTTATCCTTACAACACCTACGCTATGGAACTTGTCACTATGTCTAATTTTAAAAAAGTTAGACAACAAATAGTGTTTGAACTACATATTATATAACACGAGTTTGTGTTATATAACACAATAATATTAGTGTTGATATATTATTTTATATTTTTGCTCTATATTTGCAATAATGCATTTACATGCTAGATATATTTTTTATTGTAGATTATTTTGTAGATCCTACTTAACTGAAATGTAATTTTCTCATTGATAACATTTTAATAAAATTTTGAAAATATCGTTTTTAAAACAAAGATTGATTATGACTGCATGTCGTTTAATAGGGCCAGATGTTTGGCTTTCATCAAAAACACACTTGTTCTACAGTTGCAATAGTAGGCAGTAGTTGTAGTAAAACACAACAACTCATGCGCTAGATGATATTGTATTGAGTTACATTATGTAGACCAATGGCGTGCTAGTTGACAGTAAAGGTTGATCATATTTAATTGATCTAACCAAGGAAACAAACAACCACCAGTGACAGTATTCTCAACTATGGTTAGGTAATGAAAAGATTACTTTTATTGACTACAGTATGGGGGTTTGCGTAAAAGTCATCAAACATTAACTATTACAGATAAATTTACAGTTAATTAGTTTTATTTATCAATCAGAAAACAGAAAAACAAATCTGATGCAATTCTAGAATTAATAACTAAACTTACATTTTCCACAGGAATCAAAGAAAAATCCGAACCTCTTAGAGCGGTTCTGAACAGGATGATACCGAACGTCGTCGAAACGCGGCATCACTATCACACAAATACCAGCTGATAACAGGTAGTACAGAGATAACACAACACACACGACGAACAGATAACCGTTGGCGCTACAGTGTCGAACTCTGGGGAGGGGAAGGGGAAGGGGTTAGAAGAGCGAGAGAGAAAGAGATGCATCGACGCACGCAGCTGTCCAAGGTTATGCAACAGCTGGAAAAAGTCCTCGACCCTTGGCGGGAAAAAGAGCCATCAGCTGATTGGATTGTCAACTGGAGCGCAGGGACTGAAATGATTCACTATCACTATTTCAAATTTGCTGTGTAACTTACTTCCAAGCTGTTCACATGAAATAATGTAGCCTACAATCCAGACTGAATGTAGGTCTTTTTAAATGAATGGCACTTTTTATCTAAAGATAATTTCTACGACTAAAAGGCTAATACAAAAATAATATTGTCTTCTGTTGAAAAATAATATTTATACTTTCCAAAATCATTTCAACAGTGATATAGGCTAGAATATTACGATTACGGTGTATTTTCTTTATTAAAATACGGTTTATAATTACTTGTAAATGCAATTAACGAGGACTAGTTGAACAGTTTAAACATATAGATTAATCTTTATATGCAGTTGAAATAAAATAAGTGAGAGAAAGTAAAATTCATTATGACCATTAAATTAAATTATGCATCCACTTGGTTTGCATATTATCGATTACAATATAATTAATGTATTTATTTCTTTTGATAATATTATTAACGTTATGGAATGCCGTTCATACCATAGAACTCTATAACATATAGAGTTCTATGGTTCATACTGATTGAAGGAAGTGGAGAACGTAGACATCAGACACAGACAGTGGAGTTGTTGTGAGATGCCAACTGGCGGGAAGAAAATGTGATGCAAGATTAGTTCCAGTTGTGTTCAAGTTCATTGACATGAGAGAAGCATAAATTAGATTATAGAACAGTTATCATTTGTTAGACACGGCATGTAGGAAATTCAGTCTCATGTAATAATTATTTGTTAGTTTTACAAATTTCATGATCTATTTTCACACTCTTATTATGGTCAATCTAAAAATCAAATCTACTGCTACTTTATCACGGAATGGGCAGTATTGGACTGTGGTCGTGCCAACAGAACACGGAACTGACTGTGGCGGATGTTGGTTCATGCGGTGTCTATTTCCGTTCATGTCTCAGCATAAATGAATAGCAAGTTGGCTTCATGTTAGTCAATCAACATTATTGCAAGGCGTGGCTACCAGTGACTCATCATGGTTGTTACAAAGTACTCTATTTACACTACCTTCTTGATGTCAACATGCCTTTCAACAAAATGTTGAGACCATAGAACTCTACGAGATGTCATTTACTTAACTAGCGAGTGATAAATCAACTAGCTCTGGTAGATTGTTCTAATTAAGCTTTTTTGTTTAATTTTGCACCTTTAGGTTCCACAAGCCAAGTGCGACTTCAAAATATCAATTTTTCAAAAACCATCGAACACGCTAAATTTTAATGGATCCCAAAGTAAACGGCTCAATTTAAATTATTACGGGTTTAGAAAATATGCACAAAATAATAAAATTTCTAAAACTCACATAAATTACTTAGCCTATCTACCTAAAACGCACAAAAACCAACTAGGCCGAAAAACGTTTATTCACAAGTTTTCAGAAGTAAATTGAGGTTTGAAACAGTAACATTGTAGCAGAAACATGGAGGTACTTTGAAAAAATGTCAAAGTCCAAGTCGCCCTAGGTTTGTATGCAAACCTGGGGGTACTTACAAAAAGTTGCTTATTTTCGGTGAAATATGGAAAATATGTAATGAAATGTTTCATTTAAACTAATTATTAACTTAATTAAATATTTTATGATCATCCTTATAATGAACTCTTTCGAAGTACCCCCAGGTTTCAAACCTGGGGGTGAGCAGGTTCAGCAAACCTGGGTCTACTTCGAAAAAAGCCTTATTTTCGGTAAAATATAGAAAAATATTTATTAAAATATATTATTTTAACTTATTCTTACTAATAATAATACTAAACATACATAAACACTTTATTTTTCATCGAAATATATAGGTTCATGAAGTACACCCATGTTTGTAACATGGGTCTACCTCAAAATTTGGCAAAGTCCAAGTAGCCCTAGGTTTGTGAGCAAACCTGGGTGTACCTCGGAAAGTCACTTATTTTCGGTTAAATATGGAAAAACTTTCATTAAAATGTTTCAATTGAACTTATTATTACTAATAGTAACATTTAACTTCGTTAAATATATTGATTTAATCCATTTAATGAGGTTTTTCGAGGTACACCCAGGTTTGAAACCTGGGTCTACCTCGACTGTGCGAGGCGTTCCGCGCGGAACGCCTCGCACGGGTTTTCGTAATTCTATAGGGACCTGAGTTCTCGTTTACGTTTGAACTTTAATATTGAAATATATTGAAGTATTGGGCTTGAAACGCATAATGTGCGGGGTCCCGGTGATTTATCGGGTTTTCGCCGATTTTCGTGTTAGTCGGGACTTGGACACATTTTCGGTGGTCCGGGCCGACCAAAACTAAAAGTTGGCGGCCGGGCTTGGGTGATACGTGGCTATGGCTTGGAGTGTTATTGGGTGGTAAAAAACATGTTTCTGAAGCGATTTAGCATCGTGGCCTTTTAAACAATGTCACTGTAACGGCGATTCGCGGCCAGCAGCGACACGACACTCGGGCCTGCTCCCGATCCATAGCAACGCCGCGCGCTGTGGGCTTGCTTCTCGTCCCCTGTGGCTATAGTCGGGGACAAGTTAACGCGAGGCAGAACCATGGCAGAACCAGCCGACCGAAATAATCGGTCTTTTCAACTGCCACCCTACCGGCCGGCCATAAAACTGTCCCTGCCTGGAGTGACACGCGTGAGTCACCTCCAGTAGAAACATTATACATGTTTTATTTGTAATATTAATTCAGAATGGATGCTATATTAAGCACCGTCTCAATTTACTGATAAATTTGATACCAAATTTGATTTAATTCCGATGATATTCAAACTGTACAAGTGAGGAGCAGCAGCAGTGAAAAGTCTGCTGCTGCTCCTCACTTGAAAAGTGAAAAGTAAAATGCTGATCAAATTTGGTATCAAATTTATCAGTAAATTGAGACGGTGCTTAATATAGCATCCATTCTGAATTAATATTACAAATAAAACATGTATAATGTTTCTACTGGAGGTGACTCACGCGTGTCACTCCAGGCGGGGACAGTTTTATGGCCGGCCGGTAGGGTGGCAGTTGAAAAGACCGATTATTTCGGTCGGCTGGTTCTGCCTCGCGTTAACTTGTCCCCGACTATAGATGCGTATAGCTCACTGTGAAGAATACAGTGTTTTTCTTCCTGCTACGTCTTATTACGAGTAAGGAGTGTTTGTAGAGTGGCCCGTTAACAAAGTGGTAAACACTGCGGCTCTCCGTGTGTAGTAAATGAAATGCGAAATAAAATTTCAAATATCTCGACCTAGGCCGGTGATGACGTGTGATGTAAATGAAGTTTTAAACACGGATTAAAGGTTTCGAGCCAAATCCACTCTTTAGTTCTATCTACGGGCAGAGTTAAGATCTCGGGCGGTTGGGGTTGGGCATCGCCTTCGAGACGTCCGAATGTTCTGCCCGTAACAGACAGAGCTTTAAAGGCGTGATCGGTGTTTGGAACCACGCGGGGGATTTGAAAACACTGCGAGTGTATTCGAAACTCACACTCGGGTTTGGAAACCACTCGGGAGGTTTTGAAAACACCAAAACACCGCGAGTGTTTCGAAACTCATACTCGGGTTTGGAAACCACTCGGGAGGTTTTGAAAACACCAAAACACCGCGAGTGTTTCGAAACTCACACTCGGGTTTGGAAACCACTCGGGAGGTTTTGAAAACACCAAAACACCGCGAGTGTTTCGAAACTCACACTCGGGTTTGGAAACCACTCGGGAGGTTTTGAAAACACCAAAACACCGCGAGTGTTTCGAAACTCACACTCGGGTTTGGAAACCACTCGGGAGGTTTTGAAAACACCAAAACACCGCGAGTGTTTCGAAACTCACACTCGGGTTTGGAAACCACTCGGGAGGTTTTGAAAACACCAAAACACCGCGAGTGTTTCGAAACTCACACTCGGGTTTGGAAACCACTCGGGAGGTTTTGAAAACACCAAAACACCGCGAGTGTTTCGAAACTCACACTCGGGTTTTGAAACAACGCGGGAGGTTTTGAAAACACCAAAACACCGCGAGTGTTTCGAAACTCACACTCGGGTTTTGAAACAACGCGGGAGGTTTTGAAAACACCAAAACACCGCGAGTGTTTCGAAACTCACACTCGGGTTTTGAAACAACGCGGGAGGTTTTGAAAACACCAAAACACCGCGAGTGTTTCGAAACTAACACTCGGGTTTTGAAACAACGCGGGAGGTTTTGAAAACACAGCGAGTGTATTAGAAACTCACACGTGGTGTTTGAACCTGATAGCATGATTAAGCATGCACCTGATGCAAACGCTACCTCTTGAAAAAATATGAACTAAAAATATACCCCAACACCAGGACTGGGGAAAACTGCTGTAATGTAATAGACATTACATTATATGTTATTTGAGTCCTGCCACAACACGGTTTCCATTAGAAGTTTACCTCTGTATGTATTACTCGTCTGTGGGCGTACAGATGAGATATTTTAACACATCCACCCTCACTGCTCCCTGGTTGATTCTGCCGATAGCTATATGTTGGTCTCAAAAATTACGCAAGTCTCAGTACAACCCAAACCAAGGCGAAACCATTAAATTCTCTTTTTTATCTGTTATGCTTAGTTGGATTTGGATAGTCAATCCATTACTCTGATGACTGTGGCAATTTCCTCAAACAGAACGGACCAGAGAGGTGGACGGGCGCTTTCATTAGATCAAAACCAAACTGGGGTTCGTCTCCGCATTTCTTGGTGACTGAATATTTTTCACCGTACCGGTGAGGCATCTCACACATGTCTGACTTATCAACTGTCGATGGTAGATTCTGCACCTACCATCATTGTTGTAATGAATGGGCAGCGAGACATCAGGGTTCGATTCCGGAGAGGAAGCGTTAATAGCGTATTAAATAATTTTTAGTAGGTCTAGATGGTTTCAACTGAAGGACACAAAAATTATCGACTTAAGGTATAATCATCATGCAAAACAAACAATAAATCGTATAGAGATGTTTAATCAGTTTTCATATTACATAAACCAATCTAGTTCCTAAGTTTGATCGTTATTTTCGGCGATTTCATCCTTCCAGTCCTGACGTTAAGCTCTAATATGATCTCTACTGTTTGTTCCTGTTGAAGATCAATATTTAAACCAATGACCGTGTCGTTGTTTTCCAACTCCTGTGTTGTACACTGCTCAATAGTATCTTCTCTATCGACATCCATAGGTTCCTCTTCTGGTGTTTCTAAATCCTCCGTGATGTCCATGTACTCCTCTTCCGCAATGTCATCCTTATGCTGGTCCGTATTATCCATGTATTCCACTTTACACCCAAAATGCTGATTCGCATTACTGGTATTCTCCTCCGTATCCATTCACTGTTCCCCGGTGCAGAATCCTGTTCCTGAGACTGGCGTGTTTGCATTGAGCGATCATGCTCGGTTCCGCGGTACTAATGCTAGGCCAACCGCCGTCAACGTTGTCGTCGACGGCGGTGTGGGTGTGCTCGACGTGGACGCGGCGACGGCGGCATGTTCGGCTCGACCCAGGCGACTGATATGGCATGGACTTCATATCAATCTTAGGAGGCTAAATAAATAATTACCCTGCTCGGGAGTACGATTGGTTTTATATATAAATTTTAACCGACGTTATCCCGTTGAAATATGTTATTGTGTAAAAACATCAGATAATTGTTAGTCCGAACAAATAACTGTAAAACTAAACCAGTGACATCCCGTTCCCGTTCAAATATCGAGGGAAAACTGAAAGGGAAGAATCTTCCATCCGAATTGGGACTGTTTCGGACTTTTGCGAATGTTCTGCATTCTTTGGAGTACTCTTTCGACATCAAAGAATATAATCTTGCAAAACACCAAACTGCAGAGGAAATCAAATAGGCCTAAATAAATGTGATGATAAACATAAGGTTCATATTTGTATGAAATACATGCACTACAAAGACTCAGGAGGTTATAAGTTTGGGAAACCAAAACTATAGGCTTGGTTTACGAAGTCTCTACTGTATGCTTTCTGCAGTGTTGCAAAGGTCGAATATGTCTGACGGTTGGTAGGCATTGTAGTGGGTTTTCATCAGAGAACGTTTCAGAATTAAAACTATAGTCAAGAGGTAACATTGAGTTAAGATGATATTAATTAAAATTGGAGAGTAACAGTTAACGAACAGTGTTTGTGTTGCGTAAGTGGAGCTCTCTGTCCTTTGTCCCACAGGCTAGGGAAATAGGAAATGTCTAAAACAAGAAATAGCATGGCTTAATTCAATACTGTTCTAAATAATTTCATCTTAATTTATCACTTGGTCGAATTTCGAGCAGAGGGCGATCTTAAGTTTACTGTCAATCCATCACTTCTAGTGGCAAATATGCATATATATTGTGCGTAGTGCATATATATAAATATGCAATATATATATATATATATATATATATATATATATATATTGATTATTAATATCAATAAACTAATGTGTTGTTGCCACGGTATTTAAATTTTTAAAGTCTCGTCGACTTTTTGCTACGTTTAACGTGACTGCCAACGACTTGAGCGACCACTCCGGACCCACGAGGACGATAAGGATAGATAGCGTTATCACTGGATAGGCCTACGAGAGTTTTGTGTTTTATGGTTGTACAAATTTACATTAAAATATTAAGCTTTATGGACATCTAAAAATATGACCAAGCTTTACATTTTATCTGTGAAAAACATCTATGCTGACTTAAATTAATAGTATAGCTTTAGAAGATTCTACCAAATCAACTTCAACGGACCTGGCCTGTAATACACAATTTTTGAAAAATGTCACGATTATTAGACCAGGATAATGAAACAAGTTTTGCATTTCAGGAGAAAATTTCGATTCATCCACAAAAAAATGTATGTTGAATAGTAAGTAGGTAAATATCCGTGCTTCGGTACTGGGATAGCTTCAGTTAACAAAACCATTAATATATTCTATTTACCTTTTTTAATTCATATTTTTCAAACTTTTTATTCTTATAATTTTCTTTCTTTAAAACTCTTAGAAATATAAAAATAGTGCCTATTCGTAAAAGTAGACACATACTCCGAGATTATAAAATACAATAGGCCTATATGCCGAATGATAGGTTGGTTACAAAAAACATGAACAAAGTTATCTTGAGCATTAAGGAGTTGGAAATAATTTTTGGAAATTATTTTATTCGTAAAAATTTTATTGGACCAAAACCTTGAAGGAATGTAGGGGCCTATTACGTAGCCCTAAGGATGGTGGTGGAATTGAAGGAAACCCAGCAAATCTATGCATAATTCCCTTTAATTCGACATAAATAATTATAGGATATTTTCAGTATAGTTACTGAGGGTGTAACATTTCAACCACATTTTAAATAAAAACTCAAATGTTTAGCTCTATGTATAGAATTTCCTGGAGTTTTTAAAATGTTGAAATGGGTTAGTACAGTTTTACAATCATCCTTTTTTTTAACGCGTTAGTACAAAAAAAAAAAAAAAAAAAAAAAAAAACAGAAAATCTCAGCAAAAGTAACGATGGTTCACGTATAAGTTTAGTATACGACGAAATTTCATACAGTAGGCTAAGTCTTTTCAGTGTAAAATAAAACCAACAGATAATCTCTTGAACAAAAACTAATTTTCACGAGACATCCTTGTACACTGCGATTGCAATAATTGGCGCGCATTTATGATTAAAACCGTGAAGATCGGAAGTAATTCATTCTCTCCAAATCGTCAATTCGATTTACTACAACCTCACCGCGTGGTTGTGTTAGAAAAGGCGTTTGCTTTGATCCACGTAACATATTAATTAATTTAGTACGTTTTGAAAAACATGAGAACACTGCTACACTTGCTACTTCACCCATTTTCAAAGAGGGAAGATGCGTATTCCCAAATAATAAAAATCCTGGCTAAGCCATTTTTAAAACGTTGATACATATGTTGGTACTCCTGTTGCATAACATAACAATTAACCTAACCTCAAACTCACCCCTGGCTATCCATGGGGGTTTCACGTTGGTTTTGACCGGCGTATAAGGGTAAGCCTTCATTTTCTCACTTGTCACTGATTCACTCTGCTAAATTCACGTCACTGACTCCAATCACGGCATATCAATGACTAAAGGAAACCACGCCTCACCGAACCCCGCATGACTGCCAGGGACTCCCGCCGTCACGGTGCGCTGGACTGATAACGATAACACCAGATAACGCTTATCTGCTCTGATTGGTTTAGTTTTGTTGCACAGATAATCCTCACCTAAATTAAGAAACCATAACACTCGTAAACCCCACTCTTCCGGATTAAACCACTTCGAGTGGTTCAATTTTATATTGTACTATAATAACTGTTTCGAGTGTTAGTTAAGCTTTCTAATGACAGAGATGATGTGGCGTAAAGATGTATATTGACGAAAGTATCATTTGGAGCTATCTTTTGTGTTGGTAACTCACAAATGCGTAGGTTAAAATGGCCAATCTGTACCGTATGCGCTGATGCGCAGATACATTCGATGAATTTGCGAGTAAATTTGAGTCTTGCCACTATAACTGATCAAGTTAACTGCTTACTCCTATTCTATATTCGCTCTTCATTTTTACTGTCAAAGCTGACTGCGTCGAAGAAGATTTAGCGTACCAATGAAAACAAATTGTACAAAAATTGATACACTCGTGACCAGCTGATAAGATAGCAAACTAAAAGCTAATGAAGACATAGGGTTGTTAGGCTATAAACTTTAGAGACGTGGTAATATTTTATAAAGCACACTTACAAGTAACACTTACTGGGGACATAGATAGGGTTACCATACTCTCCGGGATGAAAAAGAGGACACTTAGTACTCGTCGCGGGTGAAATGATTAATTAAATCACAAAAATCGGAATTAATGCCACCCCCCTTAAATTAAATATCACAAATTGGGGAGTAAAAAAAAGTTTAAATTTAAAATTACAAGTTTCACCTTTTTTTAAATAGTTAAATTCCTCTGAGGATACTAAATAAGGTGCATATTAGTAGTGGAGAAACGCGGGAGCTGGCTCAGTTCAAGGTCACCTGAGCGATGACGTCATCGAGGTCAATGACCCCACCGATGACGTCATCGATGACATCATCGATGACGCAATCGATGACGTCATCACCAATTACGTCATTCTGTGACGTCACACCCATGACGTTGCAGAAATGACGTGGCGATGACGTCATCACCCCTTACGTCACCATTATGACGTCATCGATGTCACAAAGGTCAAGGTCACGCTGAAACCTAAAATTTTTAGGCACTTTTGCTGTTTCTCGCACTACGCTCCGAGTTTTAGTGAGGTTTCAATGACCTTGACGACTTGGAGCGAAATTAGACGAGAAACAGCAAAAGTGCCGAGGGAACTCAAAGTTTGCAACGTGACTCTGCCTAAACCGTCATGTGACACCGCTCGAGTGACCTTGAACCGATACAACTCCCACGTTTCATCATTACTGTAACCGCGATGCGCACCCTACGACAGACACCGAGCGACTGACTGTCCAGCCCCGCGCACTCTAGGTATATTGGCTCGAGAGACTAAGACTCTAAACCGTCAGGGATGGGAGTAACTAACTGAACTTTGCAAGGAAAAGTCATTTCTTCCAATATTCTAAACAAATCTTCATCAGTAAAACTTACATTATTCTGTTTGGTATAAAACTTAGGGTGTCCGCGCAACAGCTTACGCCACTTAGCTAAAGTCGAAACCCGCTTGACCTTGAGCGGTGGACACTGAGCAGCCAATAAAGACTTAACACGGCTAAGTTTCTTACCCAAAGTGTCTCGCGACATGGCTTCCCCTCACAAAAGTCCGCACAATACTGAGAGACTGTTGGTAGCGCATGAGCCAGGGCAAAAGTGGAGGGGGTAATAGCAGGAGTGGGGGAAGGTCACAGTGGTGGGGGAGGTGAGGTTGTACACTGGAGTATCGCATCACTTCACCATGAGCTGTCCTACAGTCAACACACTGTACTCTCAGCCCGAGTTGGCACTAGAAGAAACCTTACTGTACAGCTTAGGCTGTGAGGGGCGAGGAAGTAAAGTCAAAGTGGAAGAACTCCAAGATAAAGAGTTGTGTAAAATAAACTAATTGTATCCCTGCAATCTCCAATAACCTAAAAGAAATCTGCAATAACTCTAAAGAAATACTGATATATAAAAAGAAATCTCATCCTTTGGCAAAATGAATTGGAAAAGATCACAGTAAAATTAATCTAACTTAAAATCTGGACTGAACACTCATGGCGATACTACGTGGTGTGAAAACGCCACCCTAAACATTACAAGTTAGGTTAGTGAGCACCTCTGGTACGATAACCGGCGTGCTAGAGTTAAAGTGTGATGACCTTGAGTCAAAACACTGAAATACTACAAGTCGATATTGTCCCAGAGTTAAAGTGTAGTGACCTATATTCAAGACTTGTAAAAATACTTACATATAGAGAGTTAGAAAACAGCGAGGTGCACCGCATGGAAGCTGGAGACATACTGGCGGAGCGGTGTTGTGCAGCCTAGGGACTCGGTTGTGGAGGGGGTATAGCCAACACTTAGAGTAGAAGTGTAGTGGGTGACCTTGACCCACTTGACCCCCCCCCACAAAAAGTTTAGCCAACCCCCCCCCCCGAGAACTTTTTTTCGAAAAAATTTTTGACCTTGACCAAAAAGTTTTTTGCTCCGGACGAGAAGTGCCCCCCCTCCCCCACCCCCTCCCCCACCCCCTCCCCCCCCTCCCCCACCCCCTCCCCCCCTCCCCCACCCCCTCCCCCCCTCCCCCCCTCCCCCCCTCCCCCCCTTCCCCCCACCCCCCCTCCCCCACCCCCTCCCCCACCCCCCCCGAGAACTTTTTTTTCGGAAAAATTTTTGACCTTGACCAAAAAGTTTTTTGCTCCGGACGAGAAGTGCCCCCCCCCCCGAGAACTTTTTTTTCGGAAAAAATTTTTGACCTTGACCAAAAAGTTTTTTGCTCCGGACGAGAAGTGCCCCCCCCCACCCCCCACCCCCCACCCCCTCCCCCACCCCCTCCCCCACCCCCTCCCCCTCCCCCACCCCTGATATCCTGGGCGTGGCAGCCCCGGTGGGGATATAAGGGGGTCCGGCCAGAGCCGGCTCGCAGTCCGCTCCCGCGCGTTGAACGTGAACGATCGGGACGGACCGCCATAGGCATCACTAAACATTGAATGGCGCCTTCAGTGTTTAGCGAAGTCTACTCTAACTTTAAGACTTGTATTAGTTGTAAGATATTGCGCTTGCGTTTGGGTATTGAGAATTGTCTTATATGAGAGTGTTTTACTTGTACCCTATGTCTCCTGTGTGTCTTTTATCCTTTGTGTCTTGTTTGTTATATGTGTTTAATGTGTATGTGCTTGTTCCAGCATTGACTACGTTGAGCTCAATTGTGTGTTGTAAGTGTGTTATATGTTTCTAAAGTGTATACGCTTGTTTTAGCAATCCCCCCTTGAGCTTTTTCAATGCTCAAAGTAAATTGTAAAGTCAGGGAACGGGAGTAGGCCCCCGTGTAAAGCCACTTTTAATAATTGGTAGGCTCCTTGCCAGGCATGCAAAAGGTTGCGGATGGCATTTGGGGAGCATGTCCGTTTGTAAGCTGGCAAGCAAAAGGTTGTGGCGGCCTCTGCACTCGGACCGAGGACGTAAGCCATTAGGGTGTCCTCAGTATGTTTCCCTTCTGGAAACTCAAAATTATGTAAATGAATCTTTGTTAGATATTTGTGTTTTTAGTCCCCAAGGCCCCCGAACATTCGTGGTTCGCCATGGATGTACGGGGGCCGAAATTTTTTAATGTCCGTGTGGCCTTGACCCACAAAGACTTGTAAAAATTCAATGCATTGTAAATTAAAAATATTAAAGATAGGTTACGGGAATAGGCCCCCGTGTAAAGCCTATTTTAATTATCGGTAGGCTCCTGCCAGGCATGCAAAAGGTTGCGGATGGCATTTGGGAGCATGTCCGTTTGTACGCTGGCATGCAAAAGGTTGCGGCGGCCTCTGCACTCGGACGAGGACGTAAGCCACTAGGGTGTCCTCAGTTTGTTTCCTTCTGGAAACACAAAATTATGTAAATGAATCTTTGTTAGCTACTGAAAAGACAATGCAGTAAATGTTTACAAGTCTTGCGTGGCGAAAGGTACACGACATTGGATGTTGCCTTGTTGTCATAGTTGGGTCTCTTCGGAGGCTACAGCGATGACAACCCAAGTGCCCCAGGTGGGGCTTAATTTTTTTAAAGTTTTTTCGTGACCTTGACCTAAATACAGTAATGACCCCCCCCCCGAACTTTTTTTGAGAAAAAAATTTTGAGCTTGACCAAAGAGTTTTTTGCTCCGGACGAGAAGTGCCCAAACAAAAAAATTTGTACAAAGTAGTGGATTTAGACCAAAGATCATTGATTTATCAAACCTGTTGAAGAATAAATTGAAAATGGGTGTTTAAAAGCCAAATCTACTACATGATTGATAAACTGGATGTATATGACGTCACCTTCCCCCACCCTTCAACCTCGGGTATAAAGGGACCCGGTTGAGCGCGCTGCTCATTATTGCGTGGACATTCACCGAGTGCACACCTAAAGCCAAACTGTAAAAAAATGGCTCTTTGCGATATTTGTGGTGAGTTTTTCCAAGATGAAGATATCTTTGTTTTACACCGAGAATTGCATCATGAAGAGAACAGAAAAGAAGAGATTGTTGTAAGTGAAGAAGACTTGGATGCGTTTGATCGGTTATTGGAAAACTACCAGAAGCAGATGGACGACTGTGATAGCTATCTACAGTTACACCGAGAATTGCATCGTGAAGAGGACAGAAAAGAAGAGATTGTAGTAAGTGAAGAAGACTTGGATGCGATTGATCGGTTTTTGGAAAAACCCCAGAAGCAGAAGGAGGACTGGGCTAGCTATTTACAGTTAATGCAAAGAAGAAGACCAAGTGTTATTCAATTTGCCGGAGCTGGACCATCTACAGCTGGAGGATTTATTCAAGAGGAAATGAAAGAAAAAGTGGAAGATTTAAAACAACTGCGTACCCAAGAAGTGGATATGGAAGAAGAGGATACAGAAGAAGTGGAAGATGTAAAACAACTGCGTACCCAAGAAGAGGATATGGAAGAAGAGGATACAGAAGAAGTGGAAGATATAAGACAACTGCGCACCACAGCCTTGCCAGGACCAGTTGTAACTCATTTCAAAATTAATAACGTGCAATTAGAATTGGAAAATTTTCTAACTCAAGCTAAAAAACTAGTTGTAAAAACATTGACGGAAGAATTGACAAGATTGAACTTTATTAAATTTGGATTGGTGTTGGAGGCTATGTTTACTAATAGCGATGGTGAAAACTCACCGAGAGCATTCATTGCTAAAAACCGAACCCTTACAACCACATCTGATATCAGCGAAATTTTAGAAGAATGTTTGAATGAACTGTTAATGAAACTCCAAGAACATGAAGGAAGAGGATCTGGGTGGACGTTATCATCGATTGAAGGTATGGATGTGAGGATTCACAAGCATGGATATGGTATAAGAGGTAGCAGCTTTATCCCTCTACCAAAGGTTATCCGAGATACTAAATCATGTATCAATGTGAAAAATGAGGACAATGAATGTTTCCGGTATGCAATGTTAGCAAAATACGTGGGACATAATGCTATTAGACCTAGCATAGCATACGAAGCTGTTCAACACCGCTATAACTTTCGAGGAATGTCGTATCCTGTGAGTCTTGATCAAATTACTAAATTTGAGAAACAAAATCCAGGTGTTTCTGTTAACGTGTTCGGTTTAGATGATTCAAACAATGTGTATCCACTACGAGTAGGAAAAGTAGAGCAAAGTAACCATACTGATTTATTATTGATAACCAAAGGTGAGATTTCACATTATGTTTATATTAAAAACTTTGAATCTTTGGTTGTACGACAAGTGTCAAAACAAAATCGTAAGATAACAATATGCAAGAGATGCTTTTGTTTTACATGCAAGGAATTCAGACGTGGAGGATCGGAGTGGTTGATGGAGCACCAAAGACTTTGTAATGACAACTATGAAGTGAAGATTAGTCTGCCACCGCCATCTCGAGCGTTCATCCAATTCAACAAAACAGTTCACCAATATCGAATTCCAGTAGCCGTCTACGCAGATTTCGAATCCACGTTAGTACCACAGGAGCTTCCGAATGGTGAGGTGACTAGAAGAACCAAATATCAATTGCATCAACCTAACAGTTTTTGCTTATTGGTGAAATCCACTTTGCCTGAAGAACAGTTACAACACTATGGGTTAACATCCACTCCAATACTCTACCGTGGGGAAAAAGCCGCTAAGTATTTTGTAGACCAGTTGTATGATATTGCTGAAAAGGTGCAACGCTTATTCGGTAATGTTTTACCCATGGAACCTTTGAACCAAAATCAACAAGAAGAATACAATTCAGCATCAAGATGTTATTTATGCAAAAAGAGTTTCAGTGAAGAAAATCCAAAAGTAAGAGATCACGATCACCTGACAGGGTTATACAGAGGAGCTGCTTGTAATTCATGCAATATAAATTACAAACTACCAATTTTTATCCCTGTCGTGTTACACAATCTTAGCGGCTATGACTCCCACTTCATTATCCCAGAGTTAGGACGGGATGATGGAAAAATTGAAGTATTAGCTGAAACATTGGAGAAGTACATCAGTTTCTCAAAAACAGTAGGTAAAATTAAACTTCGCTTCGTAGACTCTTATAGATTTATGTCATCTAGTTTGAGCAAATTGTCTGAAAACCTAAGAAGAGAAGACTTAAAAGAAACCAGCAAAATTGTACCTGAAGATAAATTGGACTTAGTAATGCGTAAAGGAGTGTTCCCCTATGATTACATAACTTCTGCAGAAAAATTTGAAGAAACCAGTCTGCCACCGATTGAAGCCTTCAATAGCAAGTTAAATGAAAGTGCAATCACTGTTGAAGACTACAATCATGCTTGTAATGTTTGGAACCAACTAAACATTCAAACCTTAGGGGAATATTCTGACTTTTACATAAAATTGGACGTAACTCTGCTGTGCGATGTGATGGAAGAATTTCGAAACACCTGCTTCTCCGCCTATGGACTGGACCCTCTGCACTCGTACACATCTCCAGGATTAGCATGGCAAGCTATGCTAAAGTCAACCAACTGTCGATTGGAACTTCTAACAGATATCGATATGGTCCTCATGATCGAATCAGGTGTACGAGGTGGTTTGACTCAAGCTGTGACAAGACATGTTAAGGCCAACAACAAGTATATCCCCAACTTCGACGAGCAACAACCATCACTCTACCTTGGATATTTTGATGCGAACAACCTCTATGGTTGGGCGATGTCAAATCCACTTCCCTACGCAGACTTCAAGTGGATTGACCCGACCACCATCGGTGACATATCACGGATTCCAAAAGATGGCCAAACAGGCTATATTTTGGACTGTGATTTTGAATATCCAGAACACCTTCACGACCATCATTACGACCTGCCTCTCCTAGCCAAGACTGAAGTTTCACCGACAGGAAGATGGCCCAAGCTGATGATGACCTTGGAGAATAAGAGTCGATATGTGGCACACTACTGGGTAGTTCAACAAGCACTTGAATTGGGCCTACGTATAGTGAAAATTCACAGAGCAATTGAATTCACCCAGTCTTGTTGGTTGAAACCATATATCGATTCCAACACTACAAGAAGAGCTGCAGCGACAACAGCATTTGAAAAGGACTTCTACAAATTAATGAACAACGCCATCTTTGGGAAGACATTGGAGAACAAGAGAAAACACAAAATTGTAAAATTAGTAAGTGATCCTAGGAAATTGGAAAAATTAGTGCAAAAACCAAATTTCGGAACATCAATGATTATAAACGAAAATCTAGTTGCTGTCAGTATGAATAAAACAACAATAGTGATGGATCGTCCGTTATACATTGGAATGTCGATTTTGGATATAAGTAAAACTCTGATGTATGATTTCCATTACAACAAAATGGTTAAACACTACGGAAGAGACAACATTGGAGTTGCATACATGGATACCGACGCGTTCATCTACTGGATAAAGACTTTGGACATGTATGAAGATCTAAGGAGTTTCCCATACAAAGACGACTTTGACTTCTCTGACTATCCAAAGAACCATGCAAATTATAATGAAAAGAATAAAAAAGTAATTGGAAAATTTAAAGATGAAGCAAATGGAATGCCTTTGGAGGAAATAGTTGCGCTGATGTCCAAATTATATTCCTTCAAGATGTATATGGAAAATGACATACCGACAGTGAAGAAAGCTAAAGGATTCAAAACATCATACTTGAAGAAACATGTGACATTTGACCACTACAAGACCTGCTTGTTTGAAGATTCTACAATGTCTGCAACGTTCAACACTATTAGAAGCTTTAAACATGAGGTCTACAGTGTCACTGAAGTTAAAAGGGCACTATCAGCTCAAGATGATAAAAGGCATATTATGCCGGATAGAATCCATACTCTTCCTTTCGGCCACTACTCTCTAAACCCTATCAACTAGTAACCTATTCTTCGTCCTTATACAACTTCGACCTTATTCCTTTCTCCTTCCGTAAAAAAATGGGGAACACGGCAAGTCCAACGCCGTGTTCCCCATTTTTTTACACAAGTTTGGATGACCTTGACCTATATAAATCATGTGAATATTTAAGACAACATTCATTGTGATTATACATGTGATACATGAAACATTCAAACCTGCAATATGAAGAACTTGAAGCAAGAAATTGTCAACGAGCTTCATAAACCTGCAAGAAGAAAGTTTCCGCGAAGAAATACAGTGATAAAAGGAATAAATGATTTATATCAAGCGGATTTAATCGAAATGATTCCTTACAGTAAACAAAATAGAGGATTTAAATACATATTGACTATTATTAATTGTTTTTCAAAAATGGCAGATGCTTTACCACTAAAAGATAAAAGTGGCAAAAGTGTTACAAAAGCAATGGAAACAGCTATACAAAGAGACAAACATACTATAAAACATTTACAAACTGATGATGGAAAAGAATATTTTAATAAGGAATTTGCAAATTTAATGAAAAAACATAACATTAACCATTACTCAACTAATTCAGAGGTAAAAGCATCAATAATTGAAAGATTTAACAGAACTTTAAAAGGTGCCATGTATAAGATGTTTTCCAACAGAGGATCACACGTATGGATTGATATGTTACCAAAACTTATAAGCGATTACAATAACAAGTTTCATAGAACTATCGGTATGAAACCAAGCCAAGTGACTAATAAAAATGAAAAACTTGTATTAAAACGTATAAAAATGAATACTAAACCAAAAGTTGAAAAACTAAAGCCTAAAAGGTTTAATGTTGGCGATAAAGTGCGAATAAGCAAATACAAAGGTGTATTCAGTAAAAGATATCTTCCGAACTGGACAAATGAGGTATTTACCGTATTTAAGGTGCAACCTACAGTACCAGAAACTTACATTTTAAAAGATAATAAAGGACAATTGCTTGAAGGAGGGTTTTATGGATATGAAATGTTAAAATCAACAGTAGGTGATGTATATTTAGTTGAAAAGGTGTTGCAACGAAAAAAGGATAAGGTTAAAGTACGATGGTTAGGATTTAATAAAACGGAAGATTCTTGGATACCTAAAAAGGATCTAATATAATGATAGAGCATCATTTTGGGTTGAACCATTACAAAGGATGGAGATAATACCGCAAAAAGACAATTTTACTATTAATAATATAGATGAACTCACAGTGGATGGTTCTCAATTCAATACTGGGAAACACGGTGTTTTGTTACCAAACACGGTGCGTTGTCTGGTTACCGGTCCTTCCAATTGTGGAAAAACAAATGTAGTATTCAATTTGATTACAAACCCTAAAGGATTACGTTTTAATAATTTATATGTATTTTCAAAGTCACTACAACAACCAAAATATCAGTTATTGGAACAAATACTCAATAATGTGCCTGAAGTTAAATATTTTAAATTCAACGCGAGCGAGAGTGTCATGCAACCGCAAGAGGCTAAACCATTCTCAGTATTCATATTTGACGACGTATCTTGTGAAAATCAAAATACAATAAGAAATTACTTCGCCATGGGTCGACATAACAACATAGATAGCATTTATATTGGTCAAACTTACAGCAAAATACCGAAACAGCTCATTAGAGACAATGCAAACATGTTAATTGTATTTAAACAGGATGAAACCAACCTAAAACACATATATTATGACCATGTAAGTGCGGATATGCCATTTGAACGATTTAAAGAGTTGTGTGGAAAGGCTTGGGCTGAAAAATATGGGTTTTTAACAATTATGAAGGAACAACCGCTAAACAATGGTCGATACAGGATAGGATTTGATAAATTTATACTAATACACTGATCATGATGTAAAACATTTATTGTTGTACAACACGTCTTGCTACAAACATGGTTAACCAAGAAAAGTTAATAAAGGAAATAAAATCACTTAGTGATTCTATTCGAGATAAAAACAGAGCATTAAAATTAGGTATTAGCGAAAGGGAGAAATTTCTTGAATCTACTTTTAAACCTATTACTGAACCCTTGAAACAATTAAACAAAAAATTTGCTAAACCCGTTTTGGAAGGAGATGCAATTGCACCTATTACAAAGTTTGAAAGAGAAAATGTAAAATCAGAAGATTTTAGTGACGAAGACCCGGAATCCTCTACATATAGTGGTTTTACCGGCGGAGAACCCGAAAGAGAGCTAGAATCACCATACTATAGTGGTATAAGAGAATTATATGAAGTAAAAGCTAAAAGAGGACATGAAGATGTATCAACTGCTAGTGAAGAGGAAAAAGAAGAAGAAGCAAGGGAAGGTCCGTCAAACATAAGCTTGTTGGGTGAAAACATTCATAACAAAGGACCTTTAGGAAGGAAATACATGGTAAAAATGTTACTCGGAACAATTCCTAATAAGAATTACCATAGTTATGGAGCGAGATTAACAAAAGATGGTTTAATGATAGGTAATAGCCCGTTAAACGTTGACGAACATGATAATATTGTCATTGGTGATCAAAGGTATAAGGGCACAAAAGGATTATTTGAATTATTATTTGAAAATAAGCCTTCAGTATCGTTAGTGAAAGAAAAAGACATGGAAGCATATAAAAATATTTTGGAACAGACAAATGCATATAGGAGAAAGTATTTACCTGACCAGCCTCCTTTTAGATCTAAGTCTTTAAAATATAAAGAATTTGTATCCAAGTTAATACCAACTAGAAGACAAACAATGCCGTTAACACAAAGAAAACCTGTAAAACGAAGATTTATGGCATCCACTTTGGATGTAAGTGCTCAGGAACGAAGAAAAAGAAGTAAGTCCGTTACGGGTACAGGTTTAATGAAGAAACTATATAACACAAATGTGATTTATTACAATAATATCAATAAATTGGTGGATAGAATGAAACTAATACATGAAGCTAAAGAAGCGGGTCATACTGGATTGGAAAACGAATGGGTGGCTTTAGTGGATGAACTCCGAAACCGTGGGGTAATCTCATAAAAATGCGTTACTCCCTAGATTACTATTCAGTTGCATCATGAGTGTCGACAAGTTCGGACGTTACTCCTCGGATGGGTTATATTACGCAAATAATTTAAAAAGAGGTGCTGGTTTACCACAAACACCTGATGGAGATTATGATATAACTAATAAAAGGTTAAAAAACATAAAAGATCCCACAGATGAAAACGATGCAATAAATTTAAAAGTATTAAAAGAAAATATATCACCAACATTAAGACTACAGAAAAACACATATGACGCAGGTAATCATAGAATTGTCAATGTTGGTAAGCCAAATCAAAACGCTGATGCAATAAACAAAGGTTATTTATCATCAGAATTAAAAAATACGTTAAAATTCAATGGAAAAACGTATACTGCTGAAAATAAACGTATATCCAACGTAGATGATCCTAAAGATGCAAAAGACAGCGTAAATAGACGCTATTTACATTCATTAATACCTGAAAAGACAAAAGATGGTTTTTCTTTTTATAAATTTGTTATTAACGATATAGGTTATCCGAAAAATGAAAATGATGCTGTAAATTTAAAATATATAAAAGATCATTGTATTACACGTGATGTAGGAGTTATTGATTGTCTAGGTAATTGTTTAGCGAATGTTAAAGATGGTTCGGCACCATCAGATGGTGCAACAGTGGGTCAAATGATGGAAACCTTAAAACAAGAAACAACCTCTTTTGTAAAACAAGATCAAGTAGTATCAAAGCAAGGGGATGAATTTGTTCAAGGTAATGAAAAATTTAATTTATTAACATACAAAAATAATGCTTGGGATTGCATGGGTAAAGGGTTATCAAATATGAGATTGGGTTATACTGCTCAAGATGCAGCTGCTTTATCACAAACCGTACATCTAGATCCAGATCATTCTTTTAGATTTTTTACATATAAAAATAAAGTAATAAAAGACTTGCATAATGGAAGAGATCCAAATGATGCTGCAACTGTAGGACAAACATTACAATATGACAGTGCAAATAAAGAGTTTATTTATAATAAGCAAAGATTTAAATTAATGGATGTAAATGATTATCAAAATATATTAATTGCAGATCCAAATTCATTTAGCGGATTTAGAAAATTGTCTGGTGAACAATTTATTCATAAAAATCATGTGTTTCGAAATGAATCAGACGGAGCATTAGTTAGTGGAAATTTTAAATATTTTAAATGTCCCGGGAGCGATGAAAATGTAACTGATAAAGACTAAGAATTTGTATAAAAACTGATACGGGTTAGAAATCGAGACTAATATTATAAAAATGGGTTACACTCTAGAATGTTATTCAGTTGCACCATGAGTGTTGACAAGTTCGGACGATATTCCTCGGATGGATTATATTACTTTAATACTTAAAAAGAGGTGCTGGCTTACCACAAACACCTGATGGAGATTATGATATTAGTAATAAACGGTTAAAAAACATTAATGATCCCACAGATGAAAATGATGCAATAAATTTAAAAGTATTAAAAAAAGAGATATTACCAACACTGAAACTAGACAAAAACACATATAACGCGGGTAATCATAGAATTTCCAACGTCGGTAAGCCAAATCAAAACGCTGATGCAATAAACAGAGGTTATTTATCATCGGAATTGAAAAATACGTTAAAATTCGATGGAAAAACGTATAATGCTGAAAATCGACGTATATCTAACGTAGCAGACCCTGTAGATGAAAAAGACAGCATAAATAGACGCTATTTACATTCTATAATACCTGAAAAGACAAAAGATGGGTTTTCTTTTTATAAATTTGTTATTAACGATATAGGTTATCCAAAGAATGAAAATGATGCTGTAAATTTAAAATACATCAAAGATCATTGTATTACACGTGATGTAGGAATTATTGATTGCTTTGGTAATTGTTTAGCGAATGTAAAAGATGGTTCTGCACCATCAGATGGTGCAACGGTGGGGCAAATAAAGGAAACTATAAAACAAGAAACATCTGGTTTTGTGAAACAAGACCAAGTAGTAACACGTCAAGGAGATGTATTTGTACAGGGAAATAAAAAGTTTACTTTACTTGAAGAAAACAATAGTGTTTGGGATGGTAAAGGAAAGTCATTGACAAATTTAGGTATTGGTGAAAAGCCTGGTGATGCTGTTACTTATGAACAGATAATACAATTAGAGCCAACTGGAAAACAATGGTGGAATTGTGATAACAAACGATTAACAAATGTTGCAGACCCTGATTATGCTGATAACGCTGTAACTGTTAATTTTCTTGTTAAAGTAATAGGTAATTTATTATTTGATATGCATAATTATATTGCAGCCGGACAACATAAACCTATTGATGAAAAAATGAGAAGTGCATGGATTAAACAAGAAATTCTTTATAAATACTTTTTTAATCATAATACACAAAAGTTTAGATCAACAGATTGGGGTACTTTTGATATTTAATTAAATAACACCATAAATTACATCATTTATGTGCAACCTGTCATAGAGGTAACACATAGGTTACGCTTTTCGAATATAAAAGACAATCATGGCGTTTCATTACACCAGTCCATATCGAGGCACTATACGGAAAGGAGGCGGTATCACGTCCACAGCGGTTTCTCTGTTAAGTAAAGCTTTAAATCGTATTCCAGTAGGATCTGTCGTAAATAGAGCAATAGACGCTTTACCATACGAATTTCACATACCGGGAGGTTATCAGTATTGCGGACCAGGAACTAAATTGAAAAAACGACTGGAAAGAGGCGATCCAGGCATAAATAAGTTAGATCAGGCTTGTAAAGAACACGATATCGCATATTCCACGTTTACCGATTCAAAGAATAGGTCAATAGCTGATAAAAAGCTAGCGAATATAGCTTGGCAACGAGTAAAGTCTAGTGACGCTAGTATTGCAGAAAAAGCAGCAGCTTTAGCGGTAACAGCAGGTATGAAGGCTAAAACAGCGGTAGGAGGTGGAAAAAGGAGGGGTAGGAATAAAAAAGGATCAACCATGAAGAAACATGGTGGTAATATTAGACTAAAAAGACGTTCTCCGAGGAAAAATAACAAAAAACCGATAATATGGTCAATGGTAAAAAACGAGGCTGGTCTATACCTAAGACCGTATCGTGCATATTAAATAAAAGAAATCAATTGGTTATACCACATAAAGCGTTGACTAATGTTGAATTATTTAAATATATTTCCTGTTTAAAAATACCATTTTTCCGCGGAGTATTTATGAAAGACAATTTACCAAAGAAAATATGGAAAAATGAGACTGGAATCGTAAATTTGGATAATACTGAAGGGTCCGGCACCCATTGGGTGTGTTATAAGAAACTAAATAGTAATGTATATTATTTTGATAGTTTTGGAAATTTGCCACCACCTAAAGAACTTGAACATTACTTTAAATCTGCTAAAAACATATATTACAACTATAAAAGAGAACAACCTGATAATACTTCAATATGCGGCCATTTATGTTTGGAATTCCTAGCTAAAAGTATCAGTCACTATTGAGATGTCTTCCTATACGGTATCATTAACAGGAAAATCGTCCACTTTACGAAGTATCCTTTTTCCAGCGTTACGCTTGCAAAAAGGAAGATTTTGGGAGGCAGCACTGTTGGATTTTACAACTTACAACTCTATTCCCAATGTTACGGAAGGTAAAAATAACTTATTGCATTATTATAAAGGAAAAGATGCCAGTGGGAAGTTTACAGACTTGGAAGTTTGCACTCTACCCACAGGTTCTTATGAAATTGATCATATTAATGAATTTTTGCAAAATAAAATGGGAAAAGACAATATAACGCTAAAAGGTAATAACAATACAATGAAAGCTGAGCTTACTTCAAAATATTATATAGATTTCAGTAAGTCAGACTCAATTGGTGATTTATTAGGATTTCCCAAAGATGGAGCAATTTTAGAACCAAATAAAACACATTCTGGTAAACAAACTGTAACAATATTAAAAGTCAATAGTATAGACATAACTTGTAACATTATACAAGGAGCTTACAGAGATGGAGCAAATACTCATATAATACATACTTTTTACCCCAGTGTGCCACCTGGATTTAAAATTGTTGAAAAGCCACAAAACCTGGTATATCTACCGTTGAACACCACTTTCATTTCAGACATCGTGTTGAACGTATTGGATCAAGACGGTAACTTGATAGATTTCCGAGAAGAGCCTATTACGGTTAGATTACATTTAAAATCGACACTTTAATACAAAATCATGGGTTTAATATTTAAAAGCGAACAACCTACGGGAAACCGCATTAGTAGCTCTTCAGCTGTGGAGGAGTTAACACGCGAGAACATTCGTTTCTTAGAGAGAATTGGATTACAATTAACCGATTATGGATATACTGGATATAGCGCAGGGTCCAACATTCGACGAAACCCTATGGGAAAAAGAATATCACACCCACAACCCTTACACTTCATCAAAATTAAACAATAACGATGAAATTCGTATTCCCATACAAAATCAAGACATTTACACACTACCATGTGAAAGTTACTTGTATATTGAAGGAAAAGTTACTAAAAAGGACGGTACTACTACTGGTACAACAGTTCCATTTATAAATAATCCCATGGCTTTCCTGTTTGATGAAATTAGATATGAAATATCAGGTGTAACAGTTGATTCTACTAAAAAAGTAGGTATTGCAACAACTTTAAAGGGATTAACATCTATATCACCTAATGAAACCAATTTAATACAACCTGCAGGATGGGTTTTACCTGCAAAAGACACAATCACTCCAGATACAAATGGAAATTTTGATTTTCATATTCCGTTACGTTTGTTGCTTGGTTTTGCTGAAGATTATAGGAAAATAATATTAAACGTTAAACAAGAATTAGTTTTGTTGAGATCTTCAAACGATAAAGATATTATTAAAGCTCCAGACGGTACAACAGATGCAACTTTAGAATGGAAATTAACATTAGACAAAATTGTATGGAGAGTTCCACATGTAAAATTAGCTGACGAGCATAGAATGCTACTATTAAGAAAGTTAAAGGCTGATCGTGATATTGTAATTCCTTTTAGAAGTTGGGAATTTCATGAACATCCCAGCTTGCCAACTACGGATCGACACACTTGGACAGTTAAAACATCTAATTATGTGGAACGAGCCAGGTATATTATATTTGGTTTACAAACAGGCAGAAGAGACACCATCACCAAACATGCAGGCCAATTTGATCATTGCAACTTGAAAAATATTAAAGTTTATTTAAATTCACAATTTTTTCCATACGATAATTTAAATGTGTCATTCGCTAATAAAAAGTACAGCATATTGTACGATATGTATGCAAGATTCCAAAGTTCATATTATGGTAAAACGAATGCACCTTTACTATCACCAGAAAAATACTTAGATGGTTACCCTATAGTTGTAATCGATTGTTCTAAACAAAATGAATCGGTAAAATCATCAAGTGTAGATATAAAAATAGAAATGGAATTCAACGCGCCTATATCGGCTAATACAACTGCATACTGTTTAATTCTACATGATAAAATCGTAACATACACACCTTTAACTGGAATTGTTAAAAATGTATTGTAAAAGACCGGTTTTCCTACATTCCAATGCATTCCGCGAGTATAAAAGCAGAGCGTTCAGCTCGCTCCTCATCAGTTTGTTGCCTGTTGTTGTATGGGTAGCATCTTATTCAATATGGCTTCTCCTAGTGGTACACAAGAAAATGTAGTAGATATTGAGAAGGAGATATCCGACTTTTTAGATCTTCAAGGTCAACCGGAGGGAGATGAACACAACGCTTGCGGACAACTCCACGCCAGTAATAATATTGAGGAAAAAGGTAAAAGAAGAAAGAACGCACACAAGAGGAAAAGGGATATTGAAGATAATATTTCTCCTAACATATTAAGTGAGGTATTCTTGCGAATATTTTACCCAATCTCTTCCAGTTTGGACAAAAGTGTTTTAATCGGTGTTATGAAATCTACATATTATTCCCCTACTGTAATTTTAACTCATGGACCCAAAATGATTTTGTTTACGGACACTGCTTGGGAATCGTTTATGAAACACTTGCATCTGCTAGAATGCTATTTAAGTAGTAACATGTTTGGAAGAAAGACAAGAGTAGGCCTTTTGGATTCAAATGTGGAAATCGATATTGTTAAACATCGTGGTGATCATCAGTTGCGGTTTAGAGACACAACAAGACATGATAACAAGATTCAACTTAATCGAGAAGAGTTTTTTATTCTAACTTGTGCAACTGAACCAATAACGAGGTACTTGAGACAACTGGTGTTTTCAAGTTCAATTATTAAAGATTATCTGGAAGACACTTTGGACAAACAACCGGACGCACCTATATTGTACGGACCTGTAGATACTTCTATATTCAATAGGGTTCCTCATGAAGTACAAATGTGGAGACAATTGGAAAAGTACGCTCAACTACATAAGAAATCAGTAAAACGTGAAAAAGAGGAAGAAGAAGGAGGAGAAGAATCAAGTGTTAGTGATGAAAATGAAAACAAGGAAAATGTAAAGATGGAAACCTAAATGACAATTAACTACACAGCAATGGTTAATTTTTAAAACAATGTCAAACACTTTGTGGGGTTAGGCCTACCGGGGACGGTGCCCACGTTAAATATACACCAACGCGCCAACAACTGTACGGCCGGGTATAAAAGTCGTACCTACCGTGGTGTGGAAATCAGTTGACCTTTGGACTTCGTCATGAGCAGACGAGTGATCTTCGCAATGGACAAGGAAGAAGAACAAGTAAAGTCCAAACCTGGTATAATTGAGTTCCAAGCGTTTCGGGGTAATGATGATAGATTTATCATAAAAGAACTTGTGTTTTTCGACATCAATACAAGTGTTCCTTATTCGTTTTTATTTAAACCACCATGTTCTTATTCATCTTTAACCAGTAAAGCCGCTACTACCAACAGATGGATTTCAAAACACTTCCATCATATCGATTGGTATGATGGTTTTACAAGTTACACGGACTTGTATCACATTATGCATCACTTTTCAGACAAGTTTACCAATATTTACACAAAGGGGCTGGAAAAGAAAAGATGGATCGAAGGATTTACTCATGTTCCGGTTAATGATGTGGATTTGGATAAAAACTACAAGTATACGATGGAAAATGTTTGTATTTGTACTAAAAGTCCAGAACATGAAAAAGATAGACATTGCGCTTTAAAAAACGCCTATAAACTCGCATCTTACCTTCAAAGTGGGGAAATGGGGAGTGGTGGGGGTAACGGGGGTTATATAAGTGAGGAGCAGACCGGGACCTGGCATGAGTATTACTCGAGATTCCGAGACGACAACATCTCCCAGCAAGAAGACGAAGAAGACGATCTATAACTTGACCATGGCATCTCACCAGTTCCTGCAAACTTTGGTTGAGCAGTTCAATGCTCACTCCAAATCTACCATACTACCCGTCAAGAAGTGTTCCGAACTTAAAGACGAGAAGCACTACATTATCCACGCCATGAAGAAGATGGAGACTACAGTTGGAGAGGCCATCTGCTGCAGTCTTAGCGAGGCACCATTCACTCCGGGGGATGAGCCCAAGTTCCAAGTCTACCTGCCGAAACGGTTCGTCCATCTCCTCCAGAACGAGGATCTGCGCTCCATCCAACCCGGCTGTCTCTACCTGGTTTCCCACGGTTGCACGGGTAGCAATTCCACCGAGTTGACCATCCACATCGCCGACAAGCAGCAGTGTTAGATTTAAGTTTTACTGTTGTACATATGTTATTGTAATGTTTTATAAATAAATAAACCATAAAAGACAAAAAAGAATACAAAAAGACGAAAAATGCAACATATCAATATGTGAAGTTTGTCACATATTGATATGTTGCATTTTTTTTTAAACTTCGCGGGTGACCTTGACCTTTGACCTTTGCATTTCACAGTTACCCCCACCACCACGCTACAAGTCAAACCTGCTTGAATGCAAAACACCCCCACCACTTTTTCATATACCTCCAAGTGCTGTGCCTCGTCTTCATTTCAACTCCAGCAGCCAACCGAACAACATCAGTATGTCTCTGAACGTAAGCTGTGCCAGCTATGAGGAGGTGACGATCAAAACGCAACAGGAGCTGAACGACTTGTACAAGGAGTTGCAGCTGATGGTGGCAAGAGGCTACCGTATAAACGTGCAAGTCTACGCTTGCAATATACGGAATCTTCGGCAGCCGAAGGAAGAGCCTGGACATTCCTCTTCAACGACAGCTTCCTCACCGGCGTCGATGAAGACCGAACCAGACAACTTGGATTACTTCAGCTGACTAGCGGTTGTCTTCCTTGTCCTTACAATTGTAGAATATGTTTATTTCTTTATTATATTAAAGAAGTAAAAAGAGCAAAGCCACCTATCTTGTTACTGACATATATGCTCAGTAACAAGATAGGGTTTTTTTTAAAACACAATTTGAATGACCTTGAAACTTCCCCCTCCACTGATTCGCTACCCCCACCACTTCACTGTTGATATACATGAGACAACATAATTAGATACCTCATTCCTTCTTCAACGGCCAAACCTACAACATCAACAATGGCTAACCTACCAACAGATGAAAGATGTCCTCACGCATGCTGTGACTTCGTACACGAGTTAGAGAAGAGGATGCAAGAGAGGGCGATAAGAAGAAAGCAGATCCACTCAGAAAATATCATGATAGTAAACGGCTATCTTTTGTTGTTCGGCCTTATCATGGTTGTACTGTTCATACTGTACGGCATAGTTACATGCGTCGGCAAGGTTGCAGAAGAAAACGCTCGCCACCATCAGTTGGAAGATTTCAATGTTACTTTCTAGGTTTTCCTTTTTTAAAACTCCATTTGGATGACCTTGAACTTTCCCCCTCCACTCCTTCCTTTTTTAAAACCCAATTTAAATGACCTTGAAATTTCCCCCTCTACTTTTCAATAATGTTACAACTGACTGCAGCTCACCTCATTCCTTGCTTGGCTGCCATGGCGGAAGGAACTCTTTCTCAAGTTGACTCCACTACGGACGAAGCATTTCCCTTGCGGTGGACTGTTCATTTACAGGATGCGACAGAAGTGGAAGTCTTGTATCAAAAATTACTCAATGTATTCAACGGGAACCCTGGACCTCTTGAATGTAGAATGGATTTGAATTTTGATGCAACCAGGGTCGGCACAGAACCTTCAACTTCAAGCCAGCCTCAGCAACGAGATTTTACACATTTATACACTCCAATATCACCGGAAGGTGTAACTGTCTGCGAGGCTGACTCAACTACACGTTATGTTCAGCCGAAGCCTTGGGTGTTGATTATTAACAATGTGTACAAAGTGGAATTGGTATGTAATAGATTAAAGGAGTTGATGGTACAAGATCCAGGCCTGCGCTTTCAAATAGATATACATTTCATCTGGATAGCACCTGCGCGGGGCTCTTCGTCTGACAGCTCTCCAAGTACGACGGACGAGGAGGACGACTAGTCATCTTTTTTAAAACTCCGTTTGAATGACCTTGACCTTTCCCCCTCCACTGAGTTTATTTAAGGTGCACTCTCACTGACTACAGCATCATTTCATCGCGCACCTTCACCGCAGCAACATGGAGAGTCAACTCAACTACTGTTGCGAACAGAAATGTTTTTCATGGCCGAATGGCATTGATGTAGTGGATGGCCTGGCTTGTAGAACATGTGAAGCTTTTGGTCAGTGCATGTGTAAGTGCAAGTCTTGGAAGAAGCCGAAACCGAAGTTGAAGACATTCCATGTGTACCAAATGAGAGGGCATAAGTACACTTGTTGCCCTGAACGTTGCATTGAATTCAAACTAAAACAGCTAACTGGCTGCAAATTGTGCAACAATCATTTTGCAGGTTTTTGCAAACATTATTTAGGAGCGTGTCAATACAGATCAACTTGGCATACAGAAGCACTCACTATCAATGAAATCGCTATAGACTCACAAGAGTAGTCTTTCTACTCTTTGACTTTTTTAAAACTCCGTTTGAATGACCTTGAAATTTCCCCCACCACTTCCCCATATATCTAGAGTACGCAGGGCCCGGAGGTCAGTCGCTCGGCGGCTGTCGTAGTGTGCACATCCGTGTTGTGCAGTCTGCTGTGCAGTTTTGATTTTAACCAGTTCAAGGTCACCACACTTAAACTCTGGCAAAAACGTCAAGCTGTTAAAGACAATCCTAAGTCCCAGGTTCACAGTCAACCTCAAGGTCATCACACTTTAACATGTAAATTTAAGGTAGCACCAAAACGGTGCTACCTAGCTTGACATTTTCAAGTTTCCCGAGGTCATCACAGTTCTCCCACCACTTCCCATATACCTAGAGTGCGCGGGGCTGGACAGTCAGTCGCTCGGTGGCTGTCGTGGGGTGCGCATCGCGGTTGCAGTAATGGTGAAACGCGGGAGTTGTATCGGTTCAAGGTCACTCGAGCGGTGTCACATGACGGTTTAGGCAGAGTCACGTTGCAAACTTTGAGTTCCCTCGGCACTTTTGCTGTTTCTCGTCTAATTTCGCTCCAAGTTGTCAAGGTCATTGAAACCTGACTGAAACTCGGAGCGTAGTGCGAGAAACAGCAAAAGTGCCTAAAAATTTTAGGTTTCAGCGTGACCTTGACCTTTGTGACATCGATGACGTCATAATGGTGACGTAAGGGGTGATGACGTCATCGCCACGTCATTTCTGCAACGTCATGGGTGTGACGTCACAGAATGACGTAATTGGTGATGACGTCATCGATTGCGTCATCGATGACGTCATCGATGACGTCATCGGTGGGGTCATTGACCTCGATGACGTCATCGCTCAGGTGACCTTGAACTGAGCCAGCTCCCGCGTTTCTCCACTACTCATATTTTTTATAATTAAATTGAATTATTAGGAAAATAGGCTAATAAGAAGGTTTTACCAAGTCAGTAGGTTTAATTTTGTAATTCGTTAGATATAATATTCTATGAACTGCCTCCTAAGATATGAGAAAAAATTGTAAAACTTTAAGAGCACGTAATTTGTTGCCATGTAGATAATAAAATTAATACAAACTATATAAACAAGCAAAAATAAAAAAGGCTTCCCTTTACGTCCACAGAGAGGTGTTCTTTAAATTCACCTTAAATTAAAAATAACAAAACATTATTGAAAAATATGATTAGTTATTTGGTAATGAAGTTTTTAAACTTAAATTAAATTTACTCTAAACGAAGACGAGGCTCAGTAACTTTTACAACTAGAGACATTAAAAGACTATTTTACTCTTAGTCCCTAACAACTAATGCAATTAACTTATATAAAGAAAACGAATGGTCGCATTCATCAAAGTAAGTCGGAAACAAATATGAGTTAAAACATATAACCTCACTCATATTCACTTGATTAAAATGGGCTCCTGACAACAATATATACAACCCGGCTGTTAATGTCGTTAAGAGGGGGCTAAAGGGTCAGTCCTGGCGGACGTTGCTGAAACTACCGGAGCACAGTTCAGTTCGTTCCATTCCAGTCAACTGAGTTGTGACGCGGCTGGCGGAGGGATGTAGTTCGACAACTGCCGCCACTACCTCCCATCACGTTTTCCCGTGTCGCTCTAGTCCTCCTTTACCTATCTTCTCCTTCCGTGTACAGATAACAAGGAATATCTTGGCCTCTGACATACTTCACTACTGGATTCAAATTTGTAAAATAGTGGGACTAAAACAGTCTACAACTCTGTTGTTCTACTCTAGTTAATTTGTTTTAGCTGAAAAATGTTATCATAGGTGTTAGTTATTACGTTTTAGTTATGTGTAGGCCTACTGCCCTACCTCTGAGGATCACTAAATGTGTTGTTGTCAAGTGCTAAATGGTTTTTAAATTCTTTAATTTTATTGAAATGACGAAACAAATCAGAATACGATCACATTACATTCCATTTATTTACTCCCTCTATTTTATTACCGATTAAAATTAAAAATTGTATTTTTGAAATACTTCAGATAGTTGCTTGAAACACAAACGCACTTCAAGTGCTTATTTTTAAGGTGGGTATGACTGATCGTCGAGTGTGATGCTTAATGTATAAAACAATCAAATACACATTTCTATTTCATAAGTTTAACTGAACGCCTTTGCTCTTGTTTAAGTTGTATTTCAAACTGAAATGACCTTTTCTATGCTAAACTTATTATATTATCGTAATGAATTCTGAATATAAATTACGTTCACGCAATTTAGTCTTCAAAAGAAGTAACAATATAGTGAATAAATATTATTTTATGTCCAAAAACCATAAAATTTAGTTTAAAACTGGTAACATAAAATTACTGAAAATAAAATTAAAATTATTAAAAGTTATTAACATTATGAACCTCAAAATGAGAAGAAGGATAAAATCAAAAGCCGTCTATTGCCCGATTTTTAACCAGATTTATCCCAAATTATTTATTTTAAATTAAGTGCAGATGTTCATTGTTGCGAGTGAACGTAGCAAACTAGCTCATCTGAAGAGCAAAAAATTCTCCAGGTTGGTATTGTAAGGAAAATTGGGCAACGGCTTTAAAATAAATCATGGGAACACAAATCTTCAAAACTCTATTGCTGACTGGGTTGTAATTTTTCATACACGTTCCTCTTTGCGCTCCTCATAGGTGCTCACTAAGAAACGGTTTTGCAAAGTTCCTTTGGGACTCGGCCCCACAGAACTTTAAAGTTTCAATAGAATTCGTTTGGAAGAATATTATTTGCATTTTAAAGTAAATCACAACCGCCGGCGAAGCCGGGGCTGCTATAAAGACTATTAGTTTTATTATAAGCCTAATGGGAAATAAATAGTTTAATATTTCATCCATATTAATGTTGCCTGATTAAAATTATTAAAGTGTAGCATACATTCAGAAGGGAGGGATATAATATAAGCTTTAAACACTCCTATGACAGAAAACATAAATACTTTTACCAATTCTGTTTATAGTAAAATAAAACAAAAACACTGTATTATAAATTCTCTGACTTTCCAAGTCTGCTTTGATGGATTTATACTAAATAATCTTCTTCCACATAAACTATGAATATTTTTTTGGTACTGAAAATGCAGATTTTTCTTCAGGTTCCTCAAATGTGCAAGAAGGTGTTTGGGGTGATTTTGATTCGTCAAAATTTTGCAAAGTTGCTTCCTTCTGTTAATATAATACACTTAAAAAGTTGTTGTCACATAGAAAACTATGCATATATAATTGCGTCTAAAAATTAATATAAAAATAAATTTCAATTTAAATATAAATTAATTCTATACAACGAACGTTTTTAAAAGTGCCTTTTTTACAATTTACTAACCTTATCCTTCCTAGTTACAAAGGGCACTTTCAAAAACGTTCGTTGTATAGAATTAATTTATATTTAAAATGAATTTTATTTTTATATTAATTTTTTAGACGCAATTATATATGCATAGTTTTCTATGTAACAACAACTATTATAAATTTTATAATAGTAATAGTTGATATTGCTTAAAAACAACGTAACTTACCTTTTCCCTTTTGCGTTTTTAATATATATACATATTAATTAATTAATTAGTATTTTAAATTATTAGAGAACTCTTTAAAAATCATTTGATCGCACAAATTGCCTACAGTACTTTAATTTGCATACAACTTATCATTAGTTTTAAATAAGCTATAAAAGAATATTGTATTATTTCAAAATATTATCATAAAGACGTCAGAATATTTTGTAATACTATAAGAACATTTTTTTAATAATTACGGTATATCATATTTACATTTATGTCGGGGTATACCTGGCAAAATTGAAGTATTCTAAATTTCGTAAGAAATTCTCCTCTGCGATGTTTTTGCTTCCTTACACCATGAATTTGTTTTTTTGTTTTTTGGAGCCATTGACAGTATTATATTTTCCAATACAAATAAAAAAATATAAATTTAACTGTTATGTTTAATTACCGTAATTAAAATTTATATGGTTGAAGAGAAAAACAAAATTAAAACAATAAACAACATAATGAACATGTGACAGATGTAAATTCATTTTAAATTGCAATCAGCTGTTGGAAGTAGATCGTATTCATGCGCGAACGGCAGTTTCAGCGGCTGCCGCTGGAGGCTGTCAGTATCGGGGCTCACTGGGACCAAAATTTCATCGTGTAGTGCTTCGCCTGCTCCAAGTTTCCGAGTTTATTTTAAGTCCGATAAAAGTAGGATTGGTTTTAAATGAAAGATAAAGACTTGGGCCATTTGGCTAACTTTTTGATTTTTTCAAATTTGAATCCATATGAAACTATAAGGGATTCGATAAACTTTGATCCATTATAACTTGATGTGGACTAAAAATATCAAAAAATCAAAAAGTTAGCCAAATAGCCCTATTCTTTATCTTTCATTTAAAACCAATCCCACTTTTATCGGACTTAAAATAAACTCGGAAACTTGGAGCAGGCGAAGCACTGCATGACGTTTTGAGAGGGAACATTTTTCCCCCTCCTAATAAAAGGCCTACTTTCCGCGGCCAAATCTCCTTCCTCACCATCATCTACCTAAACTTTGGGCCTCACACATGCTCAATTGCAGCAGCGTATCTTTATCCAAAGTGTTTTACACCAAATAATAGAAATTGTTTCTCGCTCTCATTACGCTTGTAATCGTATTCAGGTAGTTTCAACAACGTCCGCCAGGACTGACCCTTTAGCCCCCTCTTAACGTCCAACTAAAATGAACTTATGTATCCTACAAACTGTTTTAATGAAGTAAAAAGTAAATTTGGGTTATATTTTACTCAAGATTTAACAGTTTAAGCAATATAAACTATGGTTTAAAAACATTCTGGACAAAGTAACAATTTGCAAAACCTTCTTAGGGGTTTGTAAAATCTTAAATATAGATTTTCAGTTTCCTGCTTCCAAAAAGCTGGACAAATGGACTGATTTTAAAAAATCTGCCTGGACGTTTTTTTTCTCTAAAAAGAGGACATGTCCGGGGAAAAGAGGACGTATGGTAACCCTAATAGAGAAGTTTTCTGTGCTGAGGATACACGATAGGCCTACACGTAAATACTTAGGAAAAGCTGCTCTTTGTTTTAATTCAATTCAATTTATTCATATGTACATAAAAATTCTTTCAGACGAAAAAGCGGTGGTCGAATTGTATATAAGAACTGTTATAACTTATATACTCGTGTCAACTAATTAAGGGTAAATAGTTCAGTAATATTTAATGTGTGTATAGAGTATGTTTGATGACAGCAGTTATTAAAATTTTTATTGATCTCTTTGTTAAATAGTCAATCATTTGCTAATTATTATACATGTGTCAATGTGGTGTGTTACATCTGGAACGCTCACGTAAGGCAAAAATCGAACCAAAACCCGCAACCCGGTTTGGAAGGGCAGGCAAAAACGCAAAATTAACAGCAAATCACACTTACTCTGTGAGCAAATGAAGCTTTTGTGCGCGCGCTCACTTCACTCTTCTCTGCCGGTTGCTAAATTTCCAAACTCATTGAAACAAATATGGTTTTAAAGCAAAAAAAATGTTGATTTTAACAGTGTAAATATCTTGGCCATTGCATTTAATTAGAAACCCCCATGATCAAAAAGCGTACATCAATAGGCCTACACAACTTAGAACCATGAAAACGTTACTAAGCGTAAACTTATTTTTATTTGTTGGTCAGGAAAAAACTTCAAGCGTCAAAGTTGTAATAATGAAAATGCTTTTAATCTTTACATTAAAAATTGCATTATAAGGTGATCAGTTTTCTCGAAAAATATATGTAAACATATGCGTGGCCGGTCGTTGAGGATTTTGGAGAATCGCGTCTTTATTACGATGTCCGGAGTTATATATGTTAACCGTTTTAGAAACCTGTTCTTATTCCTACAATGTAGTGTCTTTACTTGTCCTCAGTACAAGTTTATTATTAATTAAGCTATTTCTGTTAAATAAACCTGTCAAACAATAATTAACGCACCAACGCACCCGACTAAACAGTTTGTTTAGCAATGCAGGAGCATAGCACGCGGTGTTGCATAGGAAATAGTACAGCAGCGGGAGGAAAACACTTTACTACTGTTTGTGCTCGATCAATAGACAAACTAAAAATGTTACGAGAAACTTTAAATGTAAACTTTTTAGAACATCTTGTAACCTGAAACTCTGCTGATAAAAATTTGTTCCTCGCAAAAAAATCCTCGCTTAGAAACTTTTTTGTAACACGTTTTCAAGGGTATTTGTTTCAATGATTTTTGTACTTTCATACTATACTATTCAATATAGCAAATATTTTTATACCGTCGGAATCACCAATTTATGGATATTCAAAATACGTATGGTTCAATTTATTTATTTATTGTATGGGCGAGAAACAAGCGTGTGAATGACAGCGTGCGCACTGCCAGAACCAGTAATTTGGTCGTTCTTGACTGCCCTCTTTCCGCCAGGTTGCGGGTTTTGTTTTGATAACGGTGTGAGCGTTCCAGGTGTAGAGAGTTCTATAGTCTATACATACCTAAGCCAATGGTGTTCACTTTTATTATACACAAACACGTTTACACAAGCACCCCAGGATTCGTCAGTCGTGGTCAGACGGTCGCAACGCATCCGCGATCGCGATCAATTAAGGGACCTTGATAACGCCGCACGTTAACACCTAGGTGCGGCGAAACGTCGGATTCTGGAAACGGGCAGTCTATGTAATTTTTGTGTGTTTTTTCGTGTGTGTATGTGTTATTAAATTTTGACAAGGACTACCGTCTCCACAATTCATGAAGGTGAGTGACGCCGCCCAAAAATTCTCAAACAGAAACTTCAGATATACACAAACACTAAACAGAAAATTACATAAGTTACGTAACACAAACCAATAAAACATGAATTACTTTGTTCCAAAATTAATCTTCTTACTCTTTCGACCCGTAAAATTGTATCGGTTCAAAGCACGCAATTTCGAATCTAACCAAGTAAAAAACGCCGCGAAATCTGCGGAAGTTCGTCCAGAGGTCGGTATAGAGTCTACAGCTGTGTAGATAACGCCTGGACTTGGGTAATCTAAAGTCTGCTCTTTATCAGCTGTTTTTGCAGTCCCGCCTCACATTCAGATGCTCGCTCGTATTGTTTACTCGCTAGGTTATATTTAGTTGGCGGGCGGTGCGAGGTTATCGCATGGAATATTTCTCCGGTCAGTAGTTCAACCATAATCAGTCTTCTCGACAATAAGGGGCTCGCCTTTAACACTTTTAAACTAATTTTATTTCTAGTGCATATTTTTAGTGTAAGTTGATAACTTTTATGTCGATAAAAATCTATTTTGCACTCGTTATTAATGGCTGTGCTGGGTTAAGCAATTAATTAATTATTTACTTTGATTTATCATCTCAATTTTGATTCTGATTTACTAGATGCCAGCAAATTTTCTCAGAACAAAGCAAGAAATTTTAGTACAGGCATCTTTGCCTGGATTACATTTTTTAAACAGTCTAATATCGTTGCTTACGAACCAAGCCTCAATCCTGGATAAAATTAAACGAATAACTATTATTTCCGGTCATTCCCATTACTGTGTTGTACTAATTATTGTTAACAATTATGAAAACACAGTGTAGGCCTATGTAACCGTTCAAAACTTGATCCCGCACTAGAGATTCATCCCCATCGGGGTTAGGGGTAAGGGCAAAGGGGTGACTTATTAAAAACTGAACCAAGTCTTATACAATGTTGCAGGCAACCGGCACAAAACCTAGGATCTGTGCCTTCAAATAAGATGTAGGCTAAAACCTTTTAGCCCGGTAACGGATAGTATCGCAGACTTCGCAGGCGTTGTTGAAATGGTCGAATAAAATCTGTCCCTTCACAAATAAAAGTATTTATATAGATAAAATATTTTTTTTTGTCTAGAAAAAACAAGTATCTCGAAATAAATGTTTAATGAACATTGAACCCTCACTAGTCGGTCATAGAATGTGACGAGTATGGATCAAGACCAACAATTAGTACCATAACAGTACTAGAGTTAATAAGTATTTATAATATTTTAAGTATTATATCATATTTATTCCTAGTTTTAGTTCCACAGCAGTTTGCTAAATTTTATATACATATTTTCAGGAAACAATTTTAGTTTTACCATACACAACTTTTTATTATTTAATACTACTAAATCCAACCCCAAAACAAAAAAATTAACCCAAAAAATTGATGTTGATATGAAGAAAATCAAACAATCTAATCAGTTGTATGAACACAGTAACACAAATAAAACCGTTTCCTAATTTAATAAATTTTACATTTACATTTTTAAATAATGCTCTTAAATTAGTAACGAAATATCGGGGTTCTGGAGTCAAATCGAAAGAACGATGATGGCGATTTGTCTATCAGGACAAAGTTTTAAAAATTCAGTAATCCATGTAAATTGTACAAGTAGGACCGGTAGCAATGTTACAGTTTACCTGTATTATTGTGCTCGTTGCTCGAAATCTAGAAATTTAACTTGAACTATGACAAGTCATTGCTAAAATTTTTTAAATTTAGTTCTAAATAAAAGAAATCCAACCAATCCAATATTGTATCGTGATTATCAGTAATCACCCAAAACTATACACTTATTTACAGCTGGACATTAACAGGTGTTTAAAATGCTCAATGTTATTCTAATGGGAAAATTTTCAAATTTAAATTATAATAGCGCTATTATTTTAAGTCCGATTCTCATTTATTTTTCCTGGAAAAAACTACAGGCCAAGCCCACAAACGACACCAATAACGTGAAAATTGGTTGAGAATTGTAGGAGTTCCAATTACGAAAAAAACCCTTAGCATATTAAATCAGTACGAGCCTTATGCAGCTTTACCAATAACTTGAAAATCAGTTGCAAATTGTAGGAGGAGTTCCAATTATAAAAAACCTGATGTATTATATTTATTTGTATGTTGCTTTAACAAATATCCAGGAGTATAAGTTATTTTTTATATCTGTTTTTGATGTATAGTATTTGTGTATCAAAGTTAACGTGTAAACTAAATTTATTAAACAAGATCAAGATAAGATTAATGTAATCTATCAAACAAATTAAACATACTCACAAGTCACACAACACTGGGACATGGCAGTATTTTCAAAATTTCACCAAATTTCACAAACCCACTCAGATCGAGATCACTAACATCTCACGATGTGTCGGCCCCGTGCCTGAACAAGACAGACTCAGGTTTGAAACCACAAATGTGTTGGAGGAAAGTTATTTTTGGAGAAGAGGGGAGAAGTTTAGACCTTAGGCCATTCCATGGGTGTATGGAGGCAACTGAGTTGTTACAACGGTTGAACGATGAGTTGTGGTGTCTGTTCTAATTGACCTGGGTCTCTGTTTCTATTGAGTTATCGAATGTCAAATGCCTCTTGATCCAACGAGGGTTCCATAGATTGAAACGTTGTATCGACTCTTGTTTTGATAACAAACCAAGTTTTAATCAGAATATGACTAGATTTTCCCAAATGCCGTTTTATAATTTCAGAGGTTTAGTACTCAATTCGAGCAATTTAACATCTATTTAGGTGAATAAAAAAATACATGTTTGGGTCTAAGCCTGTTCTGATGTTAACACATGTTCTTCTGCTTAGCAAGTGTTTCTCTGTTTTACTGTCAACAGCTATATTATATTTTGAAATTCAATATAAATTATTCCTCATATTAATCTTATAGAAAAAAATTAAACTTTGTCCATGCCCTTCAGAATGAAAATATCTAAACTATAAAACCTTATTATTGCAAACGTACGAAGTGTGAAGATTTTATTGAACACCAAATGTTAAAATTGGTCCAAGAATAAAAAAGAATTGTGTTAAAAAAACGGTTTCACTCATTACATAGAAGCTTTTTTCCCACGGCTTCGCTCGCATTACTCGCTGTTAGGTTTAGCTCGTTTGCTACGCTCACTTGCCGTCATGTTCACCCTATATATAAGATATAGCTGGAATACCTATAATGGAATTTTCATTAAATTTGTTTCTTAGAAAAAAATAAATAATAATAATAATAATATTTTTTTTCTTTTAAAAATATTATTAAAAATATTAGTAACAAAAAAAAATTAATAAAAAGTGACTTTTGTTACTTCTTATACAGTATTATAACTCCAAGAATACATGTACAAAGTTTCATGATGATGGGGTTAGTAATTTCTGTGCGAAAGCGTAACAAACAAATGGACATTAACATTTTTATAATATTAGTATAGATTTTAGAACTTTTAAAATGAGATTTATAAGTTAGAATTACCAGATAACAAAGAGACCTCTAGGGAGAAATCTCTTCTTTACTCTACAAGAAAGCCATAGTTTGATAAAAGATTGATAAAAATAAAAACTTACAGTAAACTTCACTTACCTTTTTGTAGCTTGTACATGACCATGTGGTATTTAACACCCCTCAAAAAGAACCTACTGAGGCACATTTTCACAAATGACACGACCAAACCCAAAAGAAAGGAATGTTATAAAATATGGAAACAAGACAAGTGATTGATCAACACGGATTGCCGATACAGTAACAACCAACGGAGTGTTGCTACAGTGGATAATTATGTTAAGTTTATGTACACAGATTCCACATGTGACATTCCGTACACCACAGTATATTTTATTGCTATGGTCAGAGAAGCTACCTTTTCAAATTTTTTTACTTTACTATTTGACTGTGTTATGGAGCAAAGGAAATAAAGTTCTTTGTAAAAGCAATAGTTTTCACCATTTAAAAGACGTCAGTGAATAATATGTAGTGAGAAAAATATTCTGAAAATTGTGTGAACTGAATGTTTACAATTATTTTTTAGTGTTAACACCGTTTCAGTAGTATCAGAAATTCTATAACTTATTAGGCCTAGTAGCTTGGGAAATTTTAGTAAGGTAAAATAAGCTACCAATATGGAAATAATATGACTGTGTCCTTCAAAATAAAACAAATGCACTAGATATCATAAATTACTTTTCAAATTTTATTAAAGTATTTTGTGGTAATTTCACGTGCAGGGAAGAACCATAACAATAGTGGTCACAATGTCAAGGAATAATAATGAGATCGTAATAGCATTTTGTTTTGATATCTCTGTACCATGAACACTAATTGATGTACCGGTATATATTTTGTAAAAATTAACCAAAAGATTTTTTCTAAATTTATATTAACAATAAATCTTGCTATAATCTAAGAAACCACTTTAAAAAACATTTAATATTAGAGGTGAAAAGAAAATGTAGGTTATGCAATTCTTCAAATGGTATCTTCTATACATATAAAAGGGAAAGCCTTCACTCACTGACTCACTCATCACTAATTCTCCAACTTTGCGACTAGCTAGAGTACTGAAATTTGGTGTACTCATTCTTTAGGCTCAAAATAGGAAAGTCTGACTATTTTCATATTAATATTTACAAAGGTAATCTAACATATGAGTACTTAAAGGATCTTTAACACGTTCGCTACCAGCCGCCGCATATATGCGGCGGTCAAGCCAATCCCACAGCCCACCAAAATAATCATGGACTTCGCCGTAGACCGGCCCTAGTGGTTGTGACTTATGCCACAGACCACGAATAGAAATCGTCCAAAATTAGTTTTCACACTTCAAAATATCTTAATTTCATTAAATAAAAAAATATATACAATTTTCTCTTCATTTTTGGTAATTTTTTGAGCGCCGCACATTTGCGGCGCATGGTCAGAGACTAAGTGACGCATGTTAGCGTCGGCACTAATATAACCTTATTTTTAGTCATAACCTTTGAAAAGCGAAAATAAAATACGGCTTATACATAAAAACATTGTATTGAAATATTTAGTTTACAAAAAGAGTTGTTTACAATTCATTTACGTAGTATAATTATGATGTTTTACAAGTTTACAAAATGCAAATGTTTATACATTTTTCTTACACAATAAACTTTTTTCAATGTGTCATATAAAGATTTGATGAATATTTGTGTAAAGATATATCAAATACGTTAAAAAATGTTACTTTCAAAAATACATCAAATAAAAATGTACGTAAAACATTATAGTGACGTCAGTGATCGTTTTAGATACAGACCAAGCGCCGCACATATGCGGCGGACTATCCCGTAGACCGCGCCTAAACTGTCTGACTATTAAAATAGACCACACTGAAGAAATTTCGTATTTAGTATCATGGAACCATCGCCGCAGATATGCGGCGGCAGTCTATTTTAATGAGCCCAGCCGCCGCAGATATGCGGCGGTGGGCTCTCAGTAGAACTCGCCCGCCGCAAAATTGCGGCGGCGGGCTGTGGTTACGATTTTTTTTTAACATTGTGGTAGCGAACGTGTTAATTTTACACACAGCTGTTCTCATTTAAATTATTGAGGGAAGATTGGCAATAAAAATTTAAAAAAACTAAAAGATATTATAGACTTGAGGCGAGTGAGCGTAGCAAACAAGATCACCCCCAATGCCTCATTTTTTGCACCAGAAGGGCAAAAAATTTCTCAAGTTGGCATTGCGAAGCTTGCCGGGTCAGCTAGTTGATGATAAACTGCACACTCAGATCTTCAAAGAGCACCTGATAATTTCTAAAATAAATTTGTATCAGCGACTATAATGCTGTTTACACTAATGACCCTGGCCCTGGATGCGCAGTAGCACACCTTATTTACTTAAACCATGGTGCCAGGGTCTGCCGCTTGGGTCTCCTCCCCACTGTGCCAAATGGCAACCGCTTGGCTTCCTTTGATCCGGTCTAATAACCTGTTGACTTGGAATGGACACGCGACATTCAGCATCAGGACAAGCCACACTTGCCGCTCGGCAATGCTGATCTAAATGCCATTCAGCACAGTGAGGATGCGGCTTATGGAACGAGTTAGACGTTTGAAACTCTCAGTAAAGGTGTAATAAAATTAAAATAAGGAAATTCTTGTAAAAAAAATTAAAAACAGGACAGATGTAAAACTAAACATGTAAGTTTTAATAATACATTTATTAGTACGGTATTTACAATGTGTATTATAAAAATTTGACCAAATGTTTTTAGTTGTTTCGTCACACATTCATCTTCTTCAAAATCAACTATTTTCTTCAAAACCAATTTTTTAAATTTTGGAAACTAATAATCTTTATTTTTATAGAAGATCAAATTTATTTCTCCTAGTGAGTCAGAATTTGACAATTATGGGAAACCTTACACATTTTAAATTGTTAAGTGTATCTGGTGTAAAATATTAACCTAAAAATCTAAAAAGTGCCATAAAAAAGGATATTGGCACAAAAAATTAGCATGAACCAGGATGTGAATTCACAACACTCTGCACAGTCGGAAACATTTACTGTTGAAGTAAATAAAAAAATATTTTTTATTTATTTTTAAACAACCATTCAAACCAATTTTTTGTATATATTTATTTCAACAAGTTAATACTAGACATAATTAAAAACCTAATTCTAGTCATCAGTAGATTATTTTTTTATTGTCTTTGAAATGAAACCTTGACATTCAATATATGGTTTTGCTCTGTGTTTCATCCTTAACCTCTATTTTTATGTGTTGTCTTCAAGTAGAGGTTAAGAAAAAAGTTCAAGATACTCGTATTATCAACAGTATCCAGAATTCTTGAGTTTGTTTTAAAAATTTGTTGTACAGTAGACTCCCTCTTAACCGGCCACCTCGGGACCAGGCCCCGCCCGGATAATGAATTGGCCGGTTAAACTGATGTTCATTTAAAAACGCCAACCTACAATTCTATATGATCTAAATATAATTATCACTTGAAAAAAAAAACAAACAAAAAAAAAACTTGAAATACATACTGTATATGATTTATAAATAGCACCCGACACCTATAAAATCCACAACAAACTCAAACTAATAATAATTTGTTTCTATTATTGTGGTCTACTGGATAGTAGGTCCAAACGCATTCACTTCCGGTGGCATTCACTTCCGTCCAGGACGTTATATTTTAATTGGTTTGAGAAAGCCAATATGAAATAACGTTGAATTGAAAGATACAGTAGATAAGAAAACCATGTTTCAGGCGTTACAGGGCCGGTTAAAGCGATGTTGAGATAAAAAATGGCCGGTTAAAAAGATGTTATTTTGTGTCAGGGTAGGCCGATTAAAGCGGAGACTGGTTAAAAGGTGGCCGGTTAAGAGGGAGTCTACTGCACCTTAAAGATATAAATTAAGTATGTTCTAATCATTCACAGATTGTTTTTTCATCTAAATTTAGGTGTTTTTAGATGTGAAACATAAAAAACTCTCCCCTATCGTGTATAATCAAAGATACAATCTCGTTTGAAATTTTCCCTCTTCCAACAACAACCTTGAGAACATATTTTTGACAGCGATCTGCTAACGACTAGCGGTGGTCATGATTTAGCTAGGGACGTCTCTTCCGTGCACTCTGTCCCATGGTCCATCAATGGGATAATCTCGTGTGTGTTGATATCTTTATCCAAATTGTTTTCTTGAACTGTTCTCAAATTATTTTGACCTGGAATATAAAGGCAATTTTTAAAATACTTAAAACATTAACCGACATTAAAAAACTACCAAAAAGAAACAAAATAAATTTAACAATCATCATTTGCTTTTTCTACTAGTACTATGAAAAACCTAGTTTCCATTACGAAGAGCCTTGATAAATAATAATATAGTGATGGGATGAACATGTTCGAAGAAAAAAAACATTAACATACATTAAAAAACTACCAAAAAGAAAAAAGAAACAAAATAAATACAACAATCATCATTTGCTTTTTCTACTAGTTCTACTAAAAACCTATTTTCCATTACAAAGAGCCTTGATAACTAATAATATAATGATGGGATGAACATTGAACATGTTCGAAGAAAGGCATTTTAGTTTGATGGGTTGTTGCCCCTGAAATAGGCTGGAACTTACATCATTAATATCCAATACTAGATAAGTTGTATAAAGTTTTCCAATTCTTATATGCAAAAGCAACTTGGAAACTCCATGAAATTATTTACGTTACCTGTGGGAGTAACACCAATGATGTGCTCCAAGTCTGATTCAGTCCGACAAATTTTCATGTTCTTGCAGCCCACGTGTCGAAAGCGTTTAATCATCTTGGGTGAAGCGTTCATAAACACAAGTGGCTGGTTTCGTTTGTTGAAATCCTTCATCAACGTGCATAAAGCCTGGAAAGCAAAACAGTGCATCACAATGGATTAATTTGGGTTGTCAAATATATTAAATTGTTAAACTAACTTTTCATGAAAAAAGGTTTGGTTACAATAACAACGAGGTTATTATATATTATTTTAGTGCAACTAATCTATACATATGTAATAGCTAAGGGTTTTTTTGTGTAGAGAACTCCTCCTACAATTTTCAACCGATTTTCATGTTATTGGTGTTGTTGGATAGGGCTTGGTCTGTAGTTGTTTGTGCCAAAAATTGATGAGAATTGGACTTAAAAAAAGGGCACTATCCACAGTTTAAATTTTAAATTAAATAAATTTTAAATAAATTCCCCATTTAAAATAAATTTTAAATAAAAAAAAATCGTTTTAAAAACTATTCATTTATTTTTAGAGAATCAAACATTATTTTTTAGTTTTAAGAAACCAACTGTATATGACTAGTCACCTGTTTGAGCAGGACTTTCCCTGTACTATCAAATGTTTTGTGACATGTGCATGAATAAATGAATGAAATTGCCCATTAGAATAACATTGGGATTGGTTTGAGCATTTTAAAGATCTGTTAACTTACAGATGTATTTTTTGTGATCACTGATATTCACAATATTGGATTGGTTGGATTTAATTGATTTAGAGCTAAATGTAACTTTTGTATTAAATCAAAATAAATTGCTCAATGTCGAGCAACACGTTCACTAGTTTACAGAAATATCCTAGGAGAACCATAGTTAAAAATGTATCATTCTTTAAAAAATGTGAATCAATTGAAATTTTTTCTAATTGAAATAAATAAACTAAGATGTATTTTTAAGTCTAGGCATTGCAGCAATCCCAGTTCAAAAGCTGGTGCCTTATTTCAAGTTGGCCATGACTGAGCCCTTCCCCACCTTGACAGACGTGTAGTCAACGGAGGTGAAGTGTGTGCAGTCGAGTACAACAGCGTGTCGTCCGCAGCCCTGCTCCAGCCCCGCGGTTACCAGCTGGTTGCAGACGACGTCGACGGCCGGGAAGAACATTCCGATGGAGGGAGACACCAGCACATACTCGAGGGTACCATGGTTCAGGTACACCTGTGACAGTTGGAACTGTTGGACAATCTCTGAACTTAAACCTACAATAAAACCCCTTTAACCCAACTCCCAAATATTCGAAATTCTAAATAACTCGACATCTCCAAACGCGCCTACATGTTCAAATTAGCCACACGCAACACACTAATTATTCATGGAAAAATCGTTGATGTTTGATGGCATCTTTATTAAGTTTTTCACTATTCAACCATCGTAAAACACAATATTTCATTTTACGATCATTAATTTTTTAATTCACGTGGTTAAATTGCTAGCAACCTTTTCAGCAGTTCGATTGTCCTTGAGAGTCAATATTGCACGGTCTGACATTGAAAAGGGTGGGACTAACATTTACTTCAGGCAACTCAACTTTCCCAACTCAACGATGCTGAGTTATGTAATATAACGACGAGAGTCCATATTGCGTCGAGTTTATGGAGTTTTACTGTATTATGTAAAAACTTGGCTGTATATAATATTTCCAATCTTAGCAATTCTTCAGGATTAGTTTTGGATCTGGAAATTCATTATCAGTATTAATTTCTGTAGCTGACCAATCTAGTTTATGTATGAATCATTTAGCATGTGTTACTGTCTGCAATACTAGAATTAGCAGTGGCGGATTTACGAAGGTTGGGGCCCTAGGCCAACTTTTTTGTGGGGCCCCCGAAGTATGATACTCAACACTGACCGAAGTATGATACTAAAACCCTCAAATTAAGCTAAAATCGTCCTTAATTTTTTATCCTATGCTCTGGTACGAATAAAGTGAAACTGTATGTGTACACTCTGATCTCTGAGAACGAGCTCGTCTTGAAAAGATGCTGGATTACCCAGCTATTAAATGGGGGTGGGGAATGGGGCCCATTTTGCTTTATCATAGACTATATATATCTGTAGTCAATGGATTTATGCTATAACTGGAGTCACCATAGGCGTGCGCAGGGTCTGAGCTCCATGGGTGCCAAGTATGAAAATGGCGCCCCCTCTCGCCCCCCTGCCATCCCTCACCAACCCGCCTCCAGGCCTAAATGTCCCACTGCTCTTATTTTCTGTTAAAAAACATAAACTTGAATACCTAGAATTCATATTTTAGGATTGCCAACTCAAAGATAAGAATTTCTTAGTTTGAGTTTTAATTGAAGAATTCTATAATAATATTAGGAAGATAGGAACTATTTATCCAATGCATATTGCCAAAGAAACCAATAGTAAATTGGTGTTGAAATCCATAGGCTTTTAAAATAACCAGAATTATGACAAAATTGTAGATAGGCCTACAATAAAATTGACTTTATTAATGCTTGATTAATCAAGTAGAAATCTGACATTTCAACACCGTCGCAAACGCAAACAGTACGGTATAGCGGCGAGCGGCCAGTGCGTCCGCACGGGACCTCATTGTGTTGCCGGTTTTGGGGGCCAATGATCCCTTGAAAGAGTCGGTATGAAACTCGCATTTTTTTAGCGTATACAAATGTGTTGTCTCCACATTCATTTCGTCCATTAAATTGTTTTGTTTTTTTTTTCTAAGAAAATAAACGCCGCAGATTTAACAACACAAATAAATAGATGGATTTGTTCCAAATTAAAATTAAAATTCCTTAACACGTTGAGTGCGGGCTACGTTAATTAACGTAGTGCCACAGTGGCGCGGGCGGCGGCCTACGTTAATTTACGTAGCGCTCCTACCCGAAACATATTGGTTCACTGTGGGCTTAGCCATTGCTGGAAGAGCCTGATTCGCTCACCGCCTGTTGTGCCAGTCCCTGTGCTCACTACGGCGTAGTTCGTTTTCCGGTCCGCCATTTTGGGGGGGGGGGGGGGAGAGAGCAGTGGCACTTGCAGCGGCCTGCGTAATATTACGTAGCACTCTCGAATCGTGTAACATTGGTTCATTTTTTTTAGTTTGGGCTTTAATTTGGGCCACTGCCGGGAGAGGTTATAAGTGCTCGCCGTTTATTGGTGCAGTCCATTTTCCCGGTTCGCAGACGATCGTTTGACGGTTCCCCCGGGGCGCGTCGTGAACGAAGTGATTGGGCTTCACAGTGTTTTCTATTGTTACTTTTTGTGTTATTAGCGCAGTTTAGCAGGTAATTAAGACTAATCGGTGGAGAACGCGTATTCTGATGATAAAAATCGCTTCGATGAGAGTTTTAAGTGACGATCCCCGGCACCACTGGCGGACTACGTTAATTTACGTACCGGAAATGACGTCATGATACTTGACAGAAAATAGATGAATAGACAACTTCTGACGACTTTTTAGCAACATACAAGCAATTACCTAGTGAAAAAACAAAAAAAAAAAATTTCCCATTTTTGATGACCCCATATATGGATTTTCCGCACTCATCGTGTTAAAAATCACTTAAAACAATTCAAGTACACTTGAGCAATTGAAGACTGAATATTGTCGAATGCTCAATATTTACCGTACCGTGTAGGCCTATTCATTGTCTTAAGACGATGTATTAAATTTTGAATTATCTTAATAAGATCTTCGCCATACCGGACGTCCCAGTTATCAGCTCAGATAAAATTTTCCCACACAGTCTACACAGGTGTATTGTTGAAAGGAGCTTATAAATTGTTACACATTTAACAACCAATTGTGTACACATGATATTTTAATAACAATATTTTTAGTCAGTATGCAAACGAGATACGGTCACAGTGTACATCTACGTCCCTGTCCCTCCAAATATTTAAAAATTGTTCATGTTTAGAATTAAGTTCTGGTTTAAGATGTGAACAAAATTAAGTGGTGCAAGATACCGGAAACGTAAAAAACAAAAGAAGAAAGAGCTGAACATAATAAACTAAATTCTTATGAATACCTATATTTATTATTTGTTTATAAAACGAATTTTGTTCACTAATTCAGTTTTTTTTTTTTCATTTTAAACATTTGGTGAAAAGTATCGACCTTTTTATGGCCTGCCACAGTCTACGACTAACATGGTACCAACAACGCATGAGCTTGGGTGTGAAAGTCAGTTTTATCACGAGTTAAACGACAGGGAGCAGGGTTTGGACGGTTGAAAACGAAAACATAATTATGAAGAGCCTTCGGTATTGATTACTTTTATTTTAATAATCTAACTTCATTAAACAAAAAAATTACCTTCCATTTCTTCGTTACATGCCACGATGTCATCAAACGCAACGAAAACATACATCTACACCCCACCTCTGCTGGAAACTAACTGAGAAAGAAACTCAAAAGAAAGAGGAAGTATGGAGAGGTATATCTATTCCTGTTCCTTTTGAATAATAAAAGAAGATAAAAAATATTTGATACAAATCCAAACGCAGATATGACATAATGGTTCACTTCCTCTCCGTCCTTCTGAGAAATGGAACGGCTGAGCTACACCACTCGCACGCACATGTTCCTTGCCGAATTTCATACACTAAAAACATCTGACTGATCAATTTAAAATTTGTGATTTTCAATATTAAAATAATTTTCTTAACATAAATTATGTAACTTAACACCACTTTCCATTTTACTACATAATTTAACTATATTTAAAACCATACTCAATATTTTCGTACAGTTCTTAAAATTTAAGTAAATCTTGTGATTTTTGCGCCAATGGCGCCCCCCTCAGGCCCGTCTGGAGCTTCCGTGGGTGCCGCGGCACCCATGGCACCCATCGTGCGCACGCCTATGGGAGTCACTACTCTCTGTTCAAACGTATGTGAAAAACGTGCCGCTGTATTTTAGGAATGTTATGTCGTTTATGTTGGTCAAATTACTGTTGGTGGGAGGCTATCAAAATAGTCAAGATGGCTACCCGTACTCAATTTTACCAAACTGTATTTAATAGTGTAGGTGCAATAATAGGGTCCTTATTGATCTGAATTACTTTTTTAATATTAATATATTGGTACAAATTTGTTTCTTTCTGAATTTTGATACTTATGGTACACACAATTTTGATACAATTTTGATACTACAAAAAATATGAATGGTTTTAGAAAATCTTTAAATTAAACTAATATTAGTTTTAACGTCATCTAGAATTTGCATTTTGACAGCGTCTCACTAATAGCAAACTGGCAACCAAAAAATACCCCCGTCGCAGCAGACCTGCGTACTCAGCGAATTTCCAATGACATTTCAGATTATTCACTTTCCCCATAAAAAGACCATAGGATCGAGTATGTAAGTTTTCTGCCATGGGGTGTTATTAGAAAATCTAAGTTAATCAATAATTGGTGAATGTAAACACAAAATTGTATCAGGCTCTGACAATTTTTTATTTTCCCCATAAACCCCATGGGGTTGAGTATGTAGGTTTGCCGCCATATGGGTTTTGTAAGCAAGTATAAGTTATACCCTATATAGATAATGTACATACCAAATTTGATTAAGTTATGTCAAAAAATAGGTAAGATATAGGGTTTTCTTGATTTCCCATAAGAATAACATAGAAAACACATTTTTGGATTTTCTCCGTAACCATTTAAGCTAAGTTAAAAATTCAAAATACTAAATTGTTTGTATTTTTAAGCTCTTTTGAATGGTTTTAGTTAAAATTCATCAATTTTGAAAACTAAGGTCCGAAAATGCCAAAAACCCAATTTTGACCCCTTTGAAACCCCATAAAACCCCGTTCCCATAACCCGACAATGCTAGTTCGCGAACTCATGAAAATAGACCTGGTCTTACACCTTCATACCAAATTTGATCAAAATCGGAGGTCCGCTTCAAAAGTTATCAGTACCACGGACACATATATATATATATATAGATAGATAGATAGATAGATCTATATATATATACATATATATGAAAATGAACGAACGGTGTTTTGGCTTCTGGGGACCTCAAAATGAAAAAGTAAAGTGGTCCCGGGCTTAGGTCTTACCATGGCTACTACCGTAATAGCGTATTCCCTATAGGGAAATTCGCTAATATAAAGGGGAAAGCGTTGCACTTATTAGACACAGAGAGGTAACTTCAGCCCAAAGGGGCCGCCGCGTCGTCGCCCAGTGTTGTCTCCAATATGAATGTGACTTAACCTACCCAGGTAGCTCACGATCACCCGAAAATGACATGGAAACGACGGACGCCACAATGACTTCTCCAAAGTCTCTCTGGTTGTATTGTGAATTTACGGGTTTTCAACTAAAATAGACTGCTAAAAAATCAGGGCTCAAAGCTGATATTCATCTTTATTGTGCAAGTACATCCTTAAAAAAATAAATGTATATTTCTGACTCCGTGCGGCCCCCCTTCAGCCCGCGGCCCTAGGCCAGGGCCTAGTCGGCCTAGTGGTAAATCCGCCACTGAGAATTAGTGAAAAATATAAAAAACCATTGACCGTAGTCAATGAGCAATTTGAATATAAATTTGAAGTTATTGTTTTTCATACCTTCCTGGTGCTGACAGCAATGTGAGGTCGGGCCCATACGTAGATCAGGTGTCCGACGTTGCAGATCACCCCTAGAAACAATCCCATCTCCACCCCGAGCCCCAGACACGAGACCAGGGTTACCAACACGATGCACAGCTCTCGCTCTGAAATAAAGTTCAGATGTGAGGCGACTTACTGAAGATGTGAAAGCACTACTGAAGCCAGGTGTGCAAGTTATTTTATTTTACCCTTCAGCAGACGTAAGCGCAAACTATTATATAAATAATGATTTTCATAAAATCTTGGAAATAGCAAGTTAAGTGATTTAAAACATCTCCTAAGTAGCGTTAATCTAGCCAATGATGAACAAAACCGCTGATTTTTTTTCATTCATGGTGTACTAGTATTAAGAAGTAAAAGAAACTATGAAACATACTTACTATTGGTGCGCCAAAGAGGCCATAGTATCTGATAGTCAATGAGGAACAAGACAGCGGATATCAGGACTGCGGAGAGGGTAGCTCTAGGGATCAGGTGAAAGTAGGGTGTCAGAAACGTCAGGGCCAGCATCGTCAGGATACCTGGAAAAGATGAGTTTCCATAATAAAATCAACTTGCTATGTATTTTCTAGTAAAAATTTACCAAAGATATAATCTTAATAATTTTGTTCATATGGATGGAGTTCACTGAATATAATACCCTACCAAAAGAATTGTAGAAAAAAAATCTTCTATGAGTATTTTCAGATCCAGTTATGTTAAGACAAAAACATATAACATACTCATGAAAGAGTAAACTTAAGTTATTTCTTAGGGTAGTATTAAATTCATAAACACACATCGGGAAAGCATGGAATATTTCATCAATTATAATATGTTTATCGCTATACCACAAAAAATATTTAAAAAATTAAAGTTATAAGGTAACAAAAAACGTATAAGGTGCAGTCATTAACCAGGAAAAAGTATGCTGATCTTCTCAATGCTTTTCCACACTAAAAGAAATATTAAGTAAACTTTCGCTTAGTTGTGTTTGCTTTACAATTTAATTTTTTTAATTTTTTAGTAGTATTAAATGACAGTGGCCGTGGACATTACCGCTGTAGAGGCCGGCGAGCGGTGTGCGTATGCCGCTGGCGCTGGCGACGGCACTGCGGGTGAACGCACCACACGTCGGCATCGACTGCACCATGGAGCCGAGAATGTTGCAGAAACTCAGCGTCAACATCTCCTGTGTGGCATCTATAGTGCCTCCCGTGACTGCGGGCAACCAGGGAGTGTAAGAGGAACAGCGTATCAGACAGCGATTAAACTCAATACAATTTAGGTGTTGCCTTCTTTCTGGGGATTGTTTGGTGAGTGAGATCAGTTTGCAACAATCAAGACTAAAGAAGTATTAAGATTTCTTTAAAAAATAAAATAGTTACATCTAATATTGTTGTTAATAAATAAATTATTTTAAAATGAGAAGCTATATCATTAATTTAATAATTTGTAGTAACAAATGCATGAACCATGTGATCCATTATGTATATAAAGTGACAGTATCTAGCTGTCTTTAGATAAAACACACAGGCTTAATTGCCCTTAGTGATGAGCAGTATGGTTAAATAATATAATTCCTTACAAGGGCCAAAAATGGCAATTTGCCAGCCTCGAGATTGTGTTTCAAGTTTGAGTCCAAGTCGAGAACTTAAAATGATCTAGAGTAGGCAAAAGGTTTTTTTGCCAAGTTACGAGCGATATTTTTCATCACACTACACTATGCAATAAATTCTAAACAAGTGAGTAAATGCTTTTATTCCCCCATAACAAACAAAACATAACCTTAACTTACAAATCGGAATGCACTGCTTGTTTTTTTTCTGGTTGCTAGGCAACCACTTCACATCAGCTACCAGTTTCCATCGGTTGCCAGTCCCAGGACCTCAAAAGCATGATTTTCATTGTTGAAAGTAAGGGTCAGAAACAGGTGATTTTGATGTAATGTGATAAAAAATTAACTTTGGACCAGGTTGGGCGTTGAACGTTCTTGTCAGTTTAAGAGGGGTGTGAATGGACTACTCTCAGAACATCATGCAGTGCCTTTGTTCGTTCCAATTTTGTGCCTTTATTTAAAGTCCAATAAAATTGATAGAGTTTAAATAAAGGTAAAGACTTAAGCTATTTGATTCCCTTTTTTATTTATTAAATCAAAATTAAACTATAATTGTTCAAAGTTCATAAAAAAAATCAAAAAGCAAATCAAATAGCTCAATTTTTTTTCTTTCATTGAAAACCTCCCTCACTATTATCGGACTTTATATAAAGTCACAAAATGGAAATTGGCAAAGCACTGAAGGATGAATTTTTTACTCTTGAGACTCCTGAAACTAGATCCCTGATACTGACTTCTTCTAGCAGCAGCCGCTGAAGCTGCTGGGCACACAGGCTAGTCAATGAATAAAATTCCACGGCAAACATCCCTTTCCTTCCTTCCTTACCATCATCTACCTGAGTCTCGCGTCTTTCAAGTGCTGGTGGAATACATAAGCATTTTTTTGGCCAGTGTTTTACACCGAATACTGGATGTTGTGTTTCGCCATCTGTATGATTGTGTATGTCTAATATTGCGAACTGTATTCAGGGAGTTCCCGCGACGGCTACATGACTGCGCAGGAAAATTAATCGCTCTATCCCTTTAACTCCCTCTTAATCTGGGTTCTCCCAGCTGTAGAATTTTTGGCGTTTGGTATTCTAATGGAGCTAAATTTTTCTATAAAGTAAATAAATATATGTAACAGGAGGGAGTTGAGAAATTTGATAACTTGCTAAACCAGTGATAGGACTCTTTGCTGCCAAAAAAATTTCACAACCAGGAAAACCAAGCTTAAATGAATCTGTACAGAATTTTATGTGGATGTCATAAACTATTTTTTACCATTTTCATCAATTGATTATTAACACGTTCGCTACCAGCCGCCGCATATATGCGGCGGTCAGGCCAATCCCACAGCCCACCAAAATAATCATGGACTTCCCTGTAGACCGGCCCTAGTGGTTGTGACTTATGCCACAGACCACGAATAGAAACCGTCCAAAATTAGTTTTCACACTTCAAAATATCTTAATTTCATTAAATAAAAAAATATATAAAATTTTCTCTTCATTTTTGGTAATTTTTTGAGCGTCGCACATTTGCGGCGCATGGTCAGAGACTAAGTGACGCATGTTAGCGTCGGCACTAATATAACCTTATTTTTAGTCATAACCTTTGAAAAGCGAAAAATAAAATACGGCTTATACATAAAAACATTGTATTGAAATATTTAGTTTACAAAAAGAGTTGTTTACAATTCATTTACGTAGTATAATTATGATGTTTTACAAGTTTACAAAATGCAAATTTTTATACATTTTTCTTACACAATAAACTTTTTTCAATGTGTCATATAAGAGATTTGACGAATATTTGTGTAAAGATATATCTAATACGTTAAAAAATGTTACTTTTAAAAATACATTAAATAAAAATGTGCGTAAAACATTTTAGTGACGTCAGTGATCATTTTAGCCACAGACCAAGCGCCGCACATATGCAGCGGTCTATCCCGTAGACCGCGCCTAAACTGTCTGACCATTAAAATAGACTGCACAGAAGAAATTTCGTATTTAGTATCATGGAACCATCGCCGCAGATATGCGGCGGCAGTCTATTTTAATGAGCCCAGCCGCCGCAGATATGCGGCGGTGGGCTCTCAGTAGAACTCGCCCGTCGCAAAATTGCGGCGGCGGGCTGTGGTTACGATTTTTTTTAACATTGTGGTAGCGAACGTGTTAAGGTAATGATTGAATTTTCTACTATGAAAATATACTAAAAGAAGCCAGTAAAACTCAGAGTTAGGTAGCATAACGACGCCACATGTATACTCACTGAATGCCTTCGCTATCGCCACGTTCGCCAGCACCGCCACCGTCGGGATGATGAAGATCCCCAGTCCCAACTCTTCCATCGTCTCCGTCACCGTGTACGTGTGGTTGTTGAAGGTGGGGGTCAGGTTGGGAAACCCGAGTGGAGGCAGTCCAGGTTTGACACCTCCTGGGGAGAAAACACTTTGGTTCACAAATCTCAATTCAGAATATTCTGAAGTTATTAAGGATTTCTTCTTAAATAAATGTTTTAAGGTTCATCGTAAATGTGATTTCATTCATCCCTTGATGTTACATATCATCTAAGTAAGGTGAATGGGTATAGTAGACACTTTTTAATTTGACTTAACAAATGGGATGAGTTTAACGAATGATAACTACTGGACTCCAATTGACGTTTGTTGTATGTTAAAGGCATCCTCCGAAACAGATTACTAAATAACAAAATCACTTATTCATAAGCATATTGAGTTGCTGTTATGCACAATGAAATAAAATACATTTCCCACCACTTAATAGATTTACTTAGTACATTTACACTGAGTATGGTATATTTATTTTAGATGGGGCCAGTCTTGAATTTGACCTGATAATCACTCTGGTTGAAATTAGTCACCATTTTAACAAATTTAAAGTGTATTTATCATCTTGTACTGAAAGTATAAAAATCTGTGTCTGAAGAAATATGTTATTAATCTAACAGATATGATTTTGTATGTTTTAAATCTGTACAAAATGTGCAGGAATAAATAACAGTAAATCTAGTTAGTTACCAAGACCAGCAGTTATTGGGCCAGAATTTATTAATGTCAAAACTTTTCCATAAAATTTTTTTGTTGGAAATAATTATAAACTTAACATCTATATCAACATCCCCAAGTGAAAAATACTGCAATTTTAAACTATCAATATTTAAACTGCAATTTTAAATATTTTTGGGAGAAACATTTGTCACAGTTTAAACTTACGTGAAAGAATGAATGGAACCTTTCTATCAGTTGATTCAAAGTAGTAGGCGATCCCAGCAGATATGACAACAGCGAGAAAGTTTCTTGCAGTTGATGCAAACCACATTGCTTGCTTCAAAACTCGTTTGAAAGATGTATCCTCTTTTATTGGGATGTCCTTCACTTTCTGTAGAAAAAAAACATGTTTGAGGTTTAAATCTTTTATAGTAAACTTTTATAGTACAGTTAAAGCTACCTTAACAGATCCCTATGGGACGGTACTAACAAAAAAGATCGGTTAAACCGAATATGTGTTAAAATCAATGAAACAAGGAAAAAATGTTAAAAATTGTTGTGGAGCAATTAATTGTTATTAATGAAATAAATTACCAGTAGATAATAAATTTAACAGAGAGTTTAGTATGAAAAACTGAAAAATGGACACATAGTTCCCACAGTAAAAACTGCCTGCATGAAATATTGAGAGCAACTGACTGAATTTGACTTGCTACAGAAACGTATGATCAACCCGTTAAAACTTGAGTTATTAATGATCTAAAAAGAACTCATGTTTTATGTTTTGCAACATTGTCTCTCGAAGGAAGTTTGTATATTCCTGTAAAACGGTCAGTTAATCCAACAGGCGGTTGATCTGAGGTCGATTATGAGAGCTTCCACTGTACTGTTAAATCTTCTGCACTAAAATAAAAATAAGCCGTCCAGCGGTCAAATACTTTATAAAAACACATTGGTAAAACATTAATGTAATACATAAATTAGTTGGTGAATGTTATCTTAAAAGACCAAAAACTGTCTTTTATGAGCACTCTCCTCAAATCAATGACATAAGGTACTTTTTAACATTCACAATTCTAATACAGTATTTTTATTCATATAATACACTTAAATTGTTTTGAATAGACTTGGACTTAACACGTTCGCTGCGGCATATAAAATGTCGAAACTCAACCCCCACGCTGAACTATATTTACATTCCTCCAACGATAGCGCGAAATAAAAAACCTGTAGAATATATTCTAAACACAAGTAATCTAAAAGATCAATACCCTTACCTACACGCTAATGCACAATATGTGTTTCCTTCTCAAACGCTAGAGGAAAGCAGTCGCATTATCTTGACATTGTCATATGTAACCGATCGGATACATCCGCACCCGCGAAGGAACGCCTTTGTATCCGATCGGTAACATGCCACAGCGAACGTATTAATGGAAATCTAAAACCACATTACACATTAAAATCAGTATAGATGTGGGGAGAACTACGGTTAAATATCATAACGGATCAAACCCTTTAGACCTCAAGTTAGTTAATTGTATTCTATTATTTTATAAGTCAAAAGTCAATCACCCTCATCAGCAACAAGAACACAACGCACGAGACTCCAAGGGAGAAGTCAGCGGAGTACTTGGTTTCCTTGAAATGGAGAAACAGCTGATAGACGTTATCCAGGAAGCTGCACGACTTGAAGGAAACTCCCAGGATCCCTTTCATTTGGGAGACGATGATAATCACAGAGGTGGCAGTCTGGAAACCGGAAGTGACTGGGATAGAGATAAAATCCACCAGAAAACCTGGAGGGATGAAAAGATTTAGAAGACAAAGATTTAGAACAACATGGGGGAAACATGCAATAAACCCAGTCAGCACACAATGTAAAAATTACGTTTTTTTACGTAAAAAATGGTAAAAAAAGTAAAGGTAAAATCGAAAACGTTTTTTTAACGTAAAAAAGATGAAAAAATGTAAAAGTAATATAATGGTGAAATTCATAACGTTATTTTCACGTTTTATTTTTAACGATAATTTTACATTTTAGTTCTTTTACTTCAATAATGTACATCAATGATGTAGTTCCATAAAAATATCAGATGATTACACATTTTAATAAAATTCCACGTCAAAATTATGTGAAAAATGTGAATGTGAAAAAAGGTGAAACGAAGAATATTTTTTTCACGTCAAAATTACGTGAAAAATGTGAACGTGAAAAAAAGGTAAAAAGAAGAATATTTTTTTCACGTCAAAATTATGTTAAAAACGTAAAATGTAAAAAACTGATGAAAAATTAATATCATTTTAACGTGAAAAATGTCAAATGAGAAAAAGGCGAATAATAGAATTTTTCTCATGTACAAATTATGTGGCAAAATTTAAATCTATAAAACGGGTAAACGAGAGAATAGGTATTTTTGCATTTAAAAGTTATATAAAAAATGTATATTTAAAAAAATTAAATAAAAAAATTATTTTTAATTTTTATTTTACTTTTTAGTTATTGATAATTTTATTTGACTGTCAAAGTATCAGATTTACTTGTCTAGAAATATTGTCTAATTAAGCTTTCGAACTAACAATTTGAATTTCAATTTGTGGTATCAACAATTTTTAATTATATTTTTTAGCCTTTACATTATTCCAACAGGATGTAATTTCATGCGTTGGTTATACAAATTTTAATAACACTTTAAATATTTAATACTCAATAGTAAATATAGTTATAAAACATTAAAAAATTATTATTATTTACAAACACAGAGTTATTTCAAATTGGGCCAGTTTTAATTTTGACTCAAGTACAAGGAAGGTTGAGTATTAAATGTATGAATAGTAAATTAAATCCACCTGAAGTACAGCAGAAGTGGCCGAGAGGGTAAAGGCGCTAGGACACTGACAGAAAGGTTGAGGGTTCAAATGCAGGTGGAGGTAAGAAATTTTTGATCGACTTTATTTAAATTTTTTTAATGTGTTGGTTAAAAAAAGCATTCATTTACAAATTTTTGAAAAAAATTTGTAAAATTTTCAGTAAAACATAAGTTAAAAAGGTAAAAATTAAGTGAAACAAAAACGTTATATTCACGTAGTATTTTTACGTTTTTTTAACGTAAAAAAGTGTGACACTCGCACGTTATAATCACGTGAAAAAAACGTTATAAATCCGTTTCTTGACGTAATAATAACGTCAAAAATGTTAAAAGGAAACGTTATTTTCACGTTTCTTTTACGTTTATGTGCTATCTGGGAATAATTGGCAGAAAGTTAAGTGTGATCACTTGATTTCAGGGACACTTTCCTCAACTCAGATTAAACTAATCCAGAAAAATGTCAATGTTAAATCATACGGAAAAGTCTAGTTTAATCTTAAGTTTTGGTTTTAACTAGGTCGGGAAAAGCAGTCTTTAAAATAATAAAGAAGAATTTAAAATGTAAAATACTGTATACCATAAAACATGTTTTACACCAGTGAAAGTTTATTTATTAACCATTTGGTTTCCCAAATAATTCCTGGTTTTAGATTGACTTGGCCATTTAGTTATGATTTTTTTGTGAGTTATGGGAAAAATACACTTTGGTTATCGTGATTTTCAATTTACAGTAAAACCCCACATACTAAATGCAATGATGAGGTAGAGCCACTATCAAACTTGCTGGTGTCGCATCTATCATCCCCAAGTTTTGTGAAATTCACTCTCAATAGTAGTTAAACAACAGAAAGTGGACACCAGCAATGGAACTGCGTTAAATGTCCACAAATACAATTTAAAGTGTTTACAGTATAAAGCAACAATATCATGTTTAATATACAATACCAGGGGGACCGAGCTTAAGCTCGGTAAAACTATTACTTTCGTTCTCACACAAAGCTCATTCGCTCCGCTCACTCGCCCTCTTCCAATTTGAAGACGAGCTCGTTCGCTTCGCTCACTCGCCAGGCTAAAAGGTGCTGCACTTTGGTATAATTTTCCTTTAAATATATAACACATTGGTTTATATCTACAGTTATCAGCAGATTTTTGTTCAATTAGTAAACCCTCCATAAGGATAACATGAAAACTTTAAAGGGCTCTAGTGCAAAAACCGGATTTTTCCCAGACATGGGACCAGCTCCAATCAATTTCTGGTGGCCAAAACCCCCATATTCAATAAAAAAATCAAAAATCCTTGGAGCGAAAAAAAACTTTGCCCGGACAAACGGAGCTTGTTTTAGAGTATAAGAGTACCAGGGGGACCGAGCTTAAGCTCGGTAAAATTATCACTTTCGTTCTCACACAAAGCTCATTCGCTCCGCTCACTCGCCCTCTTCCATTTTAAAGACGAGCTCGTTCGCTTCGCTCACTCGCCAAGCCGAAGAGTGCTGCACTTTGGCATAATTTTCTTAAACTACAGGTTAAAGATGTAACACATTGGTTTCTCTCCAGTTATCAGCTGATTTTTGTTCAATTAATAAAATCTCCATAAGGATAACATGGAAACTTTGAAGGGCCCTAGCGCGAAAACCGGATTTTTCCCAGACATGGGACCAGCTCCAATCGATTTCTGGTGGCAAAAACCCCCATATTCAATCAAAAAATCAAAAATCCTTGGAGCGAAAAAAAACTTTTCTCGGACAAACGGAGCTTGTTTTAGAGTATAAGATAAGATAAGATAGTTCTGGGTGAAAAAACATATAAAATGTGGGAGGTGGAAAAATGTTGAAAATAGCAATCATACAGTTGTATATGGTCACATACAGCAGGTGTAAACTGAGATTTTATCTTATCCAGAGTTTGGTTTTTAGAAGTCAAGTTGGTGGGGTTTCTCTATATTGCAATCTCACACGTCTTAAAGTTACATAATATGAGACACTCCTTTAAAGCATTAAAAACCTCTAATTCTTTTATTTATGTATAATTTCAACTTCACCCAAATATCAATCCTTAACAACTTCCCCATCACGCTCACTGTTTCCAATAACACTTCTTGATACTCTACCCAGTTTGAGGATGCCCATGAGGAACTCAATACACCCGACGTAGAAGCACAGCGCGACCACGAACTCTGGGGACAGGTGACCGGTGTACTCGGCCGTGAGGAGGGCCATGAGGGAGGTGGGGCCGATGGACACCTCCTTGATGGTGCCGAACAGCACGTACACAAAACAACCCATAAACGCTGAGTTGAGCCCGTACTGCAACACATGACAGGTCTGTAGAAGCGCAGCACTTCGATATTTGATTTTGTTTGTTTATTGCTTTTTAAAAAAATAGTTTGATTATTGGTTTGTGTAGTGGAGACCATGACTGGAAAAATGAACTAGCTGTGACAGTGTAACCTTGAAAAATAAAGTAAATACGGAACTCAAAAGGTAGAAAAGTGTTTGTATTCACCCCATTTTTTCTGACTACAGATAAATTTCAAAGCATAAATGACAAAATCTAAAACAAATTTAAAACATAAAATTTGAGTTTAATGAATGTTGCGAACAGAGTAATGGTAATCAGATTTTGTATATCGGTATGAAACATTCAGATTACTTAATCTCTCACTCATCAATCTTATCTATGAGGCTATTGCCACTCACCTGAGGAGGCACCCCTGCCAGAGAGGAGTACGCTATACTCTGAGGTATGAGGGTCAGCCCCAGAGTCACTCCAGCTATCACATCCGACACGGCGTCCACACGGTCGTACTCCCAGATCCATCTGAAATTATATACCAAGTAGTGAGTCCCTTAAAAAGAGGTATTCTCTGAATGCTCTTTGGCCTCATGATTCTCTTATATTTTTTTAAACATCATTGTTTTACTTAAACTTACCTTTGGAAAACGTATTGCTTCTAATGTTTGGGGGTATTTTCATATGCTACACTACTTTTCCTCAAAAAGTTTACCTTGTGATTGGTATCCTGTGGTGAACCGCTTTGCTGGCAGTCCTCAGCCAATTCTGGTCTTCTTCACTTTGTGGCTCCTGGTCTACACAACAGTTTGTAGATGTGAAAAACTAATTTATATTGCAAAACAAGTGTAAATTATATAATGTATAAGACCAAATAAATTAGCAGCCTTCAGTTGAGTTCCATATGTCTTGATGTACGTAAGATGTAATCCCAGTTACTAAAAAAATAACACTCAGTAAGCTGGCATTATCTGACAGATTTGTGGATAGTGATTGGTGGAGGGGAAATTTGAAGAAAGGTAGAATAAAGAAGGTTTTAAAAGAAACTTCAAACTTCAAACATGGACTAGAGAAATACTTCAGATTTATTTATAAAATCTATAGATAGTAAAGATGCATTTTGATAAAAAATAACAGTCTATGTAGTTTTTTTAACTTGATCATTCTTGAATCTGAATCTGAATCTTGAGAATATTGGGGTGGGGGAGAGATTTAAATTATAAACAGAAAATTTAAACTTGTGACAAACATGTTTGAGTACCAGATTTCTTTAAATAATGTTTTTAGCAAATTTCGCTGTAGGGAATATTAGCCAATTTTCCTATAAGGAATATGCTATTATGGTAGTAGACACAATAAAACCTAAGCCCGGAACCATGATACTTTTTTGTTTTGAGGTCCCTAGAAGCCAAAAACACCGTTCATTCAAATTGATAATATGTGTCCATGAACATGATAACTTTTGAATGGAACCTGTGATTTTGATGAAATCTGGTTCAGAGGTGTAAGCCAGCATATACTTGAATGAATTCGCGAACCAGAATGATCAGACCATGGGAACGGGTTTTTATAAGTGATCAAAGGGGTCTGTAATTGATATTAATATAATGAAAATTACTGTTTGGTTTACAAAGCAAATGCTCGGCCCCCAGATACTATTGTAAAACTGATACACAATATGTTGTCATGTGAAATTACCAGCCACCAGCTTGGTATGCAACAGTAAAATAAAACAAAAACAATAAACACCCAACAAAAAATCCAAAGACTTCAGCCAATTCAATGTTAGCAAAGACAAAAAACACTTCCCACCACTATTTCTAGACTTCTGGCCCCTTCCACGAAGAATCAAGTTTAAAAAAACGGGCTTTACCTATTGTGTGTCTCAGTTGTAACGTATAATTTAATTTATTTGTTGTTTGGATAGCATATTATTAATACCCCCCGTCGCAGCAGACCTGCGTACTCAGCGAATTTCCAAATTAGTAATATTAGTTTTGACCAGCTAAACTTGTAAACAAAATTTCATCACGTGCTCATAAATAGAGAAATAAATGTCTATTCTCCTTAAGATAAATATAGGGAAAGAGTATGCAGGTATGCTGCCATGGGGGACACTAAAAGTAGGTTTTTAGCACAGAAAAAATTTATTTCGACCATATAAAGCCATATAGTAAGTTTCATCAATATCTGTCCATAAATAAAAGAGTTTGCCTATTCTCCATATGATTAACATGGGAAAAGAGTATGCAGGTTTGCTGCCATGATAAGTACAAAAACCAAGATTTTTTACCTTAAATGGAAGAATCTCAACCAAATGAAGCTAAATACCAAGTTTCATCCAAAATTATTGGTTTATAAGTGAAATATTAACACATCCTTATTCTCCATAAGATTAACATTGGAGCCCCAAAAGACAATGTACTGTCTTTAAACTTTGTAATATCTCGGCAACCAATGGAGATAGAGCAAAGCTTCAAAATACTAAATTGTGTGTTTTTTTGAGCTAAATCCAATGGTCAAAATAAAAATTTTAAATTTTAAAAATTTACATATGAAAAATGCAAAAAACCCATTTTTGGGGTACAAAACCCCCCAAAACTACCCCTTCCGGTAGGTCGATATGTCTGGTTTACGAACTCATCCGAATAAACGTAGGATTACACATCTCTACCAAATTTGGTGTCGATCGGACCATTTTTACGAGAGTTATCGTGTCTAGGGACACATACATACATATATACATATATATAAAAATTTTAATGACTATTATTTTTGGTCTCTGGGCACCTCAAAACGAAAAAGTAACATGGTCCCGGGCTTAGGTCTTACCATGAGACCTACGGTAATAGCTTATTCCCTATGGGAAATTCGCTAAAAATAGCCCAATGACAAATGGCAACTGGGTTCAGAAACAAACTTTTAAAAAGCTACTAACTTTTCTCAGGACTGAACTGACAACTTTTGGTTTTGAAGGTGAGCACTGTAACCACTCAGCTACTGAGCCAGTAATTGACAGATTTACGACAAAGTAAGTTGGTTTTGGAGTTCAAGTTTGTTAACATTATTGTTGCATTTCCAGCAATGGTTCATTTAAAAGCATGAAAATAATAGTTCAATCTGTTACTTGAATTTATTCTATAACCTAGAACACATTTATTACACAGTATCTAAAATGTTCATTAATTAATAGTAAAAGTATCAATGGCGATCAACTGAAACTACCTTTCTTATACCACATATAAAACTAAAGCACAAGAGCATCAGGATGTTTTACACTTTGTCACAATTAGTTTATCTTATCAACATGTTAATTTTATATGTAAACATGAAAGTTGGAAACCTGATAGATTACCTGACATTAAAGTGGCAAAATCATTATTTTAAGTACAAAAATTTCTAAACTAAAGACTGAAGTGAACAAAAAGTAGTAAGTGCTTTTTAGGATTTAAGTAATCCTAATGTATTGACTTTATTTTTTTAAGGTTCGGTTTTATGGTAATTATGTCAAATGATATGAATAAAAGTTTGCCCCTGCTCCAACCAGGATTAAGTGGGGGTTTTGGGGGTAAGTGTGATTTTTTATAATTTTTCTACAGATGAACTTTATTTAGTAATTATCACGCCATGTTTTTGATGACAAGGATAATAGTGACTGACACTTAGCCGGTGAAAAACCATAAACTTGTTTTAATGACAGTATTGATTTTCAACAGTTAATGTTTGCCAGAAACTGAAGTTACAACTAGGAGCTCAAATTAAAAAAAATTAATTAAATCTTCCTGTGATTGGTATTTATTATTTTTCATTCGTTATGTAATATCGAAACCAAAATTTTGAAGTGGTGTGGCTTGTGATGTACTACAGGTAAACACACAAAAATAAATAAGTAAAACTAATTCTGGTATTAAAATAAAAAAGTAGTGGACAGTTAAATTTGTGTTCATTTTAAAAGTTTTCAAACAGTTCATCACAGTATACATTTGTAAAGAAGTAAAAGTTGGTATACAAATTTGTTATGAGTTTTAATATTCTTTATTCATAACTTTTAAGGAATTAAAAAAGTATGACCAAGCACCTTCTTCGATGCTAAAGGTTAAAAAACAAGCCCACTGTTAATAATCAAACACCCAAATGAAAATTTAAATGCAAAATATTACAAAAATTTAAAATGCAAAATTATTGTGAATGAAAATTATCATTTATATGATTCATGCTTTCTTAGTTCCTGTTAATTTATCACTCCTATACCATAATATACGGCCAAAAATAAATAATTTTCTAATCTAATCTGATTAATAAACAATTATCTTATCACTATTTTGTTCTTACCGATTAGAGCTTTCCTTGCAAATGCAATAGCTACATCTCTATTTGGAAACATATTGCCTCTAACGACATATTGATAGGATATAACCGCAGGAGATCATTAGTGTGAATGTTTCACAACAAAGAATAAAAGAGAAATCAGTGTCAGTTAGTGTTTGGAAGATTTTGGAAGGATTTTTCAGGTTCAGGGTTAGTAGGAGGTAATGACTTGTGGACTTGTGGTATATATTTACACATGACTTTCACATTAATTTGGTAATTTTATAAAATTTCATTATAGTAAGATGCATGAAAATAGTCCGATGGAAATTTTAACAGCTGTGTCCCCCCTCACCCCCTCTCGCCCTGCAATGTTGCCATTTGTAGTTATTTTTACCATGTGTAATACCGTAAAAACATGCGTTTCATAATAAATTTGGCAACAATGTATTGACTCTCATCGGACTATTTTCGTGAATCTTACTATAGTGTAAGTTGTTTTATGGCTTTAGAGAGATGGTTTTTTTAAACTAAGTTACACATGTCTTTGTATAGAAAGATAAAAACAACCAGTACATAGTTATAAAAACATTTCTACATGAAAAACTTTATATCTTATTATTTATATTTGACTATCTGAAGGCACACCATGGGGAAGCCCTTGAATTGATTAATCCAATAATTTATCTTAATTTGTACTCCAATTCTAAATTTCCATGCAAGAATTGATTGCAAAGTATAATACTTTTTTTATCCGAGAATTGGCTTTCCATTCAACCATTATTGATACACACAACACATAGCAATACCGTATGTCTTTCGCTAACACCCAGGTTGACACAACACCAGGTGAACAAGATTATATAAGTCTAATGAACACACAAACGCATAAAAAGGGTAAACAATAGTAAAACTATTGTCAGTTGTGGGTTGAGGTGGCCTTGTCTGGGCGCCAATGAAGAAGAATTAAGTTATTCTGGTTGTTTGAAAAAAGATAACTTACAGTCTAACACTGATAACAAGAAATGACTAGCATAACAAGTTTAATTCCTGGAGTATTGAGGAACCAATTTTGAAAAATAGTAGATATCTCCAAATATATTGTTATAAAACTGTAATAACAATTAGCCCTCGATCCTTAAAGGAAAAGGGATTTTTGGGAATCCTCCCAGGGTGGCATTCGTAAGAGAAACTAACAGTAAAGTTTATGCTGCTGCTCTGTGAAAATATTATGTTACAAATCAATTTTTTACCAGGATAAAGTAAGGCTAAACTAAGCATTAAAAACTCAAATTAAACAAAAGCATATAAACTATTGCGTCAAAACAACCAAAATAACAAAGACAGAGAACAGAAAAGACAGACAAGCGCCATAGATATTGTTATTACTCCTCTTCGAAAAAACAATACAGATGTCTGACAAAACTTATTTACAGAGTTTTCAATGTCATAAAATGTAACACTCATGAAGGTGGTGTAGACGTATAAGAACTTTTGGTATGCCACTGTTGTGAGTTGTTCGACTGGCTCACTAATAGTTTAGCAAGTAATAGAAACTATAGTAGGATGCAGGAAAATAGTCCGATGGAAATTTTAACAGCTGTGTTCCCCCTCACCGCCTGCAATTTTGTCATTTGTGGTTATGTTTAACATGTGTAATACAGTATACAATTACAATCATCACACTCACCCTTTCAGTCATACTCACCTTAAAATACGCACCACAGAGTGTGTAGGTGTTTCAAATAAAATATCTAAAAAAAATATCTAAATATAAAAATGTGTTTCAGAATAAATTTGGCAACAATGCGTCGACTCTCATCGGACTATTTTGGTGAATAATCCTACTATAGTCTTGGCATTTCAGCTTTATCAACAATAACTGCACTTGGAGTAAATGTCAGTTAGAGATGACAATGACGAAACACCAAAAGTGTTTCTGCACTCGCTTAACGATCATTGCTGCCAGATGGACAAATCTTTGGAAAAGTTCATAGAATGTAGTGAATTAAAAATAACACCTTCTTGTAAACAATACGTTAGCATATCGTCACTTAACAAACAATACCGCCTATCTAGCAAAACTCAAACTTTTCAGGAGGGACAAAAAACTGAATCAAAAGAGTAGTGTTACCAATCTTTGAAACGTTTCATGTAAAAATATTAAGTTATACTAAGCAAAGTGTAATAATGACGATATTAGTTGTTTAATTATAGTTTTAATAATTTTAAATGTACATAGCCGGTATTGCCACTGTTTTTTTTTTTTTTTTTTTTAATTTGAGATAGGCGGAATCACTGATTTTTACATAGGCGGTATTACTAATATTTTGGTAGGGGAAATGGGAGTTAGGCTGTATTAGAAAACACTATCTACAGTCAAAACCGCCTATCTACAATCAAAACTTGATCGTAGCAATTTTAGTATTTTTCAATTGAAAATCACAATTACTTTGACATATTAAGCTACATGACTATTGTCTGAGTAATAAATATACAAGTACGTACTCTAGTAATGCATTTCAAGCTTCTAAAGACAAAGTTAAAACAGAGCTTACCTGTTGCAATGCACTGTCCAATGGCGACTGAGTAGATTTGCGCTATTTTGATAAGAAACGTGATTGGCGGTAATGCTCCAAACAGTATAACAGCGCTATCTATTGGAAAACGTCAGAAAACTACCCCTAGTAGTGTGCACGATCGCCCACAGAATGCGCAGCGTTCAAAACCCGGGTTTCGCCAAAAATTGCAGATTGGCGGTATTGTTTGTTAAGTGACGATATTCTTCTATGAGTCAGATCTAAAAAAAGCTGTCAGATCATAAAAGTTAGCTGTTTACATTTAATACATCAGGAAAAGCTGTAACCCATGTGTATAAAACTATTAGCAAACAAACTATTGTGGCTCTATGTATGGTGACTTTTACTATAAACATTATTTATGAATAAGTTACGGTACCCAATCACAAATTAATAAGACAATTAGTTTTATTGCAAGTTTTGTTTATAAATGTAGAAAGGTAGTTTAATGAAAAAACAAAGTGCTTAAATAGTAAAGTTTACTTATGATTACAATTAAATTTTGCTAAACAAACTTTCTAATTTTTTTTTAAAGGGAAAAAGGTTTATTTTAGTTGCTCAACTTAAAAAATTGTTTATCTACCTCACACTAAAGACCAAATTTAAAGATGAATTGTATTACTAAATCTGGATATTCCTCACAAATAAGATCTAAACTTCATTGGTCTGCCTAAATATTTGAAATATAAAAAAAAGTGTTAAATATCTTAGTGCACGGTAATTTTTGCCATTAAAGTTCAGCACACTTACCTTGCTTCCCCATGGTGACCAGAAGGTTGACTAAACTTATCTGGGATCCAAGGTTTAGACAAGGATTATGTCCTAAAGTAGAGAATAAATTTGCATACCCACTACCTCAGATAAGACTGAAAATTCCATTCTTTAATTCATTTAAGAGCTCTCCCATTTATTGGGTATATATTTTAATGAATATCAAGAGGTAATTGAAATTTTTTTCATCCATTCTGTGGGCTTAAAATTATATCAGTCAATCTAACCTTATCTCCATGTATATCTCTTAACATGGAGTATATCTAAAAACAGTATATCTAAAGGACCTTTTAAGGAGATTTCTATTTAAAACGTAGTTGTGAGATGGCCCATTAGTCATCTGATTAGACAATTTCAAGTTGGTCACATTAACCTTTTACTTAACCCTTTAGCTGCTGATCAGATCGGATCATTATTCCATTACAAGAACTGTCAGAAGCCGATGTAATCGGCTCTGTACTTCAATATGAGATCTCATCGGCCCGAGGCTTGGCATGATAAGTCATCATAGCAACTGAACGAGTAATCAGATCTTTTTTTCTTCCATTTGACAAGTCAAATGATGAGAGAATAAATATATCATTTGTTCAACATCAAAATATCGCAAAATTTGTTTTTTCCATATTTTTACTGGCAAAATCAGCAAAAACAGTCTGACACTCTTGGTACATACCTTAAGAAAATACACTACACTTTTGGTAGGTGACACAAAATGGCTTACTGCAGCCAAAGGGTTGAATCACAGTGATTTGAAAATCTATAGAAATAAAATGGAGTTCTTGTCGCTTTACGGCTAAACTACAAGGGGTAGAGTCTGAAATTTTCAGTAGTTTTTTCCATTTATTTACGTTATTTTAATAAACAGCTGACTTTATAACTGCCATACTTACATTATAATTTCAGCAGGGATAACGGATGTTGGTTTTTCACACAGTTTTTTTTTTTTTTTGTGGTGTAAATTTCTTTACAAATCCCATCCCAGTGTCGGGCATGATTGATTTGTTTAAAAGATTATTTAGCTGATGTTGGAGCTAATCAAGTTGAAATTGCTATCATGTTTTAGTTTTGGAATGTGTAATTTAGTTCAACAATTAAACAAAACTAGCGATCGCCTCCTGATCAAAATTCGACCAACATTTCATTCGATCTGGACCCAAGAAGTAAAAATATTTTATAACTGAAACATCTGTTCTTCCTGTTTTTCTAGCAGTTGTTATTACAACAGCTGTCTAATGATTAAATCAATTATCTTTCCACCATAAGATTAACATTGGAACTTTGAAAGCCTGTGGGGCATAACCCTGGAGTCCGATGTGAATTAGAATGGGATTCTGCTCATCTACTGGACAATACCTTTCTAACGGTATGCACAGATTTCTCCTATGATGCTCACGAGTAGAGAAAAAAAGGAGGAAATGAAACATGCTTGCCTATTAATATATTAGAAGACTAGGAACAAAGCCCGTTGTGGTTAAATACAACGGTCTCTAGAAAAATTGTACCTATATGCTATATCCGGTGAAATATATAAAAAAATTGTAGTATTTGTTTTTAATATTGAAATTCTATTTGAGAAAAAAATTATATTCTATTAGATACAAAAATAATAAAAAAATTCAAACGCAACGGTTACGTATTAATTTACAATATTTCTTTGTATAAGTTACAACATTCTTTGTAAATACTTTATCAGAGTTTTTTTAACAATCTTCCTTGATCTTTGCAAGGGATAGTTTTAATTTTAATGTCATTGAACCTTCTTACACTAGATAGTGCAACATACAATTGTCCATGGCTAAATACTAGTGCTGGTAGGTAGACACCAACTTTCTCCAATGTCTGGCTTTGTGCTTTATTAATTGTTTTGTTGCTTTAAAATTTGCAAAGGCAAATTTTATTGAAAATTGTTGTCTTTTTAAAACAAAAGGCATATCTGTGTCCGTCTGTGCTAAATCAATCTTTGGAATGAACACAATTTCACCTGCTGAAGATCCTGTTATAACTTCTGCAATTATTAAATTCGGCTTTAGATCTTTAACAATTAATCGTGTGCTATGATTACAATAAAAAATGTAAACAAAGAAAAGTCAAGGACACAACAATGCATCAATCAGCTGTTAAATTAATAACATGTGTTCCATGTGATCAGACACAGTTTTAAGGAAGAAAATGTTTATCTTTTTAACTTTTTCACCATAACTCGTAAGAAAAACATAAAACTTTCATATTTTTGAGTGAATATACATAGATGAAGCTTTCCGACAACACAAAAAAGATTATTAAAATCGGTCCAGTACTCTAGATTTAGCTGTACAAAGTTAAATAAAAATATCTCTACCACAGTATTTTTTCAAAGCAAACAAATTGGTAGTAGCTTTGTTTTTTATTTTTTTTAATAACTTTTTAACGATGAGAAAATCGACCAAAGTGGATGGTAATTTTCTGAAATTTCCTACAAATTACTATTAAGCATTTCTTGAATAACCGCAATAAAAGCAGAAAAAAATTGCCTTCAAATGAAAAAATCTTAAAAACCATATTTTATATATGGTTTTTATATTTCATATTTTTTGACAAATATACAGGATGAAAGCTTTCCAACGACATCTTAAAAATTAAAATCGGTCCAGTGGAACTCCAGATTTGATTGCCCAAGATTTTCAAAACTGAATTTTCAACGCAAATAAATTGGTAGTAGGTTTGGTTTTTTGTAAATAACTTATGAATGGTGAGGATACACCAAAGTGGAAGGTGATTTTCTGAAAGAGAATGAGATTTCCTACAAATTGCTATTAAGCATTTCTTGAACAACACCAATAAATAAAGCCAAAAATTGCTTTCAAATAAGAAATTTGTAAAATCCCGTTCTCAATGTATTTTTTATGAAAAACATGTTTGTTTTTTTTTTCAACATAAAAACTAAAAAATATCAATCTTTCTTATTTTTAGGCAAATATACAGGATGAAAGCTTTCCAACGACATCTTAAAAATTAAAATCGGTCCAGTGGAACTCCAGATTCGATTGCCCAAGATTTTCAAAACTGAATTTTCAACGCAAATAAATTGGTAGTAGGTTTGTTTTTTTGTAAATAACTTATGAATGGTGAGGAATCAACCAAACTGGAAGGTGATTTTCTGGAAGAGAATGAAATTTCCTACAAATTGCTATTAAGCATTTCTTGAGCAACCACAATAAATGCAGCCAAAAATTGCTTTCAAATAAGAAATTTGTAAAATCCCGTTCTCAATGCATTTCTTATGGAAAACATGTTTCTTTAGTTTTTCACCATAAATACTAAAAAACATCAAACTTTCATATTTTTTGGCAAATCTACAGGATGAGAGCTTTCCAACGACATATTAAAAATTAAAATCGGTCCAGTGGAACTCCAGAATCAATTCTGCCAAGATTTTTAAAACTGAATTATTATAAGAATAGATAATGCAACACTCATAAAGTTCTCTTTCAATATAATAACCATTCACGTTGTTTTCATGGTTTTACTGTTTGTAGGAGCAAGTGAACCAATTTTGGGGGTGATTAAGTTAACAGTAGGTATTTTTAAGAAGAAAGCGTTCAATTTACCAATAAAATATTTTACTCATACAAAATAGCACATTATAATACATTTTTGTGGTTTTTCACAAAAAACCCAGAAAACACACACACATATTTGTCATTCAACTTGAGTATATTTAATAAAAAACCTTTTATAAAAGTTGTTCTACAAAAGCCACTGAGGCAATCACACTTATTTATCCAATAATTTTCTTTAAACGCTAAAATAATTTTGTTAACTACAATTAATTTAAGAACTATTTTAATATCCTCCCAAAGATAAATAGAAGGTAATATATTATCACATTTTGAAATTAAACTTAGATAAAAGTAACAAAAAAAAAACATAATACCAAATGCAACGCTAGCAATATTATAGCAGAAAGGCACAAGGCGATGTAGAGAATAATTAAATATAAAATTTTGTATAAGTTGCAACATGCACTACCTTAAAGCCAAATATTTACAAATATTTAATAATATATAAAGCTAGAGTACAACCTAAATTTAACAAATTGTACTGTATAGTCAAAGAATTTGTTTGGATTCGATCATTTTGCACCAATGTTATTAGAAGTTATAGAACTAGAAAAGTTTAAAAATAAAATACCTAAAAAGTTATTTGCAAGTATATTAAATCTTAGGAAGCAAAATCGACTAGCTTATACTTTGTTCAAGATTAGAGTATAGTTCTGGTAGTACTATACTCTAGTGTGGACGGTATGATGTAGGTGGCTAACATTTTTTGGAAAAGGTTTAAAAAATTAATTATATTTTGATTTCCCAATTTTTCCTACCACAGAAATTTATTTATTTATTTTTAATTCTGTTAACAACCTAAGTTTGCACAATGGTATTGAATGACTGATATGAGTGAATTGATTGATTATAAAATAAATAAAAGAACGATCCCAAAAATTAGGGTTCATAGAAATTTCAGTACACCTTGACATTGTTTTATTTTACAAATAAATCCTTAAAATAAAAGTTTTCTGTTATAAATTAAGAATATAAATTCCATAATGGTTTTGATCTGTGGTTCAAGTACCTGATTCAAACTCCCAAAAAACGTTTGCCACGCACATCGGTCAGGAGAATTAACGGATTTTCTTGCTGATGATGGCGATCTGCTCGTCGACGCGTGCTGACATGCCGCTGAACTTGGACGGGTGCGGGCCGATCATCTGTATCAGCTGCGGGACGTCCTGTGTGGAGATCTGGCAGAACCTGGCGAGCGCCTTCACTGTGCGGAACACCTGCTCCTCGGGCGGCGAGAGGTTGAAGAACTGCAGCAGCGCCATCGACAGCTCGACCGCCACGTCGTCGAACACCTGCAATGGCGGGGATAGTCAGTGAGGGAACCTGCCAAACACTTGAGAAACCTCAAGGGAGTCAAACCTAACCATCAAAGTTGAATATAACATTTATAAATCTGCTTTACCCATCCAGTAACCTATAGCCTAGATTCCTGGTGGCCTGATGCTAGTTTTCCAGTCATCGATTTGTTTTTACCTTGATTAAGAGAATGGAATTTTGAGTATAATAAATCTAATTTAATTTAAAGGGAAAACGAAAGGGAGACTCAGACGCAAGAAGAATTTAAAATATTTTCTAATTAAACAGACTCCAAAGCTAAATGAGGTGAAAATTCTGATTCCTGGGTTTATGTTAGGGTAGGTTAACCTATTTAACAATTGGTGTTGTTCGTCCAATTCCTCCAACCAAGTTCCCGTAACCCAAATAATATAATTTACTGAACATTTATGTGTCTTACATGCCATCATTATGTCTACGTTAATATTTTATTACTCTTCATAAAAAATTACCGAACCAAACCCAACCTTACTTAGCATAATGTTTGTATATTAAGTTCTAGAAATGCGTTACCCCACTTCTTTTCTGGCGGATGAGTCATTGGTTAGGAGAGTTAGGTTACATTTGACTAAGTTGATTACATTAGGTTATTTTGTTTAGGTAATGTTATTCCATGTTTATTTAGATTTCTTAAATAGGATAGATATAGAATAGAATAGAATGAATAGAATAGATTTCTTAAAATTTAAAAATATAGTGTTTGTTTAGCTAGGCCTAATAGTACTGGCACTTAACATTTCCATTTCGTTTAATATTGGCCTTGGTTTAATCAACATGTACCAAATTTGACACAGTTGACTGAACACAATCAACCTTGTCTTACTCATAGTGTTATTAAAATAAATTTTTGAGAGAGGCGATTTGAGACTTCACTGAGTTGATATTTTTCCCCTGTACGGTTTGACATGCAGGAAAAAATAAATTTGAATCCCATGAGAGTCAGCCAGTCACATGGAAAGCCCTGAATAAGAAGATGAAACCTGTGTCTTATGAACCAAAACCAGAAACAACTAAAAAAACAACTAACCATACCACTCTGATGTCTGATGATACATTAGAACCTTGATAGTTCAACACTTTGTGGACTGAGAGAGTGTCTAAGTATCGAAATGTAGAACTATGGGGAGTACAAGGGAAATTTTAACATAGGGAGTATAAAAATAAAACTTGAATGAAACAATAACTTTATTAAAATTAAACATAATCAACATCCAGGTAGTTCGCCACTTGGTATACATTTTCACCTATGTCATTCTCCAACATTTGGACACTATCTGTAGTTACTGACATATTAAGTTGTCACGGATAGTGTTGAACTATAAGGAGTGTCGAACTATCGAGAGTCGAACTATTGAGGTTCTACTGTAACACTAAAAAATAATTTGGGGAACTTAATTTTGAAGTGAAGCATGGAATTCTATTAGTTTTATCTGAAGGGAAACAAAACGTGTACATCTTACTGATTTATTATTGAATTGCAATGAATCTTGATTTATTTACTTATAGTCAAACTTTATTTATTTAAATCTTTGGGAAATTACTCATATTTTAGTAAAAATTGTGTCTTATGAGATTCTTTTATATCTATGATAACAAAAACAAACTGTACAAAGAAAAAAAAAACATAAAAATCAGTAAACATAATGCTTTAAAGACAAGGGTAGTCGTGGCTCAAACACAAACTTCAAGCTCCTTGACACCAACAATTTGACTAAAATTCAGGAAAACCGAGCATCGGATAGAAATCTTTTGCACTGCTACACATTAGTAATAAGTACTAAATACTTTTGTAAATTTTCTATGTAGGCATTTAATAATTTTTATTAGAAAATAAATTATGGACCCAGAGCGCTTCCAACTTAATTTTAATGAAAATTAAATTAATAATTTTAGAATTTATCCCAAATTTTGTTTGTCTAACATGCATTTTTTTAGTACAACAGAGGTAAGCTGAATAAAGAAATACAGTAGTGAAAATAAATAGACAAAACAAAGAGAACATTTTATTATACTTGGTCTAGAGAAAAGTACATTTGTCTCTCAAGTTTTATAAAAAAATCTAAACTGTAACTAATTTTAACAGTAGATATACAAGAATTCCTAATCAAAATTTGACTGTTAGCTAGTCATTTGACAACAATAGCATTTATACTTAACACTGACATTTACAAACGCAAGCTTAGGTAATTAATCGAGCGTACATTCAGTTAGTTAGCTCAACGTAACTTTTGCTACCTTAGAAATTGAGCCGGCCGGTAATAATCTACGCAGTTTTTGGTTTTGGAGCATTTTCTGAAAAAGCCAAAAGAAAACGGGAAGACGGCATCCAAATGGCTAGTGTATTAAGTATTAAAAGGTTTTTATAAAGAATTAGGTAAAATAATAAGCAAATTTTGTCAATAATTAATATGTAGTATATACTATATTTAACCATAAAAATTATAGAAATACATAATTCCCGGGATCCCGGGATTGACATTTTGGGATCCCGAAATCCCGGGATTGGAAATATATCCCGGGATTGGATTCCCTAGTAATACATCACTTATAACTGTTTTTTTATTATTTTTTGCAAATTACTTACTTTTAGGCAGTCACTTAAGTGGTATGGAAAGTTATTGACTACAAGATGTTCTAATAATAAAACTTCTTTAGGTCAGATGTATGCAGTAATATTTATTTTCTAATTTTTAATGAAATATGTTGAAATAAAAGTTTTAGTGATAATTTCTTGTTTCCACCTATTTGAAGAATTATACAGAACAATACTTAGTAATGTTTGGTCCAGTGATACTAAAATAGAGAAGGTTTCGTTAGTACTCCTAGGCACTAATGGAATTAGTGATTTAGGATTGTCAGGTCATGTCTCGTTAGGTTTATTTGCACAGGTATGAGTGGTGATAGACCACTTTCCATCTCATTTCAGATGGTTCAGAGTGTCAGTTCTGATATTGCCCGGTCGAATCAAGTTAGGTTTTGTTAGACTTACTCACAAAGATATTGACTCAGGGATGGACAGAGACTACTCCCAAGTCGTTTAGTATTTCACTTATGTTAGTCAACTTAATATTAGGTTGTCAGGTGAGGACTGAGGGGTGTACATAGTATCTTATATTAAACATACTCCCTAAGTAGATAACCCATCCTAAAGTAACCGACGGGCATTCGACTTGTACGTTCAGTCAGACAATGGGGGTAGTGCTTTACGTTAAACGCTTGGTGTTCAGCGGCGCTCACAGAATTGGCTGAAACTTAAATTCTAAATTTGTGACTGCGTAAATTGCAAATTTACCAAAGACAAGGCCATAATAATGCTGTTTTGTTTCTTTGTTTTGTTGGAAAGGTGAAGCAGATAAGACAGAAGAATTATTTTTATGTATAATATATTTTAAATGGGTTTATGATTTGATTTATTGTACTTCACTGTAATTAATTGTGATATTTTGTACTCAGCAATAAAGCATTATTTCATTTCATTTTCATTTCAAATTGCAAATTTGTTTTCGCCAATTCTGTGAGTGCTGCTGCACCACTGGGCGCTTAAGGTAAAGCACTACTGCCCCTATTAATAATTATTTTTTTAGTATTTTTAAGAATTAATTAGGTATTAATTTAGCTTAATAACCCCTTTCTGATAAAAAACTTCGTCTTCCCGTACGATTATAATATAAGTTAGATACTAGATACGTTTGTCTGACTGAACGTACAAGTCGAATGCGCCCGCCGCTTATATTAGTATGGGACTTATCTACTTTGGGAGTAGTTTTAATCTCTGATAGTATGTATTCAAAACACATTCACTACATATTTATAAGCCACAGTGTTCACCTGTAGCTTATGTAAGGTATTGTCTGGGTTAGGTTTGTAAATGATGATGTTGCCCATCAAACACATCCTTTTTCTACTTTCACATAGATTGTCAACAGTCTATATTATGATTTAAGTAATTATCAACCAGATCAGTGTATGACAGATGTGGTAAAGTGTGTTCACACAGGTTAGTGTTGAGACACGGATAGATATTGACAAAAGATTTTACCTCACTGCCGGGCAAGTTTGTCCTCACTGTAGGTTTTGTTAGTAAGTCTCACATCAGGTCATATTACACTAGGTTTCTTTATTTATAAAAAGAGATTGTATGATAGAGATAGTATGATCTGACTTGTCACCTGTTTCACCAGCTGTGCTGGAACCAAAAGAAATGTTTTTTGACTAATAAAGAATTTGAATTTGAATTGGAAGCTTCTTTCAGTCTTATTATGCCCCGCCCACATAGACTATTGATCTCTGCGTGGATCGTATTATACAGAGTAATGGGTTGAGCCCCTACCGTACAAGTGAATGGTACTGATAAAAAATTCCTGGTAGAACACAGAGTTGAAACCTACCACATCGCTGTCATTGTCCCAAAATTTGGCCTGTCGTGCTAATCACTACGTCACCGACTCACCCTGAGTGTGAATTAACAGTTACCGATGTTGTCTTTCTAGGTCAGGATTGTTCACACAAGTTAATGCGGAGGAAAACACAGACGTCAGTATTGAAGTCTTGGTGGACTCTAGAGTGTTACGTTAGTAGTTTCAGGTCAGGTTACGTTTGGTTAGTCTTGTTCACACGGGTACGGGGACGGATACAGACCACAGTTTTTACCTCCTTGCAGGCTAGGTTGTGCACTATCGCGCTGCCCCGGTCGCGCAGCTCTGCGTCATCTGCTAGCAGGCTGTTCACTGCCACCTTGGTCGTCACGCGGATGTTGCTGATCTGCTGGCCACAATACGACCACTCCGAGATGTACAGCAGCCACTCGCTGCTGCTCAGGTTCTCGAACAGGTTACACATCTGGACACAGCACAATCTCTTAATTATTACAGTTATAAATATTATTTTTAACTTTGTTTGTGGTGGCTTTATAGTTTTAAAAGTTTTGTTATTTTTATCTTCTGGATAAAATCTGGTGTCAAAAGAGTTAATCTCACACTAATACCTCTAACGACTACTTTGGTAACTGGGATTAACAGCTCAATATATCTTCGGAAGCCAAAAATTGATAACAAAAATTGTTGTTTTTCTTCACACTAACATTTATCTACTAGTATTATTCTTACTCCAATTTGAGGTTGTACTTCAAATAACATTAATAAAAAAGGATTTCTTAAATCAAAACCATTAGTTTAGAGACACTCACAAACAATGCGAGTGCCTTCTGCTGCATGAGCGGCAGGCGGTCAATGTCGAAGGCGTAGTTCATGAGGATGTGTTCGCGGCGGTCCTGATGCAGCAGTAGGATTACGTCGTCCTTGAGCGCGGCACACGCCAGCACGTTCAGTATCCTGACACAAGACTCCTCAGGGAGCGACTTGTCATTCAGCAGACGGCCTGCAAACATCCAATGTCAGGTGAAAAACTAGGATCCATCCTGAGACATAAAGAGCTTTTCTGGATCTGCAATGACACATTTACAGTTCTTTATGAAAGGATGGGAAGAAAAACTAAGCCATCGTTGAGCTGCACATTAATAGTGCCAATGCCATGAATGAACAAGGATCAAAAAGCACTTTTTGATGAGTCGTGTGATTAACTGTAGTTTACATTTAAAAAACACAATATTTTGCATAACTAAAATTATAACTTACACATACCCAAACTTTTCATCAAACACGGCTTAATCTTGTAATCGTGAATAAAAATTTAGCTATCTGTTTAGTTTAAGTTAAGTTGGACTATTTCAACTGATGTATCAAATACTATGATTTAGGCTAACAATGGACAAAGAGATGATGAAAACATCAATTCAACAATGAACAATCAACAACCAACAATAATAGTTCAAACAATTACAACTCACTATCAATTATTTATTATCAGTTATTGGTTATTCGATTGACATTAAAAACCATGTACATGAACTATGAAAAAATTACTGTCTGATGATCTTGACACTGACTATTTCTTTTAGCAAACTAGGCCACAACAGCACACTTTAGTAACAGCAAAAGTATGCAAGTGCATACAGTGAAACCCTACAAAACCGAATCAATCCATCCTTAAGCACTGTTGAGTTTGATAAAGTCAAATTTCCAAAACCGATGCTACTCCCACCGTCTATTCGATCAGACAATGTAATATAAGGTCTCAACAATGATTAGACGGTGAGAAAGCAACCCCAAGGCTCACTTTAAATGGCTGAAAATGCTGATTGATCATTTTAATATTGTGTATCAAAAACCCTAACAGCTCAGAAAAGCAGCTGCAGCAGCAATGCATTTGTGCCTTACTGCTGTAAGTTGCATGATCAGGCTGCAAATGAACACCTCAAATAGCAATTAGTGAGTCTTGTGGTGCACGATCAAGCACTGTAAGCACATACAGAGGTATTGAGTTATCTGCCAGATTCAAATATGTGGTGGTTTTACTGTTTTACTGAAAAAAAACAAAAAAAAAAAACAGCTGTTGGAGGAATATGCAATATGGCAAAAAGGCTTTTTATAGTTGAAGGCCTTACCCACAAAGTTGAGGAAGCCGTCGCTGAGTGCCCAGGAGCCCTCGTCTTCCAGCATGTACTGATGTAGCTCCTCCAGTGACGTCATCTCCTCGGGGGTCATCTTGCCGTCGATCAGGCCGACTAGCGCGTCAAACTCCTCCCGCACCTGCAAAACCTCTGAAATAAGCATCCTTAGCAAAAATTTTTTTATATGAATAAATTGTATTTCTTTCCCGGTAGTATATTTTACTCTTTTCATACGACAGTACCAGCAGTTTCATATTTACCCAATAGGTAGAAACACGCACTAGGTCACTAGTCTCTTTACAATAAGCTACAATAATTGTACTACAATTTTGTTTTATCTATTGGCAATCCTGGTATCCAGAAATAATTTACAACATAAACAATCTAGTGCAAGTTTTGAGGTTGTTTATACATCATTATGTTGTGTATTTGTGACTTGCGGTTGAGTGAAACTGATTGATTAGTTGATAACTGTGACTTATTTTTTAGATAAGAAGAGTGAAGATGAATTTGTGTACATTTTATCAAGATTCCAAAGCTGAAATTGCTGAAAAAAGTGGAATTTCAGGGGGTTACTAACAATAGAACCGAGGCAGACCAACGAGTTAAAGAAAGGTAATATTTATTGAGAATCATCCAACTTCTGAAAGGTTTTAAGTTTATCTCTACAGTGCCGAATGTTATACTCACGTCTACAGCTGTCTTGAACACTATCGGTGGGTCGCGCTGCCGTTTCTTCTCCTCCCTCTCCCTTCTCTCCTCCTGCTCCAACTCCTCGGCAACCTGCGACGGCAGCTTCCCCCCTCCGCCCCCCTGGTCCTCCCCGTTACCGGATATCACCTCCACTGAGTCGGCCATCCTCGGGCGCTGCCGGCTGGGTGAACTGCCTTCACTGCGCCAACACATCAACGGGGTTAGTCATTTCAAAGAGTTGCTATTGGTCACAGTTAGAAAGTATCCACAGAAAATTTGCCATTAAATTTCCTGAATTTTTGACCATTCCACCCTGACTCTCACTTTTAAAGTTGAAACAATTTTAAACTTTTATAACTACTACAATAACCTTGACGGGTTGTATCATTAAAATACTTATTTAAATTATAAAAGTATTCCGATGAAATTATTTGAATTTTATTACTTCTGAATAAGAAAATCTAGCTGCTTCCATTGATGACCCTTTCTTTCTTTCTTATTTTATTATTTAAATAAACATGCTTACACTGAACTTGATAATCTTTAATCATTACAAAAAAAATGTATAACTAGAATTCCATTGTGATTTAAAATGATTTTATTATTTAAGTAGACCTGTACAATACTGTTACAACAATAATATAATAAATATAAAAAAAATCAGCATCCTACAAAATTAAAACTAAAAAGAAAGTGACAAAATATTAAAACATTTTAAGCACAAAATGATATTTGTGTATTTTTTTATGATATTTGTGATATTTGTATTCAGTTGTCAATGACAAAATGAAATTTGTTTACACACAACATAAAATGCTACTTAATAGCTTGGGTTATGGCCGACCAGAACATTGAAAGATATCCTTAAACATTTATTTTGTTTGTATTTCCCTGTTTCCAAACTTACAGCCCTATCCTATAACAATATCCCCTCCCACAAATGACTTATTTCCAAAAGTATAATAGGTTTGAACACTATTTACCTCCAAGTCAAGGACTTCTTCTGTAATAATTCACCTAAATTACATTAAATGTAGTACATTATAGTTTGTGTATTAGCTTAGGCTTACTTACTGATAAACATTTAAAGGCATGGTTTTACAGTTGAGAAATATTTTAATTTAACATATGTTGATATATTAGTGATCGCTAATTTGCTGTGCTGACAGCTTTGGTTTCTTGTCTACATCAGCCAAAAAAGTTTAGGTTTTAAGCTTACCTGAGCAAACAAAAAACTCTGCTTAAATTAATTTCAAACTGTCTGCAAGCCAACTCTATTGTTTCAAACGGTAACTGGTAAAGGTAACTTCAAACTGAAAATGTTACAATTGCTTCTTTTGTTGGCGAGATGGATAATTTTACAACTCTAGGAGCGAACCTAGCCACAGTAGGAAAACTAATAGTAAAATAATTAAATACGACTTCAAGAAGTCCTTAAAATTATTTTCCATTCTTTGTCTATTTTTATTTATTCTATCATTTTTATGACAATTGTAATCTAATTTAATGTCTTCAATTTCATACTCTATATTATTAGTTTCTGTATGATGGTAATAAAGAAAATGAACATACATAAAGACCTCAAATAACTATGCCTTAGTTAAATATTAAATGCAAAGGAAAAAATTGTTTAAAGTACTTTCAACAGTCTCTAATTAAAAATTATAAAGTTTGTATGAAATGCGTGTTAAAACAAAATACTGTGTTATGCAAAATTTATATTCAGTTGTCCATAAAATACCAATATAATCATCTGTGTAATAAAATGTTATACCTAAGGCTTTTTTAGTTGTAAGGTGTTAACAGAAGGCCTAGATAAGTTGCTTAGTGTTGGAAAAACTAAATTAAATGACTTTGCCCTATTTATTTTGAAATTTACCATAGTAAACTCATGGAATTGATCAGTTCAAATCAGTTCAATCAGTTTTCAATATACATTTCAGAACATTTTTCATTATTCATAGTGCTTTTGAGAAAAAGATTCAAATCTTTTTAACAGTATCTCAAAACACATTAAAACCCTTTGGCTACCAGAAGCCATTTTTTATTTCCTACCCAAAACTGCCAAATACTTTCATAAAGTATGTATCACGAGTCGATTTTGTTGTTAAAAATATTATAAAAATCTTTTTTACAACATTATAATTTCTAACAAATGATATATTGATCCACACATCTTTCAACTCATTGTTAAATGGAAGAAAAAGAAGATCAGAGTACTTGTTCAGTTTTTTCGACGCCTTATCGATCCAAGTGTCGAGCCGATGAGATTGGCCACTACCAGTCCTCGAGTCGAAGTACGGAGTCTATTACATCGACTGCTGGCAGTTCTCGTTATGGAATAATGAGCCGATCTAATCGACTTCTGCAGGGGAAAGATTAAGAACTACTGCGGAGAACTGCTCTGTTATCAAGTGATCGTTATCGTGCAGCTGAACTCACTTATCCGTGTTATCAACTGTGGACTAAAATTGATTGTTTTCTGTAGGCCATATACTGGAAACCGGCCTACAAAAATTCCTGAGAAATCAAATTGTATCATTTTGTATTTTTAAAAGAAGGAATAAATCATTATTTCATTATTTCAGAACTACGGTGTTTAAAGTTTTATAATTTTAAATACAGAGCACTACAACAATCTCCATACTTGAGATAATTCATCTCCAACATATTAATATTTATTTATTAAAATAATGGATTTCTGATCATAAATGGAATTTGTAGAAAATTATTGTTTTCAAAGGTAAAAAAATCTCCTGATATGCCTTCTTTTGCTCAAACTGTAAAAAAGGTGTACAATTCTTTCAAATTAAACTTTAGTTCTAGCGCAAACTAAAAAAACACAACTGTTGCACTACACTGGTTTATGGCACTTTCAGTTACGGTGTAGGTTAATCAAGTAAAAAGGTAAAGCAAGAAAACCCATTTTAAAAAACACAATGTATAAAAATGTTTAATATCTAATTAACAAAAAGCGTAGATTAAACTCTGAGGTGGTTAATACACTGGTTAATTTGGAAGCTATTAGGTAGACCCAAGCGGTTGTGTAAACGCACAGAAAAACATTTGGCAGAGAACACCAATCGTGCGGACTCTCTTGCCTCGAAATGCAATCGGAGGCCTCGAGATATTTAAATTCTCGACTTTCCCGCCTTTTCTTCTTATTCTTCTTCCGTTCTCTCCGCGCTAACTTCTCGTTTAAGATGTTCCGTTTCTCTTCGAGGGCAAGAGTAGTGCGTCTGATAAAACATATATCAAATCAGATTTTTAAGAAACCAGTGGATGAATGGCTCCGTCGTTAATTAATTATGAATGGAAATTAACGTTTATGAATGAAAACAAGTTTTAAAATGACAGGATTTTCAATAAAAAATTTCATTTACGATAGTTATAAGTTTCTTGACTCATCTTGCTATAAATCTACTTCTTCAAAATTCTTATGAAGCAAATATATTTTTAAAGTTAAAAAATGTTGGCCAAGTTTGTTTTTTTAGTTTAAAATGATTTAAAAAAAAATTGTTAAACACTTCCAATCTAGTTTGGCCCATTTGATCCTGGAACCCGTTAATATGGAGGTTGCTTTACCTCGCCTCTTCGATAGCAGAGTTGAGTTGTTCAAACTCAGGTGAGGTCTGCCGATTCTTACGAAGGTTCGAGATGCCTTCTGAGAGCTGGTCGATGAAACTGGCGATAGTAGCTCCTATGGGCCTGTAGAAGCAGAAACTACAATGAATAATGTTTAATAAATTAAATCTACAGAAGGTGTATATTATTTCTTTCAGTCTCATTAACTACTGAGAGAGAAAATTCATTTCCTGGTTTTCAATGCAGTTTAAGTAATTTCCTAAGTTTCCTAAATTTAAAGATGTATGAACTTCAAAAGTAACTGATGTTTTTAATATTAATGTATTTCAGAGATAAGACATGGAAAAAACTCAAAACTGATCAGCTAAAGAAGATTGATTTAACTAAAAATTGTAAACTACTACATACCAAATTATTATATTAATATTTCAGTTGTTATTATTATTTTCCGTTAGTGGATCTCAAAAATGAACTAAAATCAGGTTTATATCCCAAAATATTTTGCTCAACATGTTTATTATACTGTGTATTAAATACTGTCAACTTAGTTTTTGTTTATTAATTTTTTAATATTTTTTTTTAGTACAATTGAAAAAAGGCAATTATTTTTATTTTATAAGTTTGACCAATGTGAGTTAAAAAACTAAATAAATGAAATGCTTTCTTATTTTTTATGAACAATCATTCTTCCTCTGCCAAAAACACTTTAATTAAAATAGTACTTACATTAAACAATGATTTAATTAAGTAGTTATGAAATCTTACTTATAAGTTTTATTTTTCAGTTTACATGTCCAACAGAGAGCCTGAATTGTCCAGGGATGGAAGCTAAAACAAACCGTCGCCAGTAAGTGGATACTTGGAGAGATAATTTATAAATATAAAAAAATTGGGGCAGGAAAGATGGAAAAAGTTTGATTTAGTAAGTAAAATATTATGTTTTCCTACTCTTAGTGTTGTTGTTTTTAATAGCCAATATTTAAGTAAACAATATTTAGAGTGCATGGATCAGAGCTTGAACTGAATTATTTTAGGTTTTTTTCTTTAAAAATTTACCTTATTAGTATAATAAATGTAAAAGAGTTTTTTTTCAGCTTTGTAGACAAAATAAATTTTTTGTGAGAATCGTACCAAAAGACCCAGATTACAGCACTTCTGACCTTAATATCCCTAGGGTAAAAAGTAGTTAGTAGAATGAAAAACTAAAACTGTACTTCATAGTTACAACGTAAAAATTAGTTTAAGGCAAAACGAATTGGAAAAAAATGTTTGCATGTACAACCTTAAGGTATGTGGAATAGTTGAATAGATGAAGAGAAATTGCAATTATAAACAAAGATTGCAAACTTACGTAGTTTGAATTATATCGGGAAGCTCTAATATTTCGGATGGAATTCCAACACCAACTAAGAAATTGGCAACTTCGTTACTGAACGTGTTACAGTTGTGCTTCAGTAGGTTGTATTGTGTCCCCCTAAAAAACATAAACCACATCAACCACACAAAACAAAAACCAAAACTCATAAAAAAAACATAATGGTAAAAAAATAATGCCATTGTTTTTTCTCAGCACTTTTGCTATGATCCACTAAAAAATACACTTTTGCCAGGTGGTTTTATAATAAATGTTTACAAAAAAACAATCTAATGAAAGTAGACTTTGCTAAGCAGGAAAAAGTACAAAAATATTATTTGTGCTAAAAATCTAAAATCACTAAATGCCAGTTAAAAAAGTGGCTCTGTTGTGGGTTAGATCATTGTGTCAAAGACCTAAGGTTCGATAGTACAGTTCACTCACAGTAACCCGACACCTAAGGGACCGGGATGTGTGTCACATAAGGGCTGTCAAATGTGGATGATGGATTACTTGAGGCATAGTTGTAAAAATGCTGAATAGCCTCTCTAGAAAGGGTTAAAATGAAGTAAAAACTGTTTAAGTGGGTAACAAATAAGAAACCACTTCAACACATTTATATTAGTTTAATTATATAGAATTATATAGTTACTCCCACACAAAAATAAATTGCCGGCAAGGCGTCAAATTTTAAAACTTGTTGGACAAAAGAATGTCATATTATCTAGAATCTACAAGGGACTGGTAAAATTTAAAGACTGGAAGACATCAACATTTTTCAGGAGCTGTGTAACGTGCTGAAATCAGGTGGTCCCAGGAGTGACAGTTGCCGATATTTGACCCACCTGAAGCTGCCTGAGCCAAGTCCTCGGATATACTCCTGGTAGATGGCCTGAGGAACTTGGGTGTGCCCGAGAACAATCTTCTTCTGCGGTTCGCCGAGAACTGTCTGGGACTGAAACACCCCCTGTGTGGAACAAGAAAAGTCATTAAATGAGCTTCATTAATATTAGTTGATAACAAATGGGTTTTCTAGTTTCCCATTATGGGGCCCATTTGTTTTCGATTTAAAAATTGACTATAAAGCTACTGGCACCTTTAATGTTTTCGTTCAGCCAGTGAATTCATAGAACAAATATAGATCTTAAACATCTAAAATTTTCACAAACCCATTTTACCCCAAATAACCACATTGCTTCATAATACAGTTCTTAAATTTTGATGATAGTTCAGTGAGAGACCTTGAGAGAAAAATCACATTTTGTTGCAACGAAGTGTGTGGTGCATGCCATTTAATTTAATGAGTTTTAATGTAAACTTAGCTTTGCCTAGTTATATATTTTAAAGGTGATGAGTGAACTTTGGTTCTCTTGTCTAAAGTAAGAGTTTGACAAAACAAGGGAGGGCTGTATAAACTTAAAAGATATGATGAGGGTCATTTGATGATTTGTTTATATTCAATGGCAATGAATCCAAAAGATATTCTGTGCAGTTTCAAATGGAAGGTGCTAGCCCACTTTAGGTATCCCATAGTCCCCTTATTGTGAATACGAAAGCTGGCACATTTGAACTCACATTTTACTTGTTTAGAGTTTATTATGCTGGGTTAATTTGAAAAATAAAAAAAATGAAATGCATTTTGTAACTGGTAACGAATAGTAAAGCATGAAGATATAGTAACATGAGGATTACATGAGAGTAACACAACTGTGAAGGCTGATATAAACAATAAAGAAGCACTGATCTATTACTGCATACAAGAATGGTTGTCTCGTGTTTTAGAGGACTTATAATTTTGTAGTTAGGAAATTATGATGATAAAAGTTGTTTCTTGCATGCAATCTGATGTATTTTTAAGGGAAAAAAAACATTCAACTTAGTGAATCAATTATTGTAAACAACCTCAATATTCTACTTAGAGTTAGAACTGTCCCTCAACTTTCTTGTCAATCTTCTTTCAAGCATTAAATTTTACACAATCTGACACTTATTTACAAATTCGAAAAACCAGATTAGAACAAAGTTTTAGACATTCAAAAAATGTTGCAAAATTTTTCACTGTTTCACAGTGTATTTGAAAACAAATCTATGATACCTGATACATTTCTATGGGCCTAGCAACAAAAGTCTTCTAAACAACTTTAAATTTAATAACAATAACTATTTAACCCTAAGGCAGTCGAGAAATTTATACATCCTGTTCCCAAATATGCGAAGAATGTTAATAATTCCTAGAAATAAACACCGGCTGACCTCAGGAGCCGAGGCACACATATAAATCTAAACATAGAACATCAAAATAACTCAATGAACCCATACAGAACAATCCTTACAAAATGTTCTTAATGTTCCTTACAAACAAAAAATACAATAAAATTGTCATAATTTTTTACGCTGTCCCCTTCAAGAAGCCTTTAATAATTAATATGAATAAAATCACAACATGCTTACAAATTAAACTCAAATTAAACTCTCACCTAAAACCACCTCTACCACAACAAAACAAAACTAGACAAGAAGACTAAGTGTTACACCATATACCACACCATAGAAACCCCATAGATCACTTTACCCGGGACACTGTAGGAACAGAAGTGCGATGGGGGCAGGAGAGGGGGAAGAGAGGGGTGAGAGGAGAGGGGGGATCGGGGGTCTATTTCTGAGTAGTTCTCCATTTTTAGCCTGAGCCATGTAAACGTATACCAGGTCTCCACTCTTCACAACTCTTCAAACTCATCGCTAGCATTTCAATTTCAGTGCGTACAGGTTTTCACACTTTAATTTGTTTTGTCAAAATAAAAAAAAATTTGTTATGATTGTTAAGTGCAAAAAAACTTAGAATAAAAATAAATTTTATAAAAGCAAGTAACGATAATAGATAGAAGAACTTCTGTGTATCTTCTTCAATCTTCCTCGAACTTTTATTCATTTATATAAGAAAATTAATAAATAATACTGTGTAATTTTTTTGCAGAGTTAAATCTATGTACTCAGAGGCCAAAGAGGTTAGGGAGTTACTAGTAATCAAGCTAGACAAATAATAGTGCAGTTATACCAAAATTTATTGTTTGTAACTACCTTTTTGTAAAAAACGGAGAAAGATGCTAAGTCCAAAAACCCTGAATATTGCTTTACAAAATGAGGTTAAAAAACAAGAAGCTGAAATGTGAAAAACAACGTTATTTGATGATAATTTTACAAAAATACATCTAAAGTTTTCGATTATTTAATCGTCTATCTAAATAAATAGCAGAGCAAAACATCAGCAAAAAACAAAAAATATTACCTATTTTAAAAACCTCGCACAAATTTTCAAATGAGAAAAGCAAAAGCTTTATTTCTAAACCAAAGATGAAGATTGGTCAAAACTGCAGATAGTCTTAGAGAACAACCAAGACAAGGCAAGCCAGTGAGTGAAAATGTGACTGAAATCGTAAAAAAGATAAACTCATATGTACATAATAATGTTATTGACCGGAATGCTTCCGTGGTATCAACCAGATGTGCACAAGCATTCGCTGGCTCGCTGACAGACTGGCTGTTGACCCCCAATAGACTCATCGTGGCTTGTCGGCCAAACCACTCACTTCCCTATTCCACATCTATTTTATATCAGTTTCCATTTTAGGTATCTCAAGAGAAAGAAAAAAGCTAATTTTATGTAATTATGATTTTACAAAAATTGCAATTAAGTTTAAAAAAAAAAAAAAACTGACATTAAAAATACAAGTTTGATCAAACAGATTTTATATACCACTCTGGAAACTTGACCTTTAAACTCAAACTTTCATTCAGGTTTTTAAGTTTTTAGCTTTTTTGGATAAATTTATTAAAAAAAACAATTCCTATATCTCACAAAAAATTCACAAATTTATTATTTTTTTCCCCTACTTTTGAATAGTTTTTGTGTGCCGGTGTGAGTGCTCATAAAGCAGATGTTTCATTATTCTGTGACAGCGGAACAAAATTTCTGGAAAATATACGTCAGTATACTCGTGTTAAGTGCTATTGAAGGAGGAATGCAGTCTATGTAAAGTGAATTTTTTAATCTATTTAGTGTATTATTATTTTTAATATAACATTGAGGGTATAATTGTTAAAGTTGGCAAAAGATATAGCTTGTCTTCGTCTTTAAAATACATTTTCAAGGAAAGTTCAAAAATATTCATTCCATAAATTCAACATTTTAACAATAATTGTTTGTATAATTTTCTAATCTTGAAAATAAATGTCAATACCTAAAACAGTACAAGTTTTGAAACGTAGAGGTGTTTCACAAAAGTGTTTTAAAGAACTACAACAATGCCTTGGGACATTGAACAATAATTCATCCGCCTTCAGGATTCCACGAAATGAGTGCACCTCACAAAATAAACTCGAGTAACGACCGCGGTTATAAAGACATGAGTAAGACAGTTATAAATACGACGGACTGCCAAGAAGTCAGCCCTCATCACAGGTATAATTAGCGCTAGACTCTCAACACTGGCAACACTGCTTCATACTGAGACAGAAGTATGTTCCTGCCTAACACTCGATTGTACGTAAATGCATTTCATAGGTTTCGATATATATGTAATAAACCTCTATCAAACATTATTATTTAAATCCACAATAACCTTCTAAATTGTTTGTTTAAGAAATAAATATTACCTTCGTTACTGTATATTAAGTGATAGACACAATTCACTTTCAGTAAAATTATAAATATTTAATAGGTTTTCAAGTGGGCTAATGAATCAGGCTAATTGAATTCAAAAGTATATTGACTAATTATTTTTAACAAATTAGAAACCCAATGTCAACAAAAATCCTAAAAGATTATTTTAACAATAAATATCAAAACAACATATTTTTCACTACAATGTTATTTTTGTTATTTTGTGGGTTTCTACACCTTGGAATTTGTTAACGAGAGAATGAAACAAACACTGGTCTTGTTACCAACATGGACCTCTTGTTAGGTAGCATCATTAAATTAATATCCCAATGACAAATGTCAACTAGGTTCAGAATCGATCCTGTCGTGGATCAATCTGGCACCCTCAGCATAACGAGGTGAGCACTATAACCACCTTAGATATGAATAAGATCATCTGGATAGCTAACACCGTGCTGCGAGAGGAAGCCATTACACCCCTGTTATGTTATTTGTTAAATAAAAGAATAAACAAATAAAACATACAAGAATACAGTGGACAAACCAATATGATATAAGCTGATATACGGCACGGCAGAAGCAGTATCACCTTAAAATGGTGAGCAACGCCAGCTTGAGTCTAGCGCAATTCCATCACCTCAGTTAGCGATCCAGTTGTTCTTATTTATATCTATGATAAAAACTGAGCTACCCAGTCAGTTGTAAGTGTGATATATGCTTACTACCAATTGAATAATAATCAAAAAAGGTGAATTCTTGATATTAACCTATTTGATTCGGCATTCTATTCCATAGAAGACTTGTAAAAGAGTACAGTAGAACCTCGAAGAACCATCACTCATTTATCCATCACTATCTGTATTCTGTCACTGCATAAATGCATATTTTGACACTTTAAATGTGTTGTGAATGAACATGCCAAAAGAATGTGTAACATTTAGAATGAAAGCAGTGTCAATGACCATGAGTTCAATTAATTATGTATTATTACTCACTTGTATAGGGATAAATTTCTTCCTAAATCTTTTAACTCTATTTAATGTACAGGTTTATGATGACATTTATGTTATCCGCCTATTCACTTAACCATATCCTAGTCCTGGTCCCAAGGGTGAGGGTTCATAGAGGTTCCATTGTAAATGGAATTTTAGGGCATGTGAGTAATGATCAATAAAACTGTATTACTGTATACTGTATACATCTTGATTATTATTTAAGTTCATGATGTGTATTATAGGGGTAGGTTGTTAATTTACTGTGTCTATTCTTTTTATGCTAATACAAATAGAAATTTGATTTGAATCCCTAGTAGGTTTATACACAATGTAGATATTGTTAATTGTAAACCAAGGGTGTTTGAATTGGTTAGGATAGTTTTATTTACTTACTTTTAGCTCACAAGTGATCCAGTTTGGCCTCCATAATTTATCCTGGAATTTCTTTTTCGGCCAGTGTATGTTAAGATTATGGGTTAGTATTTTAACAAAGTTTTCATAACTTTGGTTCACCGAATACATCCTCCGTTTGGGTTCTGACTAGAAAAAGGAATTATGAAAAGAGATTCCTTGTTCTTTAAAGTAGATAATGGTTTTGAAGTTTACCATATTTAAAAAATATTACACTCTACTGGTGTAATATATATGGTGTGTTTCTTAATTCTTTAAACCTATCAAATTTGTGTTGTGTTATTCAATTCTGTAGTTATACATATTCATTTTAATAGATTTTAACTCAATATCATTATTATTTTGATAACAAAGTACTTTAACAAATTACAGAACTTTAAACATAAATACTATAAACAATTTATTATTTAAGATAATGTATGGTTTTTTTAACATTATTTATATAGACTAAAAATACTCAGCCACGCCACTTAATCCTAATAAATTGTAATAATTAAATTTATTTTCATAAATAAATTTAATGATGCAACAATATTAGGAAAATTGCATTGTTTTTAGAATATTGAAATGTAAAATATTATTTTGATACTTCATTAATTTTAACCCCCATTACTAGTTCCCAAAACCTATTTAAAACTAATTAAATTAATTAATTTTTACACTTATAATATTACACTATCTCAACAATAAATTGGGTCCAGGTTAACATGTTAAGCACATTTTAAAAATATGAAAGACTTTACCAAATGAAAATATTATTGCATATCGTAGTAATGTTGCAATAAATATAGCAGAATAACAAGCTCCTTCGAACAGCCTGGTACGCAACTCCCTCACAGCCGTGCAACACTGCAGGCTTGACAACAAGTTGAAGGCACTTCCTCAGGTGATTATAGTGTATGATATAACTTAACTGTAAATTTAGGTAACCTACTGCAATTTAGCATAGTAATTTTTTTAGAAATGTGTAACAGAATTTAGAGTTTGTAAACTAATTAATTCACAAGTATTATTAATTAACTGACGATTAGAAAGTATTATTATTGACTAACTAACTATTAGAAATTAATTGACTCTGACCAGAAAAAATATTATACATAAAAAATTAGATGATATTTCCTTGTTATATAAGAAATTATTGTACTATATTTTCTATCTTAATAAAAAGGTACATTTATTTTGACATTTATAGATTAATAGTTAGCTTTTGCATAACACAAATAAATCTTTCTGCAGCTTTTATAGTAAAAACCGAGAGTTGGTGACCGATCTTGGACTACTGAGAATGCCACTTGATCTTTGTGGCTCGGATATAAAGGATATCTAAGTATTCCCAAATGAATCTTAAAACTCAGCATCTGCTTCAGTAACTCTCAATTATACGGATTTGCCAAAACCAGACTCCGGATCCAGGTTCAATTCTCTAACAATGGTTATTTTTTATAACAAAAGGAAATTCTTATTTTCAATTTATGTGACTAACCCATTACATGCAAATATCAAGGAAGCAGTTTACATCATCAGGTAATTTTGCAAAAGGCAATTTTGTTCAATACAGTGTTGTATTTTGCTGTTTTAGAAAACCATTTAAGCCTAATTCTAACCATGCGTTTAGTTTCCTATTTTTGTGTTTTACATAGTAAGTAAAGTCTAGTGCTACTATTCAGCACCGTATTGTAAAATAAAGAGGTGAGATGTATTTATTATGAATTGTTCGTAAATATTTTATAGAAGTTTTTTAAAGAATTTTGTGTTAGGGGCTGCCCATAAATTACGTCATCTGAAAATAGGAGGGGGGGTCCAGATTGAAAATGACGGTAAAGTGATGTGCAAGGGGGGGGGGGTCGGCTTTGATATGACGTCATTTTTAAAATTATGTTTTATATCAAATTTTGATGACGTAATTTATGGACGGCTCCTTAGAACATAAATTAGCAAACTTCATGTTGTTCATGTGTTAGTGAAGCCACACAAATAAATGCACCTCGGTGACTGCCATTTTAGTTTGTATAATTTAACATTTACTGTGCAATTTTGGAAAAGCAGAGGTTCCAGCACCAGCAGCAAAATTACTTAATTTTAATCGAAATAAATAAAAACGTTACTCACAAGAGGGTACTCATTGATTCCTTCTTGGCTAAAGAAGTATTCTCGGCCAAACACCACGATCGACGTGTGCCATACACCTTCTATGTGGGTACCTGGAACAAAATGGATGTATCAGAGATAGGCTATATGAACAATAATTAAAGGTAATAAAACAAACTCAAAGGAAATATAAATAAACAAAAAGTTAAGTGCTAAAAATCACATAAAGAAAAATTGTAACCATCATTGAACAATGTAAAAGATCAACTTTTACAACTGTTTATTTTGAGAGCAACATGCACCCCTGTTAGTATAATTTTTCATTGGCTCTGCACTTTCATTGGCTCTGTACTCACCTAATGTATGCTGATGATACGACACTTTTAGTCGCCGCGTCATCACCAAACAACTTGGCCATCAACTCTTACATTGCACTAAGTAAGGCGTATCAATACTGTCATGAAAATGACTTAAATGTAAACGCTGAAAAAACCAAACAACTAGCTTTTGGTAGAAGACAGGAAGAAGTCCCAGAGCTGCCAGAAGTGTCAATGGAAAGCCAGACAAAATTTCTAGGAATGACTATCGACAATGCCCTATCCTGGAACAATCACATTGATACACTCTCCAAAAAGCTGAACTCCTGCTTATATGTTTTGAAAAGAGTAAACTTTGTGAGTGATGAAGCTACAACAAAAACTGCCTACAATGCATTGTTCGAGTCCCACTTGCGATAAGGCCTTGCAGTTTGGGGAGGCACAACAGCAGGGAACCTTAATAGAATTCTGCTTCTTCAGAAAAGAGCAATCAGAATTATGGTCGGCCTTGGCCCAAGGGAGAGTTGCAGAAATGCCTTCAAAACTGCAAATGTGCTAACAGTCATTAGCCTATACATAAAAGAAGTCATACTATATGCCACAATCAAACAGCTGCAACGAGGCCATGATATACACACATACAACACCCGTCATGCATCAAACTATCACCTCCCTCTACATCACACTGCATCATACGAGAGGAAACCATCTTACATGGGGAGAAAACTCTTCAACCTCCTACCAGAAGATCTAAAGATGCTGAACATGAAGAAATTGAAGACAGCCCTGACCAACTGGCTCATCGACCGACCATTTTACTCCATCGATGAATTCCTGGACTGGAGGAAGAATGAAGAACCTGGACTGGCATAATGAAGAAGAAAAAAAACTATGTAAAATTGACGCCATTGCATTTCTCTATGTTATGTTAATAAAGAATTTGTCTATTGTCTATTGTCTTTCAAGAAAGTTAGATACCTTATAGATGCTATTAAGAAAGTGACATTCATTACAATATTTCTTCTGGGTCAAACACTTTTTAACTTCTAACTTTGAATTTTTAAGACCAATCAGTCCAATGTTATTTTGGAGGTATACAATAACAAGCATGGCAAGCGTCCAAGCCTTCTCCGCTGCTCATTGTTGATTTTCTGCATCTGTCTGTTCTCATTAAACTTTAACTTCAAACTACAGTCGACTGAACATTTCATTTCCAAAGAACTGCGGCTGTACTATCTGGCAACTGGACCATCAGAGGGCAGACTACAGAGCATCTAATTTTCTTTTTAATTACTAAAAAAATTTGTTAAAAGGAACACGGAATAATTATATCAAGGTCAGAAAACAACTAAAAATAATCTGTTAAAATGTGAACTCGGACCAGTTTGAGAGCGGAAACAGTGCCAACAGCTGACATGTGAGACTGTTAACATTTTTGGGGTCTTGGCTCAATAGGCATGCCAGTGGATTCTAACCAGAGGAATTCTCACAAACATTCATTCTCTGAACAATAGTAAAATTAACTTGAGTGAAGTTCTGATTACTTTCACTCACTCATTCACTAAAACCAATTCAATTCATATTTTTGTTATTTGTAAACAGTGGCGGCTCGCCCATAAGGACTCCCGGACGCCGCCCCTCCCAAAGAATTAATTAAAAATCAAAATAAATAAACTAACAAAAATATTATTTAAGAGAATGACAATTGTATAGGTCATAAGTTGACGATAGAAACAGATCGTACCAAAATAAATCCCAAATCGACGACGATTGTGTCTCTAATTCTAACGCGGCCGGCTCGGGCCGGAGCGACGGACGCCGGTCACGGCGTCCTGGCGCTCTTGTAAAATCAAATGGTGACGCGCATACGCGCAGCTCACTCACACAGGCACACCCAACGGCTGCTAATGCAACGCTCTGCCCGGCGCCCTAGGCTGCGTGCGCCACTGCTCTAGCCACTGCTACCAACCGAGCAGTGCCAAAAGTGTAATAACTGTCAGTTCCCTCGCGATGCAGTCGTCCGTCTGGGTTCTGTTGTGCGTAATGTTGTACGTGTTGGTGTGCGTTGTGTTGAAATAGTGAATTATATAGATTTGTGAGGAAATGTAAATGGGTGAAAGTGTAATAGGTGGCGTTGGAGATGAGCAACATTTACACCAGGTAAATCGTATAGTAAGTAATAGAACGAAAAAACACTGAATTTTATAATTACTTTGAAGAACCTGGGGCTTCTAAGGCCCAATTTAGTTATTAATCAAATGCAAAGTTGAACAAAAAGAAAAATAGTTTTCATCAAAAGTGTTTTAGAAATTTATACAATTAGGCCAACTGGCTCTGTGGCTATAAAATTAAAAACTCGTTTTTCTGTAACACTTGCTTGATTATAGGGATTCAGGATCGTGCCTTAACTGTTGGTGGTATTTCAGAGATTAAACATTTGAGCTAAATAGTTCAGATACATAAAACGAGTGACAAACACATCAAGGCGTGTATATAATTTGATGAAGTAGGCCTATTTGGAAAGATCAACATTAGATTTGCGACATTAAATAAAACTGTAGGCCTACAAAATGTCTTGTGGATGCAGATTTTTTATTTTTATTTATTTATTTATTTTTGCTGGATTTCGTGAAGCAAAATCATTGACTATGAATACATAGTCAATGGCAAAATACTCCCACATTGTGATGTATCCTTTACAGTTCATAAAACAATTGATTCTATTAAGGCTTTCAAGTGCGATAAAGAATTTAAATATGAAGTACAAAAAATAATAAACTTTCCTGAACTAGATTAGTCCAGTGTGTGAACAATAGCGTACATGAACCCAGACGTAAACATGGTTTGAAGACCGGATATGTATTGTCGCAAAGGAAGTGTGTGACGTCTTAACATCCGGGGTAGCGGACCGCTTTCAATTCTTAGAACACACCTGTCCGCGGCAAAACTATTTCAGTCTGATTTGTTTCCTCAAATCAAACAAATGTCATGAATAATGAAGTAGGCCCAAGCATTAAACGGATTCATAACTGAATAAAATTGACGGAAAACAACTGCTTTTTTTAGGTCAATTTTATTGACCTAAAAAGTCATCTCTGTTGTACATTACTGATACTCTGCAGTACAACAGATTATCAGTTATGTAAAACGGAGATGACTTTCCGTCAGCAATTGTGATTAAGATTTTTAGGATATATTGTAATTTAATTCAACTTTGTGAATTATACCTGTTTGATGAACTATTATTTATTGACATAAGACATAACCGTTTTTCCTGAAGCAGACATTACTTATCTTCACTGGCATAAATATAAATAAAATAATGATAAGAGTCCCCCCAGCGTCCCTAACCACCGGCCGCCACTGTTTGTAAAGCAATGCAATAAAGAGGAATTTGTTCATAGTGAGGAACATTTATATTCCTTTTGAACAAGACAAAAGTAATCTATGATTATTTCGTTTACCAAAATTTCGGTCTCACAAGCACCACTTTTTGGCTGCCTGGATGGATTTTGCTGTGGTTTTGCTACAACAGTTACAGGTACTCCTCAGTACCCGAGTACAAATAAATACCCGTTACATGTACCCGGTTACTCTACCCCGTCACTATGTTTCGTGTTCATGCTTTAATGCCTTGCAGAGGGTACTGCTGAGTAAACAAACGAATCAGTATCCAAAAATTGTAGTACCCAGGTATTTTTCTAGTATCCTCTACTCTACATTTTTGTGTTGATGGTATATAACTTTTCAAAAAAATTTATCTCATTCATAAAAATCTTACTTGGAAAATCGGCATCAAAGAACAGTAATTTTAATGGATTACTTAATATTAAGGCCACAATGGGAAATAGTTGAGATTGGCGTTCCACAAGGCTCCATAACTGGGCCCCCTTCTTTTTTTATTATATATTAATTATTTACCAAGAAATATATCTTCTAAAATAATTTTATTTGCAAATTACACAACTGCAATTAAGAGCAAACCCCCCAAATGTATTGGAAATTAAATTAAGCCAACCTTTTGTTGAGTTTAATTGCGTGGTTTGAAACTAACTGAATCAGAACAAAACTCAACAGATAAATTTTTGTACACCACATCTAGGGAAGAGCACATTAGGGAAATTATTTTTCAAGGTAAAACATTGCCTGAATGTAAAATTGCAAAATATCTGGGTATTGAGGTGGATATAAATCTTAATTGAGGTAATTATATTGAAAATAACACAAAAAAAATTAAATTCATCCTGCTATCATATGTTAATCCTACAAAGTACTGTAGACATAAAAACTAGAATCATGATTTATTATGCTTATTTTTGTTCGATAGCATATTATGGAATTGAGTTTTGTGGTGCATCTTCAAATGCAGATAAAATTTTTAAGGTAAACAAAAAACATTAAGACTTGTGACTTTTGCATCTTGGAGATCATCATGTAAACCAAAATTTAAGAATTTTAAGAATTCCAAATTAATATACATCAAAAATGTTATTTATGGTGAAAAGTAATTTTATGCTTTCACTGAAGGAAACTTTGAACACAAATACAACACAAGATTTAAGAAACATTTTCAATACCCAATACACCATCCTAAAATAGTGGAGAAAACTCCAATGTATATGGAGAAAAAGATATACTGTATAATAAATTGCCTGAAAAATATAAATCATTAATAAACTACAAACTCATTCAAAACCACATTAAGGATTTTTTGTTGGGAAAAAATTATTACAATGTTGTTGATTACTTGAATGGTGTAGAGCTGTGAGATGGTATGTAGTAAAAATGTATTTCTTTACACTTTTAAATGGCACACTTTTTTGTATTTTTTTACGCTTTGTTTTTAAATAGGTAATTTGATGTAATACTCTGACAATGTCACGTGCTTTTTTTAGCATATGCTGAATTTTACACGTTATGTGACAATAAAGATTTGATTTGATTTTGATTTTGATGGATAATCAAATTAATAATAAAGTGACTCAACAAATGCTTATAATAAACTGTGAAATGTACAATGGATATAAACCACTCACATGTTTGACTTTTGGAGAGATCCTATCTACATCAATTTGATATCTAGGTTATGTTTGGTGGTATCCATTTAAGACTTGACTGGAGAAGTACCCGTTAACCCGTTAGAGGCACTTTTGGGATCTCTCCCGCTGTTTATTTGTAATTACGAGTCCCTCTATAACCTGCCATACGTACCTGTAACGGGTATTTCTTGATGATTTGTCATTTCAAATATGTGTATCTACTTGAAGTATCTTTAACGTGTATTTCTGTCATTGAGTAACGGGTACTTTTGCTGGAGGTCTGTACTTGTTACAAAGTACCTGTTACAGTTACTTGGACCCACCTCTAAGATAACAGAAGACTAACAATGACAGTTACTTGTAAACAATGAAAATAAACAAATAAAACTATTTATAAATCATTACTATACTACTTTAAAAGGTGAAATTCCTTACAAAATTTAGCAAAATCAAACAAACAATAACTATTTTTAACATGTTTGTAGAAGTTATAATACAGTGGAACCTCGATATATATCGAACTTGAAGGAGAAGGTGAAAACTTAGTAATATCAAGGTCATCAACATATCAAAGCTTTTTGTATCGAGGTGATTTTTGGCTGTTTTTGATATACAGAGGTTTACGAAAACCGTCCATTATTTATTTCCAATAGGCCGAGCAATTAAGGAATAAATAAGTGTTTACTGTGATTAGATAACTTACATTTTAGCATTGCATCGAAGAAATAACAGTTCACAGTTAACATTGTCACAGTTAATATTGTGACATTATAAGTTGTTTATAAACCCTTCGGTGAAATTTTTGTCACATACTGATCGACTATACTTACTTAGTACTTTTCACAAAACCAGTATACACAAGATCATGGAAACTTAACCATATATTTAGTAAAAAATGGCACAACACTAACACAATAATTGTATTCCAGGAACGTGATTGGTAAATACCATTTAGTAACCAACCAGAGAAAGAATACCTTGTGGTTACTTGGCTAGCAAGTGATAATTTCCGTTTTGGTTTCGCCCTGGTAACTTTTTTTCTTACCAGCAGCCCAAATTTATGATATATTTTAGCAATGAATACAGAACCGAATAAGTAGGAACATCCGATGTAAACAAATTTTAGTTTTGCCCTCAAAAACCAGAGGAAAATAAAGCGCTGATGCTAGGATTACTTCTCCTTACTGTCACAGAAAGCACTCTTTCTACCTCTTAAATGTCAAAATGAGCATATTTGTTAACAAAAATATAAAAAACATTTGTAAAATTATTTTAGTCATCTGTTTCCATTCAACCAATCAGCATAATCCATCTTGGTGGTGCTATCTGCCTTTCGGGGGCGGCGTTCTCACTTCCCAATAAGGTTGTCCCTACTTATTCGGTTCTGTATACATTGATTATAGTTACCGCCCACAAACCACTACAAAGTAATCGGTATGTAGCGCTTGTGTTCCTGGGATACAAACAATAAGTAAACTGCAAATGCGGGAAACGGGAACAGCACTGCGAACACAAAGGAGCATAGACACGAGACTAGGCGACATCTGTAGAGGGGACAGCGTGCAAAGCAAAATAAAATGGATGAGTCCGATGATTGAATGAGTTTTTCTTTTTTAACTTCAATATGTTGCGATTTTGCAATCAAAACTTTGATATTTAGAGGTTCTCAGGTTGTGTATCGGCATTACCAAAGTTTGAAATCTATCTATATTTATTTAATACGCTAAGGGATTTTTTGTTAAGGGTGCTACATTATTTTTGTTATTACATGTGCTATTCAATTTTAGCTAAAGGACACATTTGATGATTTTATTTCATAAGTACAATTTAAAACTATTTATTTTAAACCAAATTTTAGAATAGAAGAAGAATTGTGAGTCCAGCTTGGTAAGACCAACTTCAATCTAGTGTACTTTCAAAATTCAGAAGCATTTCATTTTATCTAGACATAGCCTCAAGGCCAAGAGAATTTCTAAATTACAACAATCAATAATTTACTTCTAGACTCATTAAAACTTTTTATTCAACAACAAGTGAAAGGCAATATTTTTGGCCATCTTGGTTTGGAAAATTATTATTGGCATTTATGAAAACCTAAATTGATAACTTACAAATTGATTTATCATTTTGTAATTTTAGTATTCTAAGATATTTTGCCGGCACGAAATTTACCCCCTGAGATAAAGAATCAAATGTATATAAGTTCTTTCTAGCCTATTACACCTAAACTCATACTCAAGTACTATAGCCTACCCCAATTTTGTAAATCATTGTTAATCCAGTATGATTTACAATGATTTCATCCAACCTATAAACATTGTACTTTTAATTCAATAAATAGCCTATTTGTACCATATCCTTCGTTTCAATTATATAGGTTAAGATAGTTCAATCTCTTTCCTTGTACACTATAGTAGGTTTTTTATCTTATGGTCCTTAAGAGTGTTCCGTTACAAAGAGTAAAGCCATTATGAAATACTTTAAGTGGTCACATAGGTAACATCCCACGTTATACACATTTTTCTAACTTTTAAAACTGACAAGCTTAAAAATCTTATAGGTATTGTAAAAAATCATGTCACATTGCCTCCTGTGGGGTCACATTGGCATTAGTTTTATTTAACATGTAATTTGTGCCTAGTCAAACACAGCACTGGCTAAAAATATAACTTACATTTTCAATATTAATATTACTCTTGTAGGTCAAACAAAGTTTTCTGTGACAAGAATATTTGGCAAAGCAACGTTTCAGTCAGTGACATTTTAATATTTCACCAAGTTATTTTGGGTTGTTTTTGTCCCTACATAATTTATGTCACTTAGTTTTAGACGCATACATCACTGGAAGAGGAAAATAACAAATTTAAAACAAAGCCAAAAGCAAAATAATTTTATATTTTTTTGCACTGCTAGTACTTTCTCTAATAGAAATCAAGTTCACCTTCACCATTCAGTACATTGAATCATGTGGTTATATTTCTTTCTTAAACGGTGCCATTTCTCTACCTCTTGCATACCAGTTATAAAAATATAAACTTTAGACCTAAATTAGAATGTTTTTATTTATTAAATATATGTGTGTATCACCATGTGATCAAGTTAATTACTTCTACAGTAAAACTGGAGTTAAGTCTCTAACTTAAGTCTAGCTGTACAGTAGACTCCCTCTTAACCGGCCACCTTTTAACCGGTCTCCACTTTAACCGGCCCACCCTGACACAAAAACAACATCCTTTTAACTGGTCATTTTTTATCTCATCATCGCTTAACCGGCCGTATTACGCCGGAAACATAGTTTTCTTATCTACCATTTCATTCAATTCAACACATTATATCATATTGACGTTCTCAAACCCATTAAAATGAACTGTTCTCGACGGAAGTGAATGCCAACGGAAATGAATGCATTTAGACCTACTATCCAGTATACCACAATAAAGAAAGAAGTTATTATTAGTTTAGGTTGGTTGTAGATTTCACGTGTATAAGATGTTAGCTCTACCGGTAAATCATATACAGTGATGTATTTAAAGATTTTTTTCAAGTCATAATTGTATTTAGGCCATGTAAATTTGTAGGTTGGCATGTTTAAATGTACATCGGTTTAACCGGCCAATTTATTATCCGGCCGCGGCATGGTCCCGAGGTGGCCGGTTAAGAGGGAGTCTACTGTATTACTACTGTAGTGTATTGGCTCATTTTTTAAAAGGAATATACTTGTAAAATTAAGTACAGCACCGGGACCACTGTTTCTAAGCTGTACACAAAGCTATTGTCAGTAATTATTAATATAATTTTTTATTTACATTACAGTGGACTGTATATTATACAAACTAATGTGGGGGACGCTATAAAAAGAAGTCCCCTTATCCAAAGTCCAGTTAACTTTTTCAGTGCTACAAAAATATTACAAAACTTTTTGAAAAGTGCTGGGATTGATTCATGCAATATCCGAAAAGTGCTAGGGCGCCCTAGGGGGCAAAGAAGACCTTCTGCAAGAAAGACAGAATGTAAACTGACTTAATAGATTATTGTCTTGGGAGTACTCTCAAGGTAGAGTGCCCGACTACGTCGACCAAAATTTACTTAACATTTTTGTCCATAAGATGTGTTGTTCTTTATTTTGTTGTATTCATTGGTATCACTGTTGTGTTTTTAAGTCTTTGCAATGAGAGATAAACTTAAAATAGATGTAATATCTTGGAAAATGAGATAAACCAAGAGTTAAATCCTATTTACAGGGTTGGTTATGAAGGAAAGTATTTGAAAAGGTCATGTTACTAAACAAATTTTAGGTTAGGAAACAAAAGTATGTAGCAAACATCAGTTCAAGACAAAGGTAGTCAGTGGGTTTCAGTTGAGTTGTCAGAAGGTTGTCAGTGATCGTCTTACTAAAGTGCAGCATTTTACTGTTTAACAATTACTTTAACTACTTTGTATTTACATAATTTAAATATGTTTTACGATAAATTATACTTTGTATCTTCCGAGTCTTACGTTATCCGAGATAGCCCCTGTCCCACTTAGTTTCGGTAATCAGACTTCTACTGTAGTTTTAAATTCTTTTGATAATGCATAGCAGCAATTAATTACCATGCTTGGTTTTATAATGCAAAAAAGGTAAATAAAATATTTTGGTAAAAGAATTACACTTGAGTCCGGCTAATCCGAACTAATTGGGACCGAACGCTGTTCGGATCAGCTAATTGTTCGGATTATCCAAAATAATTCAATAAGGGAGAATGAAGCAATTTAAACGGGTTTACGTGTTGTAATATTAGCGAATAATACACAAAAACCAATTTAACAAACCTTTTACCTTTATATAAGCAAAACCAACAATTGCACATCCCACAGCAGACAGCACAATGACCCATTGCACGTATTTTAGGATGTGATCACAGAGCGGCCAAGCGGCGTGTGCTGCCTGTATGCATGGCGTGAAGATACTGTTCGCTCGCGCCCAGCGTTGCCAATCACCTTCAGCAACTTACCCTAGATCCTTGACAAAATTACCCTCAAATACCCTAAAAACACCAAAACATCGGAAAATCAATCATTTTAATAACAATCTAAGTTGTTAGTATACAAGAATGATTAATAAAAGTGTATCAGATGTTCAATTGGTATTAGTTTTTCAAGTGATATTAATCACTCTTGTATTAAAGATGTATTTAATGTCTGCTCGCGCCTAGCACCACGGACTGTATCCACTACCAGCAGAGACTGTACTGCCACACCCGCAGATGTGATGTTTATAAGAAAATGGCGGAACTACGCGGCAAAAAACAGACTGACTAAACTTCAAAAAAAGACAATGTTGGACTTTATGGTCAATAACAAATAAATTAATGTTATATATTGTGGTTTATTACTTACGTAATAACAGCCTGAGGTGTCAAAAAAGAGATTCTTCACGCTGTACGCGTTTCGAACGATTTACCGTTCATCATCAGCAGCGGTCAGTTTCTTGTAGAATAAGCCCATATCTTGATGTTTGTCAGTTTTTAATACATAACACATAAATTACACTCTTCACACATATAACAAACGACACTTAACAATACACGAAACGAAACGAGATTTGACTGCGGCGCGCCGGACACGTGGGTGCATACCAGTTGACACCTGTTACCTGTTACCTGTTACCTCCTATGTCTGTCCCGTAGACCACGAAGGCATGGGACCCGTCCTTAATTTAATTTCCTTGTAGTGGCTAAAACTTGGCCGTCAACTCCTGACGCTGTCCAATCAGGTTATGGTAAGGTTGGGGAGTGGGTATAGTAGTAATGTGCGGGAGAAAAATCAGGATTATTGAAAAGGTGGTAGATCATAGTAGCACTTATCGATGAGGTACTGCCTGAGTTTCTTCTTAAAACTGTTCAAATTTTCAATACTCTTAATTGTTGACGGTAATTGAGAAAAATATTTAACACCAAGATAACTGGGTTTTGTTTCAAAAAGTTTTAAGTTATGCTGAACAGATGGATTGACATTACGGTTTCTAGTGAAGTAAGAATGACTATGAGCCTCTATCAAATTATTTTCTTTTACATAATTGATAACTTCAAAAAGATAAAGTGAAGGGAGTGTCATGATCTGGAGCTCTTTAAATTTCTCTTTGCAAGAGTCCATAGGCCGTAGCCTACAGATAGCTCTGATCGCTTTCTTTTGAATGACAAATATCCTGTTCAAATTGATTTTACTCGAAGAACCCCAAAGCACCACCGAATATCGCAAGTAGCTTTCTATGAGACTAAAATATCAATTGGAGCTACTGGAGTTTTTGGTCGGAGGTTAGGATGACGTAACCTTATCAGCTGACCGGTGCTTGTTCAATACGAAGTTTTTATCTATATTGTTGAACAGCTGATATGTGATTTTGTCGGTAAACTCTTCCTTCTTATTTAGCAGGCTGTCTTTGCCATGCGATAATACATTTTGATGGATTAACAACTCTTCCCACACCTGGGCTTTATTTTTCTGGTTACAATACTTTAGTACGTTTAGTGACTTTTCAAAATTAATACTATGCCCGCTATTTTCTTTTAAATGATGTGCAACCTTGGAGGAAGGGTTATTTTGGTTTACCGCTCCATGTTCCTTAAACCTCTTAAAAAAACGATCTATTAGTATAACCCACATATTTCTTATCACATTTTTCACCGTCATTACACTCTATTATATAAACTCCTCTTCCATGTTTTTTGTCCACTGGAGCCCTGCGTTTCTGAAAATTTGGTCTGTTAATTTTGTATCCTGGACAAAAACCATTTCTTTTAAATACATTCCCAATTGTTTCAGAGTATTTGTTTATAAAAGTTAATGGGATGAATTTACTGTCAGTCTCATCTTTTTGTATTTTATTGGCCAATTAAATCGATTATGTAGGGATCGTACCCGTTGTTCAATGCAATCTGTTTTATGTGATAAGAAATATGTGGGTTATACTAATAGATCGTTTTTTGAGAGGTTTAAGGAACATGGAGCGGTAAACCAAAATAACCCTTCCTCCAAGGTTGCACACCATTTAAAAGAAAATAGCGGGCATAGTATTAATTTTGAAAAGTCACTTAACGTACTAAAGCATTGTAACCAGAAAAATAAAGCCCAGGTGTAGGAAGAGTTGTTTATCTATCAAAATGTATTATCGCATGGCAAAGACAGCCTGCTAAATAAGAAGGAAGAGTTTACCGACAAAATCACATATCAGCTGTTCAACAATATAGATAAAAACTTCGTATCGAACAAGCACCGGTCAGCTGATAAGGTTACGTCATCCTAACCTCCGACCAAAAATTCCAGTAGGCCTACAGCATGTCAACTGGTATGCACCCACGTGTCCGGCGCGCCGCAGTCAAATCTCGTTTCGTTTCGTGTATTGTTAAGTGTCGTTTGTTATATGTGTGAAGAGTGTAATTTATGTGTTATGTATCAAAAACTGACAAACATCAAGATATGGGCTTATTCTACAAGAAACTGACCGCTGCTGATGATGAACGGTAAATCGTTCGAAACGCGTACAGCGTGAAGAATCTCTTTTTTGACACCTCAGGCTGTTATTACGTAAGTAATAAACCACAGTATATATTATAGGTGTCAGCATTGAAATTAATGTTACTTTTTATGTGTTACCTACATTATTAATCTACTACGTGAGCAATACTTTTTACAGGGTATACTGTATTTTTTTATTGTTTACATTTTTTTGTTTACGTTGTGTAAATTTAGTCCCAACACAATAAACTAAATATTTGTACAGTATATTCCTCAATGGAATACTTCGTTTTCATTTCTTTACCACAATTCTTATCTTTTCCATCAAAAATTATACTTTTTTTACGTCAATTATATTTTTACATGAATGAAAATGTTTTGCAAAATGCGTCCGGAGCTTGTTCGGATTAGGCGGACGTTCGGATTACCCGTGTTCGGACTAGCGGGACTCAAGTGTATTAGTGAAGTAGTTTATCGAATCAAAAAATACTGTACTGACATATAAACACAGGTAACGAATTGTTAAACAAAATCACAAAATAGCTTTGTTGTTCATAAATATAGTAAGCTTCTTAAATAAATAAGGATTTTATTTTTGTGAGGTAAATAATATTTTTCTAAATGGGCCAGATTATACAGGGTCTGGATTTGGCGAATACAGATAACCGAGAGTCCCGGTAATAGCTTACTTTATTAAACTAAAGTTTATTTAATCAACGGACAATTCTGAGTTTGATTTTGACTTTCTCTTGAAACCAATCTGAAGGATTTGATCAAATTCTCCTTTTATGAAGGCTAAACATAACAACAAAGTATACAATTTTCCAACAGTCATATACCTGACTTACTAAGATATCCTCAGGGTAACTGAATCTTTTCGCATGATAAACACAGAGGCAAACAAAACCTCATTACCGCTCATGTGTGCCCTTGGCTGCTTAGCCGTGGCACATTTGGCCAGGGCTCCATCACGATTCTCACGCTCAATTCACTTTCAAGACCAGCCAATCTATAAATAGGTTCACTGATCCAAGCACCTATTGGGCCGCTACTTTACACCGTTACACCTGATAACGAGAGGCACCATTATTGATTATCGAATAACAATACAATTTCAGAGTTAAAGTAATATGCATTGTTATCATCCTAAATTAAATAAATACATTATTCAAATGAAACTAGTATTGTTAGAAAAACATTGTTTTTGAAATGAAATTGTGAATCTTGATAGGGGGGGCTTTTCAAATCTTAAGAAGCAAATAATGGAGGTCAAAGATTGCTCTCCTTCAGTTTTTCCCTATATTAGAGAAAGCTCTAAAACCAGTACAAAAATGGTATGAGCTACATCTTGTTTTAACTTTCTGCATAATCAATAAAATTGTCACTATTTAAACATTATCCGGTCTATCCGCCGATTATATGACAGAACACAGATTTCTTTTTAAATTTAAACAATGTGCACTACTGATGTCATAGTCATAGTCAAATCTCTTAATTTGTCATTCTGTATATGTGGTACAATAAATAGTGCCAATATAGTTTTAACTATTGTAGCTTAAACTAACTAAAATATTATTTGAGGTCTATCAATCACTTACATAAATTAATATTCTTTTACATTTTAACTCAAATTTTGAATCAAAAGAAAAGAAAATCATTAATCTACAAAAGACATTCCTCTAATAAAAAGAATTTTTACATAGGGAGTATTTAAACAGAAGTTGAAAACTCTTCTATAGAGTTTAGAGCTTTATTTATTAAATTTTCTTTTAACAATTTGTCAAATTTCCGACCTTTGGCTATCTTTATATTGTTTGGAACATATTTAAAAAAATTTATTTGCTATGTATAAAGGCTTTTTCTCAAAAAACTTTATTCTTTGCTCAGGGTGTATTCATATCTCTGTTTGGTATTGTACGGATGTTTCGCCTGTTCCTCAATATTGGTATCTAATCTTACTTTTTTAGCAAGGAGAATGGCTTCATAAATGTACTGTCCATAAACTGTCAACATTTTTAATTCTTTAAAGTGATTCTTGGCTGAATCATTATGTTTTTACTTAAGCATGATACAAATTGCCTTTTTTTTGTTGCTTTGAGATTTTTTCCATAGTATGTTTTTTTATCAAACCGTAAAGTGCAATAAGAGATATGTGAATGTACATGGGTAAAATATATATTTTATGTGAAGTCACAATAATTACTCATTATGGATAATGCATAAATTTCAGAGTTTATTTTGATTAAAATGTTGTGAATGTGTAAACAACATATTATAATATTTACATATAATAATATGTATATCATGATATATATAATACTGGCCCAGTTTAAATTTTGATCTATTTTTAAATGTGTGTATATTTTGTGATGTGAACCCACACCATCAGTTAAAAAGTATATCTAAACACTATGCCACTGACTTACCCAAAGCTTATTAAAATTATACTGGTCCATAACTGTTGTACCGGTTGTTATCAGCCTACTCACCGAGGATGAACGTAGAGAGTTGGTCGGCCAGTCCTTTGCTGAGGTCGTACACAAACAGTGTCACTGCCTCGCCTTCCTCCGACATGCTGCACGGCTGCTTCTGTCACCTGCACAGACGAAAAACACTGGTAATACGCGATCTAATTGCTTTCAGAGTCTAGTCTTTAAGGCGTTCGTTCATTTAAAAAAACAACTAAATTTTACATTATTTACATAATTTGATGAAGTTGAGTTGAATATGTTCAAAATTTCATCATCAATATATGCTTACATCCACCCCCTACGACAGCAAACCTACATACTCAGCCCAATAGTATTAACGAAAAAAAGACATCGCTCTATTTCATTGAAAAATCACCGAGTTTACAGGTCTTCTTCAGCAGAGTATTATATTTACTGATTATGCTGAATGTTTTATTCCACATGCTTGGCGTCTCTCTGCTTTCGTGTGCCGGCCTTCAATAGCAGGAGTAGAATCTCTTTTTCATTACCTCATCACAACACACAAGCTCATGCCAATTCGCCTCTGCTCCGGGTGATGAGGACTTATAATGCAATGGTTGCTTTTTCTGAGGATGTGGATATATTCCATGATTCACAAGGGGAATATAAAAGAAAATGTGTACGCTATACAATAAACTCATATAGGCCTACATAGATTGCATGTATTTATTAAATTATGTCTGCCATTGCCAACTGTGATATTCATTCATTATTTAAATATAAGTTCAAAGACTGTTAATTTATATTACTTAATTTATTTATTGTTAATGTTATCCAATGTTCCTTATGTAAATTATTTGTTGAATTTTATTTATTGTTTGCTTGTTATCACTGTTATTTATTGAATTGTTATTTATTAATTTATGTTATGAAGCCAAACCAAATATTATTTAAGTTATTGTTATGTAATGTTGAATCAGTCAATATGTAAGTGTTAGTGTTAAGAAGGACTATGCCTCACAAGATGTTTAAAATGGACTGCTTCCATGTAATTGGGTTTTATAGCCTGTATTGAAGCATGTATTAAATAAATAAATAAATAAACAGCTTATACATTTTTTACCAAACATTTTAAAACTAATATGCATCTGCTGTACCACTTACTGTACTAGTGGTACAGTAGGTACATATTACTAATTTAAAATGCATTTTATAATAAATTTTAAATAATTTATTATTAAAATATTTTAATAAATTTTAAATATTTTATATTTAAAATGTTTGCTTAAAAAAGTATAAAAAAAATTGGAGTCTTAAAAAAAAGAACTATTTCATAGGACTCTTCTAAATTTTATTTTGTTAACACATTCTTTTTTGTGAAGAGAAATACATTTATGGCCTAATAGGTGAATGTAGGTAAATTTTAGGATTTACTTCTATCATTCAAAACGTAGAGGTCAACTTTAGAGAATAACAAGAGCGAGATTTGGGCTTTTACCCATGAAAACATGAAACAGTGTCATTTTACATAAAGAAGTTAAAAGTAAATGTATTTCCATGTCTACAGGACAACTCAGCTCTAAATGGATGCAATTTACATAAATGTAAAATATTGGCAAATTGAATTTTGTTTTGCCGACACCAAATGCCACCAAATATAATACTAAAATATGTCGCTATAAGACAAATTTTTTCTACTTCAAGTACATTCTGCTGAATATGATGAATTTTTATTTTGATCAAACAAAATGTGACACACATTTTTATAAACATTTAGAATTTAGTGAAAATATCTTTGTAAATTGTCAATAAATATAATGAGTAAGTAAATGTTGAAAATACTTTTTGGTTTTGAATGAAAGTGATTTCGCCAAATTCCAAGACATCAAATGTTATCCAAATTTACAGATAGTCATATTAATTGTCATGTAAATAATTACTTTAGAATGTATTATAAATTAAATTATGGTATTCGTTGTAGTATAAAAATTATTAGAAAATCTATTCAACAAACCTGCCTTGAAAAATTCTGACACAAAAACGGAAATAAACAAAACACAGTATCTTCTGATAAACAAGACTAAATCAGTCGCAGGTACGATTCCTGAATACAACACTGTGTAGTCCCCACCCCCACCCTGTCCACCTCCGCAAGTTTGGCCGTAGGCGAGGTAAAAATAGCAAACACGAGCGAACGTTGGCACACGGACAATCTGCAATGTGTCGTCACTCAGACGATCAATCAGCTGCACCTGTCCGCTCCGCTGCAAATTACCGACTGAATCAGATATCTCGGGCTGGCGGTAAATTTTGGCAGCCACACACGGATAGGTACGCCTAAAGGCGCAGACTCTTTTTAAATAAAAAATGTGGAAAATAGAGTTAATTAATTTTGTAAGTTGAACTGAGGTAGTATATTTAATTTGAGTCATACCGAATAAATCTGGATGCTTAAGTTGGGTAGGTGGTTAGGTGGGTATTGGTGTATAAACTAAACAATTGTTGTTTTTACTGTAAGGCCATAACTTTAAATTATTCAATTCGTAAAAATATTTTTAGGTTTCAAAGTTACAATTTTACCAACAGATATTTCGGATATCCTTTTTAAATAAGGAATGTGCAATTTTGCATTTGAGTTGGTTATATTTGTTAAGAAAATTTCGTAATGTTTGTGTCTTGAGTACAGCTTTCAAATCCACATTAGTATGTTATTTTTGTACCAATATTTTATTTTACTGGCTTATTGTCCTTAGTTGGGCAATACACTATAGTTATTTTGTTATTGTGCATTGTTTATTTACATTCTGTTTAAGTTATATTTAAGTACCTGGGGGCTGAGCATTTGCTCGGTAAACTCAAATAAGTTTTATAGCAATAATATCAGTCACAGATGGTATGGTAAACTACTAAGCCCAAAGAAGATTGTTTTTTTGTAAGACGAGCAAGTTCACTTCCCTCAATCACCCTTTAGAATGTTTAATGTAAGCATCTAAAGGGTACTGCACTCTAATATAAATTTGTTGAAAAAACATATTGAAACTGTAACATGTGGATTTTACCTCTCCGGTTGACAGCTGATTTTTCCTAGCATTGATATATATATATATATATATATATATATATATATATATATATATATATATATATAACATATATAAATATTATTTCCATCCCAGAACTAAGTTATTTGCAAAGTTTGGAGGAAATCATTCTTTCCGTTTTTGAGATCAGTGTGCTGTGCAAGCATGCATACATAAAAATATTCTTTATTTGTATAGCCTATATAGGTAGTACGGTATAGTCTTTGTGCTTATGAGGTTAAGAGTGTTGTATTGTATCTAAAAAAGATTTCTTAGATAAAATATTAAACTGGCGTAGATTCTAGATCTGATTGATAGAGAACATTTAACTATTTTTTAAAGAGTTACAGTTTTTATCTCACCAACTTGATAATATAATAACCCTTGCAAATTTACGTATTCATAGTGACAAATAAAATATATCATTACCTATTTACCAGACCATTCCCAATCAAAAAAGTGCCATTTAGCAGTCACTAAAAATGTACGATGACGTATAAACATATCTTTGCCGTGCTGATTTACAACTACAAAACATAAGTACAGTAACAACAAATACTATCTGAATAGTTTCAATGATAGAAGATAAGAGACCAATATTATTTTGACTGATAACAAACAGAATTTGCTTTTAAATAAAAACTTTACAGTATTAAAAGAATAGGCCTCTAAAATAAAATTGGTAGTAAATGCAATACTTTAGTTAAAAATTTGTTTGAATTTGTATTGAATCTTGTGTAAAAGCCAAGAGAATATTAACTTGTTTTATATATTTTTTTAAGTAGCTATTCTACCAAAAATAATACATGGGCCGAAAGACACTATAATAGTATATTTTATATTTTATTGTTTTGACACTGTGTTCTGTTATAATTTAGGTTTTGATGTATTTGATGTTTGAATAAAAATGTTCATAGTCTCACGCCAAGGTCCAACTCTGATACTAATGCACAACACAGTATATAATACCTATGATATTCTTCCCTACAGGAGAAAAATATGCAGATGCTTCAGTTTGGCACTTCTGAAAATATAAAACTGAAAATGTAAGTTAGTTGACATGTCAGTAAAGAAGCTAAACGAGAATAATCTTGGCAATGATTATCCAATCTTAGAATAGAACAGGTAAAAAGTCACAACCACAAAACTAGAGCACCCCAAGATAGTGAACTGCTGACCTTTCCTGTCTGTCGAGCTGTTGCAAGAATAAACGCTTTATAGCCTAAAGAAAATTTTAGTTTAATTTACAAACAAAAAATTAATTCCTTAAATGTGATGTCGGTCAATTAAAGAAGTTAGTTTTAAAAACTGTAAAAATAAAATTTTAAAATAATTCAACAGAATTATATAACAAATGAAACATAAGCATCCACAACACTCAAAAGTATACAACACTGCATATAATACAGAAGGTAAATATACAAAAAGATGGAAAATGGCAATAGATTTCAACCGGACATACGGATCATTATCAAAGAGAGAACTAATGATGACCCGAGTATCCGATTGAAATCTATTGCCATCTCCCATCTTTTTATGTATTTACCATCTACATTATATACAGTGAAAGTGTAAATATATCTTTGAGTGTTGCAGAGGTGTTCGTGTTTCATTTCCGAATGCAAACAATGAGCAACGCATATCATGCTAATAAAAAAGAATTATAATCCGATCAACATGGCTTTTAAACCTAGGCCCACTTTGATAAATGATGCTTTAAAATTTGATACACTTTACAATTTGAAAGTTATGGATTATACAATACTAGAGATCGCCTCCTGATCGAAACTCAATCAAAATTTCAGTTGATCTGGACCAAAGAAGTTTAAAAAAATTTTATAACTAAAACATCTGTTCTTCCTGTTTTTCTAGCAGTTGTTTTTAAAAAAGCTTTCTAAAGATTCAATCAATTCTCCCTCTCCATAAGATTAACATTGGAACCTTGAAAGCCTGTGGTGCGTAACCCTGGGAGTCCGATGTGAATTAGAATGGGATTCTGCTCATCTGCAGGACTATACCTCTCTAAAGGTATGCGGGGATTTCTCCTACGATGCACACAAACTGAGAAAAAAGGAGGAAACAAAACATGCTTGCCTATTAATATATGGATTATAGAATATAGGCCTAACATGGTTTGATATTATATTATATTTAATACTATATTAATATAGTATTTTTTTGGACGCAACTTGGAGATGACACACAGGCCTCAGTGCCCATGTCAGCTCATTCCAGACCAACTAAAATATTTAATTATTAATTTAAATTTAATAGCTAAAACATCTGTTCTTCATAGTTTTATAGCATTTGTTATTACAATAAATGTCTCTTTATTCAATCAATTACCCTTCTTCCATAAGATTAACATTGAGATTTTGTAAGCTAGTAGGGTGTAGCCCTAGGTATGGATGTGAACTACAATGTGATTCTGCTCATCTACAGGACAATACACGGTATGCACGGATTTCTCCTACGATTCACACGAGCTGAGAAAAAGGAGGAAAAGAAACATGCTTGCCTATTATTATACCGTATAGATAGATTTCTTATTATTATCTATATACTAATAGGCAAGCATGTTGCCTTGAGGGGTGAAGGCCCAGCAGTAGGCTTGTAGTGATACTTGCGTCGCTCTCTCCCTTCGACACCGTTTTTTACTGTTCATTGTTGTAAGTATCATGAAGAGGTGTCCATATCCCTAAGTCATATGTAGTGCCTGGTTGTAAATGAAAATTACAAATCTACGATAAAACCTGAGGGTTCTTTTTCAGCATTTTTCCGTCCAAAGAATCCGGACTTGTAGTTTCACGTTCATTAGAAACGTGCTAAAGCTCATTAAGAACTCAGTTGTCTGTATTATAGTGTAATTATTTCAATCCTGGTGATGGTAGTTTGGTAGAAAAATATTGAGACAGTAATAAAAAGAGAGAAGGAAGGGGTAGGGACAGGCCAATTCATAATAGTTTGGGTGACCCAACAGTTTCCCCAAATTTACAAAATTATTTGAGAGCTATAAAATTTAAAATATTGTCGTAGGTCAAAGAACAGTAGGTCTATCAACAGTGTCGAATTTATAGATTAATAGACGGTGCCAGTCACATGGAGCAACAAAAGTAATGTGTTTGACCGCTTTGAATTAATGTTTTCTGCAGCATTTAATCCCAAATGTTTCCAACGTGCATGCACAAGCAGTGTGTTTGCAGAAATGGTGCAGTCCACACCACACGTGTTTTGCGACAAGGAGCGGGCGCAGCGAAGCGGGTCAGTTTCAGGGGTATGGGCTAAATGGGTTATAGACCAGGGCGGCAGAATTCGGGGGCGGCAAAATTTGAAAAACGACATTTTTTAGGCTTCAAATTAAAAAACTCAAATTATTGGAGGCGGAAATTTTTTGGAAGAATCGTACAGAAAAATTTGAGACCTGAGAGTGACTATTTTTTGAGCGAGATCATTATATCTTAGCGCTAGGGGTCATTAAAGAGCTTTAAAGAGGAGCTGGGAGAACTCAGCACTACGTTGATTTGTCACGGTAGCGATCCACGCGTCTGCACAAAGGAACCATCCCCCACCTCGCCGCCTCCTCTTTCTACATTTGCCACCGCCGAGCTGCACCAGTACATTCGGGATGGGTGATTTGAGATTATGTCAGGTTATGTAGCAGTGACAATTGACAATGCTATTGACACTATTGTTACTTAAAACTTTAAAACACATAAATAGCCGTAATTTAGCTATTGCACTTTATCTAAGTGCAGGTACTTCATTTTAAATACTGTAGTAGGCCTATATGGTTTTGTATCTAGAATAAAATTAAAATCACTATGCCAATTTATTATTACTACACTCAGACTTGTCTAACAAACCTAAAAAAAAAAATCTTCTGGGACTGGTAACGAAGGTCACAGTATTCCGCCCTATTCCACCGAACGTGAACTACGCACGCACATAAAGGCTAGTTTTCGACTGTTCGCAACGGCACTTGTTATTGTGTCTCGGATTGGTCAAAGAACCAGTCAAACACTAATAGCCATGCTTTGAGCCACACTTTGGTAGCTCTTGCATTGCAACGCAAAACCTTTGATTTCAAGTTTTTAAATTTTAAGTTCCGTATTATCACTATTTTCAGCGTTTTATGTCCCCTCCTGTCGAAATGGCATAGGAATTGGGGCAATAATTGTAGATACAAAATAGGAAATTATGGCGGGGAAGGGGCGGCACTTTTTGAATAGCCCAGGGGCGGCAAATTTCCAAATCCGCCTCTGGTCAGTTTTTGACACTGGCATCACTGCTTTGCCACAACTGTCTGAGTTGTATTTCAACCGAACGTGTGGCATTTTTAGTGCCACTAGGTTCATTCTAACCCAAATGTGAAATGAACAGCCCCGCGTTAACAATAGCCACTGTCAATGTCAATGATATCGTGCGACTCATTGGAATGCATACAAACCTCCCGAACCGCCTGGGTTTGACTGCAATACAACCCAGACTATCTTCTTAGAGGGGTTCGGTTGAAAGATCACCTCGCTGTAATGTTACCAGTAGTCATTCTTACTTGTGGATTATTTATTTTTATTTTTTTAGATAATAATAGATAATTGTATAATATCTCAATATCTCTATTGAATAATATAAATTGTATAGGAAAAGGAAAGGTGGGACTTTAATGTTTAAAATTTTATTCAAGGTCTGATGAAACACTACTTTTTCATTTTTATAAATTCGTTGACTTTTCATGTATCAATAACAAAGTTTTTAAAACATGTTTTAAAGGTGGTTATAAATTGGGCCCTCCTTACCGTAACAGGTTTTTACTAACCACTTTAGTTAAAGCAAAACTCAATCTATCCTAAATTGCAAACTCATAGTATGTGGAAATAAGTTCATGATTCATTATTTGAAACTTTTTATAGTTATTTTAAATAGCTTTACGGTAGTTGAAATTGTTAAGTCGTAACACGCCTTTCAAAATAATTCATTTAGTTATTTTTCTAAATAAAATGTTTTACTTTCAATTTAAAATAAGTTTTATTTTTGTAGTGTTAAAAACACGTAAAATTCAAAGGATTGAAAACTTCAGGTTTTCTTCATTTTCAGCCAAAACTAAAATATAAAAAACTATTTAAAAAATAAAAAAAACACATAACAAATAATATAAAAGAACAATTTAAGTTTTTTCATGTTTAGGTCTACTCCCATAATGCTTACTACAATGCTAGCCTACAGGAAAAATTCTTAAAATCGTAACACAGAATTTGTTAATATATATTTAAGACAAACAAACAACCCCTATGGTAATGGGGTATTTTCTGTACCGGTATGTTAAAACTTTTGAAAACAAATACTGTACTGTAAATGATTTATAGCAATTATACCATATTTTTTATCTCTAATTTGAAGTAAACAATAATTTAAAGAAACAGTGGTTTCTATGGAGATTTTACTACATCTAATCAGTAATTTAAGAAATATAAACGAAATTCCATGTCAAAATTTGGACCTTCATTAAATTAATACATACTCAATACTAAACACCAACATTGCATTGTCCAAGGGCCCCTTCCAGAGTCTACACTAGATGGATCGAACACCGCCACTGTAACGTACAGGGGCCCCTCCCAGAGTCTACACTAGATGGATCGAACACCGCCACTGTAACGTACAGGGGCCCCTCCCAGAGTCTACACTAGATGGATCGAACACCGCCACTGTAACGTACAGGGGCCCCTTCCAGAGTAGACACTTCCACTGGATTGCATCTCTCCTGTCCATCCAACAACCAATTGGAATTTGATCAACAATAAAATTGGCTACTTTAAATTTACAATAAACAGTGTTTGTACAAAAATTTTTTTTTATTGCTACTATTTCACTAAACCATTGTCATATTTAAAAATGTAATTTTCCGAAACTTGAGTATAGAAAAAACTACATAAGACGTCTATATTGTTCAAGTGAATACATATATTTGTGAGTTTTAATTTACACTAGTGGCGTGTAGGGGCAAAGGCCCCTAAAAATCGAAATGGTGATTTCTCCAAAAATGAGTTTCAATTTATCATCTCCTTGCAGTATTACTGTATTTTCCCAAGCTGTAGAGTGAATTTACACGTTTGGGTTTTTTATAAAATATTTCCTAGTCTTGACAAAACTTTTTGGCGGTATTTAATCAGTAAATTACAAATACATTTCCCCTGTATAAAAGTACAGCAGTCTATTTTGTGGAAAAAAATTATTGCACTATTATACTACCGAACGCGGTAAAAATAGTTTTAACCTTAAATATGTTCATGATAAGTTGTAACTCAAGTAAATAAAATAGTTCAATACAACATAAGCCCATTAATACTGTACACTCCTTCACCCTGGACCCCTGTGCCCCCTTTTCCCTCATTCCCGGTGACCCCATGCCTCCCCGTGCCTCCGTTCACCTCTCCTAACCCGTGTTTCCTGAACCCGCTATGGCCCCAGGGTCCGAGTACCCCCCCAGCCCCCGTACCCCCTTGCCCTTTCATGCCCCTGTACCCACAATTTCCCCATCCTCACATGCCCGAATTTCTTCCCCGTGGCCCCCGTACCCTCTATGTTCATCATTCCTCCCCAATGCCCCCCCCTGCCCAACCACTTTCCGTGCCACCGACATCTCTAGTACCCCTTGTGCCCCCATTCCCATGCCCCCATACCTCCGGGACCCCATGCCCACCACTCCTCCATATGCCCTCTATATCCCCGTGCCCCCTAACCCCGGTACCCCCGACAATCCTCTTGACCCCATGCCCCCGTACCCACGGTACTCCCGTGCCCACATACCTACCCTTCTTCCCCATGTCCCCTTGCCCTATATGTTCCCAAGCCTCCTACGTGCTCCAATGTCCATCTGCACCGACGCTCCTAGTGCCCATTGTGCCTTCCCACCCCAGCGCACCCCTTTACCCTCCATGCTCCCCTGCTATCATGCTTGCCGTTCCTCCCTGTGCCCCTATGATCCCATTGCCTCCAAAGTGCCAGTCATGCCTCCCTGTCTCCAGTGCCACCGACACCCTTCGGGCCCCCATATCCCCGCACCCCTGCTCCCCACGGTCACGTGCTGCCATCCCCGCCGTGCCTCTCCGCACCTCTGTGCTCTCCTGTGCCGCCAGCCGTGCCCCCTATTTCCCCCATGCCCCCTTACCCTCCGTGCCACCGACGTACCTCGTCCTTTGATTTTAGTCTATTTTGTTTTTTTGTCAATGAAGTAGAACACTTGATTGATATTGTTAGTTTTCACACACTATCATTTACATGAAAAGCTCCCCGTCTTTATGGATTAACAGGCGTTTATTGCTTCCCTACGACCTATGTAAAAAAAGCCAAATGGGTAAAACCAAAATAAAATATTCCTCATACGGAGGTTATCCAATGTTAGTAGTTTACATAAAATAATTCAGACGAAAATAAACAAAATCAACAAAACGATTTAATTCTTCAACTCAAACTACTAAATAACTAATATATATCAGTGACGTAATAACTAAAGGAAATCTACTGAATAAAGACAACTATTATATCAACCATGCCACGTCCAATCAAATTTTAACTTTGGTATATTCAACATAAAAAATCATTCCACTCCTGTTTCCTTAATGACATAGATGGGGCCACGAAAATTAAATCTCCTGTGGATCCGTAATCCGTTCATGACTATAAGTGTTATCCTTTTTTATAGTGCATTGCCAATTTTTTTTTTAAAGTTATAAGCATACAGTTATCTTAACTCAAAATATCTGCTCAATAATCAGCTGAGTTTATGATAAAGCACTGGAACATCTGCTTAATCACACGTGTAGATCTAAAGATCGTCTTCCCATTAGATTAACATTGGAACTTCAAGGTCCAATGGGGCGAAGCCCAGGGAACTTTTGATAATTCTGGTATTTTTCCTTGCGTCCTTGGCCCTCAAGCTTTAAAATGAGCCATCATACGTTACCCTATCTTTCTTCTAACTCGAGATATTTCGTGGGGACCGATTTGCTTACGGAATTATATATATAGATTGGAGGCAAGTTCACCACTTTGCAAAAACCCAAATCATTCATAATTCAAAACAAAATTTGTCATTGAATAAATAGGTAATAGGTAGGTGTAATAGGCTAAACAGAATTTAGGCCATATTTCCTATGCCCTATGGCCTATGCAATTCCTCCAAGGCCAAGGACCAACTAGACCTCAGTTGCATGATTAATACCGAGTGTCCTAGACCATGGACCTCTTTTAAAATTTACATAGGCCTATAATATACAGTCCTCTTCTTCGTTGTCCCACGGTCGAATCGGGCACTGAAGGCATCACACATCAGGTGGCCATTGATGAGGTCCACGATGATTGGTGATTGATTTTCACAAGCCATTTACAGGGTTTCTTCCGCTGCCCCCGTTGGGAAGGGTCCTGCCTGGAGGCCATAAAAAATTTTTTGTGCATGTTCGGTGAACTCGGTCTGCCAAAAGATTTTGGAAGATGAGGGTTTCTGGGGTTGTTTGTCACAGTGCGTCCGTTGCATCCTCCTTAGAAAAAAGACTGATCTTGACCGCTATGTGGCTCAGATCCCCTGACCGTGCGGCTGGTCAAGGAATGAGCCCAAAGGGCTTAGGCTAATTTAGGCCAGCCTGATGTAATGTGACAAACAATTCCAAGCTAGATTTCTAAAGAGTAGGTCTAGAGGAGGTTTTTTTGTGTGTCTGCCCGTTTGTAGGGGAGAAGGGGAGTCCCACATTACAGGTTGGCCCCCTGTGTGGGTAATGCATTTTTGCTGCCTCTCCCTAAAAAAGCCATTTCTAGGGTTAGGCTTTAAAAACATTTTTCTTTAAGAACTTGTTTAGTTCTAATTTAAGAATTTGTTTATTTCTAATTTTAACTTATCTAATTTTCTAATGGAGTTGTGTTATTTTTTTCTGAGGGAGCCTGAAATGAAAGACGCACTTTTCTTCCGGAAACGAGTCATTCATCACAAAAAGGCCAATTAGTACCGTAAATAAATCTCATAAATACAATGTTGAGTAGGCCTACTCCGATGATAATTTAACCCGCCTTCAGCAGGGGTTAATTCATTTTCTAAAAAAGTACTGAAGTCGTAGGTATACTTATATGAATACGTTATGTTTTCTACAAATATTTGTGAAATTTCCCAGGATTTATGTGTAGAAAAAACTAGGGAGCAAAGACTAAAATCACAATTGATTTAAACTGGATCATGTTTTAATTTACTTTTAAGCTGTAAAATAAATATTTAGTATCTGACAATATGTACTGGTCCTCTGTTGTGGATAATTTAATAAGGAATCCCACAATATATCCTTGATAACAAAACCCCCAAAAAATAATAAAAAGTAAAATTTCTACTTCAGATGATTTAGGAATATATCCATAACAAAACCAAAATTAAATACAAATCTTAAGAAAGTTGAGCTAATGCAAATCAACTTACATTTTCCTCCCCACAACAGAGAGCTTCCAAGTGAAAGTTACACTAGGAACTTACTTTTGTTTATGCTGGCCCAGCATAAACAAAAGTAAGTTGCTAAAAGTAAGTAAAGCATTGCTGGGCCTACACTTTGTTGTCTAGAAGTGATCAACTGTATTTTTTTATTTTTGTAAGATAGAATTAGAAAAATTTTTCTTATTACTAATAAGAAGAATATTAGTAGCAATATAGTAAGCAATGACGGATTTGTGAGCACTTTATCAAAATATTGCAGTTCCAGACAAGGGGCAATATGTCCCATTCGCTTCAGTATTACAGCGTTGCTAGGTTGAATGCCGCGGTCTACTTTCAAGGCGGCTATGGCTAAACCTGATCGCCTAACTCCCGTATAACAATGACGATCAGACCACAAAGAACATCATAAATAAAGATCATAATCGTAAACAATACAAGAGAAATATATTTTAGATGACATCTGAAAATGAACCATCCAGAAATAGACAATTAAACTGATATATTTTAGGGACTGAACATGAGTGTCTAGTTTAGCCATGGGAAAAGTCTGCTACCGAATATTTAATTTACGGAGTTCTGTGGCCAGCTTATGCAACGACCATACCCATCCAAGGCCGGACTGGATTCAATGATCCAAATCTACAATTAACTGTATAATACAGCTTGATATTTAATTTTTTACAATATGCCGTTCCAATTTGAGAAAATTTATCTGCAAATATCAGAAATGTTTTTATTTTACAGAAGAAGGCAACAAGAACTATATTTAAAAAAAAAAAACAAGAAATTAAACATGCTGCAACATCTTTAAGGAAAATCTATACTTATTTAATACGCTAAGAGTTTTTTGGGTAGAGAACTCCTCCTACAATTTTCAACCGATTTTAAAGTTTTTGATGTCGTTAGATAGGGCTTGGTCTGTAGTTTTTTCTGTCAAAAAATTATGAAAATCGGACTTAAAATAAGGGTGCTATAAGTTACACAAATTAAATTTGAAATTTCCCATTAGAATAACATTGGGATTGGGTTGAGCATTTAAAACATCTGTTAATGTAAAACTTACACCTGTAAATATGGGTTTTTTGGTGATTACCAATATTCACAATATTAGATTGTTCGGATGTCATTACTTAGAACTAAATGTAACTTTTGTACTGTATCAATATAATATGCTCGATTTCGAGCAGCACGTCGACTAGTCAGATGTTAACCTTTCCCAACAACTAGAATTAGAAACCCTTAAGTTTGTGAAGAAAAATTTACCTCTTTTTGTGGTTCAAAATACACCTTGTTATGTTAGGCACAACGACAAACTCAGTTCATAACACTGCTTCATTTGGAAAACATCTTTTGTATAATGGTATATAAATTTATTTAATAGGCAAGCATGTGTCTTTTCCTCATCTTTTCTCAGCTAGTGAGCAACGTAAAAGAAACCCTCGCATACCATTTGAAAGGTAGTGTCTTGTAGAAGAGCAGAATGGTATTTTGATTCACATCGGCCCCCGAGGCTACGCCTTACTTTGAGACTTTGAAAGTTTCAATGTTAATCTTAAATGGGAGAAGGATAATTAACTGATCATGAAACAGCTGTTTTAATAACAAACTATAGCAAATCAGGAAGAAAAGTTTGTTTTATCTATAATTTTTTACTAAACTTAATTAACTCAAGTTCAACTAAATATTTGGCCGAATTTCGACCAGTAGGCAATTTCCCAGTTTATAATAAACTACCCAAATTTTTTTATTACAAAAAACCTATTATAAAATTGAAGATTATTTAGAAGACAAAGCAATCATACAGTAATTTAAATAAATGAAGAATAATGTTAAATTGTATCCGATAATGTTAAATTGTACTATTTTGTATCCGATTCAATGTAAACTGTACAGGAAATAAACTATTATTATTATTATGAGTGATATTGGCATTAGTTAGAGGACTCCGGAAAAAATTGTGCACTTAGTAGGTCATTATGAAAATTAATTTTTGATGGCCAGTATTGATCAACCATTGTTAATCTGGTTATAGGGCTCGCCTTTCAATCTCAAGGTTGCTGGTTAAGTAAGAAGATTTTCGGTGATTCAAAACAGACCCAGCTATCTTTGAAGGTCGGGTTATTAATTAATGATCCTGCCAAATGCATCAGCTAGTCGATGTCAGTAAATACTACACCTCATCTGATTCATCAAACAATCCTCAATCATATTCACCTTGTAAAATACTCACCGCAGAGTGCGTTGGTGTCTTAAGTAAAGTATCCAGTATATCTAACCATAGAAATGCGGCTGCATTAGCAACAGAGTCACATCTAATAAAACTAAAGTCCATCTTTGTATATATTTGAAGAGACACAAGCTGTAAAAGTGATGTCATCCACGCATGATCTAGGCTAAGTTTACTTTCCTGTAGCCTGAGTCCCACAAACCCGGACTAATGTGGACTTAATGGTGTTTGAGTTTGTGAGAATTCCAGAGTATCAGGGAAGGAGTAAACATAAGAAAAAGTTGAATAGTTTAAATTATTCCTTTTAAAAATGTTACTAATTGCATAAATAAAAAAACTTCATCTGTTAAAACAAACTTAAAAGCTCTAGGCTACATCGTGCGGGAACGATGCCATAGCGCTTAGCACCTTGAAATCCAGTGCACTTTATAGAATTAAGTTAGCATTTAGAATTGATATAGAATTCCGGGTTATTGAAGTCGGGGTCTGCGAGACTCAGCAGCACCTAACTTAGTTAACTCAAAAAAATAACATGAGATTTAGAGAAAATAACTTAGAGATTCAGTGCTCCATAATCTTAGGATTTATTTATTTATTTGAGACACCTACATACAATTGTATGTCTTTTAAGGTGCAACATAGGCCTACATTAAATAATCTAACTAAAAAAAAATTACAGTATAGGAATTTCACATTTAGTTAATTCTTCTTGCTTCATTTCACTTTCATAATTTAATCTTCTTTTCTAAAATACTCTTCCAATGAATAAAGTGATTTTGAAATAAGATATTCTTTCAGCTTTCTGTAAAAACTCTTATTATTTTGTTCTATTTTTATATGGATTGGTAAATTTTTGATGAATTTTAAACCTATGTAACTTGGAATTTTATTATAGAAATTTAAATTATGGTGATTTGCCGTAGAATCATATTCATCTTCTTTGAAGGTAAACCTAGCTTTTGTGGAATAACTTTTTTTTTCATTGTGTTTGCTGTCACCTTGATTGTGACTTGGACTTGATTTTTTAAATCTGCAGATTTAATTCGTTAGCCAAGTGTTAGGCCTATATTGTTTATATAGGCCTAGATTATGTTGCTTTTGTTTATGCTTTTTTGAATGAATTCTTGATTAAGCCTGGTTAAAATTCGATGAAATGTATGCTAATACCTATATTAATATTGTACAGTAGGCTACACATTTTATATAGTTGCAGCAACATTGATAAAGAATGAAGATAATTACTTTTAAATCAACATAAGTTATTTAGATTTTGTAATGATTATGACCTTTTGAAACATCATGGAATATTGACATAGGCCTATCAATAACTTATATTTTCCATTCGATAGTTTCACCGCATCTATCTGCAGCAAGTGCAGTCAAAAATATGTATTCATAAAGTTATTCATAACTAGCCTATACAGGGTGTTCGGGAAAAACGTTTCAGGAATTCAGGAGGTTATTGCCCACATCAAAATAAGCAAAAAAAGTTCCCATAAACATATGTCCTAAAATACTTTGTTAACCCGCCATTTTGTTTTTTACACTAAATAATTTTTATTTCCGTAATGGATCATTGTATTAAGTTAATATTTGGCATGCACCTTCATCGTAGCAATACCCATTTTCAAGAAAAAAGTAATTTTTTTCCAATGTGTATTTTCAAAATGGCGGCCATTTTAAAAATTTAAACTAAAATATCTCAAAACCGGTATATTTTATAAAAATTTTATCGGTCACAAAAAAGTTGACGAATTTAATTATCTAACCAATGGTACCAAGTTTGTAAGGATCTGACAACAAATAACGGAGTTATTAAGATTTTTATGCATAAAAACATTGATTTTGCATTGTAATTAATGCAAATTAAGGTAATTTTAACTGGAAAATCTCAATAACTCTGTTATTTGTTGTCAGATCCTTACAAACTTGGTATCATTGGTTAGATAATTAAATTTGTCAACTTTTTTGTGTCTAATAAAATTTTTATAAAATTTACCGGTTTTGAGATATTTTAGTTTAAAATCTTAAAATGGCCGCCATTTTGAAAATACACATTGGAAAAAAATAAATTTTTTCTTGAAAATGGGTATTGCTATGATGAAGGTTCATGCCAAATATTAATTTAATACAATGATCCATTACGGAAATAAAAATTATTTAGTGTAAAAAACGAAATGGCGGCTAGCGGGTTAACGAAGCATTTTAGGACATATGTTTATAGGATTTTTTTGCTTATTTTGACGTGGGCAATAACCTCCTTAGTTCCTGAAATGTTTTTTCCGAACACCCTGTATACAGTTTGTTTTCATTTTCTAGAATGTTATACTAGGCCCTAACTTATTCTCTCTGATTTACAAGAGTGCTTTTAAAAGCAACCTACTGAGCACATCTGACGCAGTCCATCCAACAAATATTGATAATTAAAGACTAAGGAACGAAGTAGGCCTGTGAAGTATGAACATCGCTGCCTCTTTAGGGCGTGGATAACAAAAAGTAAATTGTTCTCTTGTTGTTCCTTCCTTCTTCCTTGTTCTTCATTGGCCTCCTTTTATAATTTTTGTTCTTATTTTTCCTTTGCATGCCAAAACAAGAGAACATTTTTAGTGGCTTATTTAGTGAAGCAATACACAATGGCAACACATGTTGCAGTCAGGATCACATTAAAGACCTGGACGCTGCAAGAGCTGGACTCTGCTCCAGCAAACATATTAGGAAGTGACTAGTCCCCTTGAAAATGCTTGATACTGAAAGTTAAACTACTTAGGGGCAACTGAAACTACTTGAGGTACAAACATAAATATTTTAAAGTACAAAATTAAGTGTAGGCCTACACCTAAAATCTTAACCATAAACAAACCAAAGGCAATATTTCTTAAGGAAACTTTGATTTAAAACTATAAGTTGACTTACAGAAAGTAAAATTGTAGAGAAGGAATCACCGATGGTCTGTTAAAGGGACAGCTAGAAAACACTGTGCTTACTTAAAATAATGAATCTGCAAAAATTCTTCATTCAAAAACAACAATCATCCGGGGTATTTAAACAAACATAACATAAACAGCAAGTCAGTCAGGTTAGTCAGGTGTCAGGTGGAATAGCAGCCAGCGAGCCAGCAAAAGATCAGAACATTTTTTTTCATCCGAAATAATAAAAAAAATAACTATCTAAGTCATCTGTCTAATGAGTGAAGACTATTAAAATTGACTATTGACACTATAGTATCTCAAGTCAATGCTATAATCATTCTGCACAAGCTCTTCTTATTAGAAATAAATAAATAAATTTTAAAATAAAGTCTTCAGATTTCTAATAATATTAAATTTTTATTAGTGTTAAAACATTATAATATAAATTATAATTGGCATTAAGTCAATGCTATAAATTAGATTATTGCAATTTGTGATACAATATAATAGCATTGAGATAATAGTATTGGTTGTAGTGGTCATTTGTGTTAGAATTGCCCCAAATCGTAAACAGCGTTATTCTCTATTATATAGTAAAAACATTAATTAGAATAAATTTTACAGAAATAAATGCTAAAAAAACAAGATATAAAATATTTATGGCTCATTGCCATAAATATTTCAACTTTATAAACTTTATACTTTATACTTTAAAAGTTCAACTTCATTTTCGTGGTTCGTTTATCAAATTATTTTCTCTAAAAGACATAACATCAAAGGTTAGTATTGGACCAACATTACAAATAGGTAAATTACAAGAGAAGTAAATAAATAAATAAATAAATAAAATTCTCTTTTAACAGTAAAAAGTAAAAAGCAATGAGTATTATTATTTCTATCGTTATCTATCGTTATTATAGTATTATTGTAATATTTATTGCCAACTTGTCGACTTATTGTTATAAAATGGTGTATTGCCGTGTATGAATAAATAAATAAATAAATTATTTTAATAGCAAAGAGGGATTGCGTTGTGTTCCTTCATGAAACAAGCTCAGAAACTCAGAAATGTAGTTTATCTCGTTGGTATATTTTTTTATTTACTGATCGAATATACATCGAATATAAATATACACAAGCTATCGAGTCAGCACGAAGCCCGAATGTCTTTGGTCATAACTGCCTGTGATGTGTCTGTGTGAGATTCCTTCATACTTCCCTATCCGGAAAAAGGTTGCCAGGCAGTTCACCATATGACAATGATTGTTTATAAAATTTGATTGAAGTTTGTGGGTTACTTTATTTTATTTTAAAATTTAAATATAAGTTTAAAATTGAAAGTATTAACAGTGCGTTAATAATATTTTAAGATAGAAAGTGTTAGAAGCAGTGATTATTTGTTTCTTAGGTATTACTGGTATATATTTTGTTTCTTATGATGTATTTTGTACAATTTAAATTAACTAGCCTAACTTATAAGTTATTTATCATGGGTAGTTAATGGTTTGGTGTCTTGGTGTCTAAGAGACAGATATTTTTAAGGTTACAGTTTCATATTTATAGCACCTACCTATGAAAATATATCTTTACATCTGATCGATATATTTATTGAATTGAATTTATCATATAAACTATTGATTCAATCAAAACCAAAATTACAACTTTCTACAGTAAAATAGGTAAGTTACATAGGCATTGACTTTTGAGATTTTTAACTTTTTGTTAAAAAATTGGGGCAATTTTTTTTTATTTTCAAGCTGTGTTCTAAAAATACTACAAATCTTTTAAAAGTTTAGAGGTTCTAAAATTATAGTAGGCCTACTTAACCCTTAAGTGCGCGCGCGGGGGCCTAAACAACCCCATGCGAATTTAAATGCCTGTAAATTTTTTTTCTGGTTGACAACACTGCAGAGCGCCTAGGTACCTTCCGGCACGTCTATGATTTATCGATCGCAACGATCACTTCGGCGCTGACCTTCGACAATGTCGTGTACAGTCCGTTCAAATAAAACTCGTCACTCCCGGGTCGTTCTTACCCCCACTCCCGCTACCTACTGACTTTGCATGGTCGGGTCATCTATACCCCCACACGCGCACTCCCGCTACCTACCGACTTTGCATGATCGGGTCATCTATACCCCCACACGCCCACTTCTGTCTTATGTGTGCTTTATTGAGCTTTATTTTATTTTGAGTTTATTACAAAATTAAAGTAGACGGGTAAAATCATACTGAAATACGGCAGTTCAAGTATAGTGCGTGATGAGTTCAGAAGACCCACAAACTGCTCGAATTAGACGGTTTTAACTTGAAGCAGAAGAAGACGATGATATATTTGACAACCCAAAACTGTCTCTACGTTGTTTACTTATATTTATAGCAATACATTACCAGTTACTGTGTGAATAAAAAGAATACCTTTTATTTTGTGAGTGTTGTTTGCCTTTATCAATCAAGGATGTAGGTAAGATTTAGTTTACGACTCCGTAGAGTGTCTTATATAAATAACTTCAGTATATAAATTATATATATACATATATTATATATGTAAAGTGACAAATTATGACACAATTGCATTTTAGTACTTAAAATAAAAATAAAGTTTTAGTTTCAATAAGATTTTATAAAACAAACATTTTTTTAATATTATTATAAAATATGAATAATGATGAAAATGGCAGATTGTTGTTATTGAACATCTATTCAACAATAACAATACGAACCATAAACATTTTCAAAGTAATAGTGAGCCATTTACAATGTTTTTTTATGTTGGGGGCCTAGATGACCCCGCGCGCCCACTTACGTTACAAATAGGGGCGCGCCTACTTAAGGGTTAAACTTTGAAAATTTTTAATGCTTGCCAAAAATACCAAGAACAATACAAGAGAAGAGCAGGGCCGGATTTAGGAATATGCCGCCTGTAGGCTATCTATTTTCTGCTGCACCCCCCCCCCCTCCCCACAAAAAGGAAGAGCCTCATACCGTACACAGTTTTATCATTTATGTAGGGGCGTATTAACCTTAAAATATGCACCAGATTAATTTTATGTCTCAATACCAACGTATCAAAAGTATCACTTGCTTTTACGAACTGTATATTCTTTAATTGAATACTTTAACGCCACTAATCTGGACTCTGATGTTGGCTGTAAATTGGTTGTTTGGCAGAACCGGGCAGAACAGCTCCGCCTGCCAAATAGCCTAGTGCGGTTAATTGCTCGTTCCCTTTATAAAAAATGACATTTTCATGAGAGAGGTTATTATAAAATCAAAACCATACGTTTGTTGTAATTATTTTGTGGCCAATCTATTCGTAAAATCAAAAAGTAAATACCGTGTAACTATAGTTGCGAATCTAAACAAACACTGGGAGCGCTAGTGTAGTTCCCTCTTACTGGGCCTTTAACAAACTGTGAGTGTCATTACAACGATTAATCCTACAGGAAAAAGGTGTTACAAGATTATGTGGAGTAAATTTGTATGAAAATATAAACATATTTCAAATTCTTCAAATTAATACACTTTAAATCAGAAAGATGGGCCTAAAGAAGTTTTTCTTATTAAAATAGTAAAACTATTTTCAATTTTTAATAAATTGACAAAGTGCCGCCCCTAAAATTTTGCCGCTATAGGCTCCAGCCTTTTCAGCCTATTTAGAAATACGCCTGGAGAAGAGATCTGATAACAATAACAGATAGGTGCAGTAGAATCTCGATAGTTCGATGCTTTGTGGACTTAACGAGTGTCGAACTATTGAAAAGTCTAACTATTGGGAGTATATGGGAAATTTTACTACAGGGAGCATAAAAATCATGAGTTGAATTTAGGAAACACTAAATTTTAATGAAAACATATCTTGATTGAACTATAACATAGCCAAAATTAATATATTTCACCATTTTGTTTTCATTTTCACCCAAAATGGACATTATCAGTGGTTACGGACATGCTAAGTAGTCATGGACCGTGTCGAACTACAAGGAGTGTCGGACTACCAAGAGTCGAACTATCGAGGTTCTACTGTAATACATTGTTTGCTTTATTAATGAATTTGGATGCAATTTCAAAATTCTAGTTTGGAAACTGGCATGCAAAAAGCATGGTTTTGTAAAGATAAAGACCTGATTTCACTTAGTCTGTTTGATCTTTTTTAGTCTTTGTATTTTTAGTTCAAAATTTAAAATTTTCATCTAACTTAATGTCGCCACAGGACATAAAAAGCCCTTAATGAAATGGCAGATCATGCTTTATTAATTTAATTCTATATTCATATTCATATTCATATTCATAAATTCTTTATTCACAAATTGTACATGGTACAAGAATAGTGTCAAGTGTTTAACAAAATAAAACAAATCAGAAATTATAAAAAAAAACCATTCCCTAAGTAATAACTCTAAATCAAAATGAATTCTTTTTATTTCTTATAATATTTTCTCATAGAGCTGGTGGATCAGTTGAGCCTCATATCAAAAAACTCTTGAAAAGAGTAAAGTGGAATTTTCAATAAGTAATCCTTTAACCCTTTTTTAAAATTGTATTCATCAACCTCCACAATGAACTTTCGTGGGAGGTGATGAAGAAATTTAGTTCCTAAAAAAACCGTTTTCTTTTTAAAAAATTCTAAATTATGTTTTTCAACCTTACGATTTAAGCGGGTGTTATACGAATGATTTGAATTTTGTAACAGAGGGTTAGCAAATTTTTTGACAAAGTTTACAGTTTCAAGGATAATCAACCCATAAACAGTCAAAATTCCCAGATTTGTGAATTCTTCCTTAACAGAAACTGTAGTTTTTAAATTCAGCATGGTTCTAATAGCTCTTTTTTGTTGAAGAAGTAATTTGTCCAAATTCTTTTTTGATGTTGCACCATATATGCCAATCCCGTAAGACAAATAAGAATGAATCATTGAGAAATATATTATTTTTAAAGTTTCCAAGCTACAAAATTTTGCCATTTGTTTTAAAGCAAAGATACCAGAGGAAATTCTACCAACAACATGGGTTACATGGTTGTCCCAGCTTAAATTTTCATCAATGATTAGGCCCAAAAATTTTGTTTCTTGAACTTGGTCAAGAGAATCTTCATCCAAAAGAATCTGTGGTGAATTATGATTTACTGCTTTTTTTGTGGAAAATAAAATAAATTTTGATTTATTTGAATTTAGTAGAAGATTTTTACCATTTAAAAAGTCTTTAATCATTGCTAAACCCAAAAACGATGAAATTTCAACATTTTCTATTGATTGCCCTGAAAATAGAATGTTTGAGTCGTCAGCATATAAACAAACTTTACTGCTTCCATCATGTAAGGGTGGAAGAACTCTTGGAAGACCCTTTACATAGCAAAGAAAGAGTAAAGGTCCCAAAATGGACCCTTGTGGGACACCATGTTTTATTGGTTTTAGTTTTGAGCACATTTTAATTATATATTTGGTGTTAAGTTTAGGTGTAGAGTTATCTGAAATATGCTCCACTTCTACACATTGTAGTCTGCCTGATAAGTAAGACTCAAACCATTTGAGTTCTTTACCTCTAACTCCCAGATTACTTAAAGTTGTTATCAATTTATTGTGGGAGACACTGTCAAAAGCTCTTGACAGATCAAGAAAAATGCCAATTACTTTTTCTTTTTTGTCTATTGCATCAATTATTGATTGAATAAAATTCACCCCTGCTGTTATGGTAGACTTTCCTCCTCTAAAACCATGCTGTTCTTTTTCCAATAAGTTATTATTTTCCAAATAATTAGAAAATTGATTGTAAACCACTCTTTCAAATAATTTGGAGAAAGCTGGAAGTAAAGATATGGGCCGGTAACACGAAGGTTCTGTACGGTCCCCTTTTTTGAATAACGGAATTACTTATGGTTTTAATTGGTTTTATTAATGTATAAAAACTCTAAAAGCCTACCCTACTCTACTTGAGACACCAACAAGATCTGGTGCATATTTTAAAATTACGGTAATATGACTAAAAATCAAAACATTGTAAATATAAATAAATTCAAAATCATCAATTTAGCCTATAAAGTTAAGTTTTATGGCACCTAACACAACCACTGTGGTCGACTTCCCAATCGCTACTAGTAGTTTTTAATTTTCTATACCTGATCGCCGATACACAATACCGAATTTAGGGTACGATTTTTAATGAATTGTTTTTGTAAATGTAAAAAAAATCGCGATTTTACCCTCCAAACTAGAAAAATGTTCTTCCCCAAAAACGCAGATGCCTAGTGAGACAAGATTTAACTTAATTCAGCAGCGTTATTCACCAGATACAAAATGAATCTTTGAGACGAGATTCTGTCTGACTGTCGCAGTCGCTTTTTGCGGTATGAACACCATTGACAATAAAGCATACAACACTCGATTAGTATTTTTGACCATTTTACATGGTTTCACACACATATACTCAATATCTCCCATAAATCCCATGCATAGGGAGCTCAGGTAAGCCAAATCGAATGGCGTCGCACCGAAAGAGACACGGAAAAGGTGCTGCTGCAGTGATGCGTTGACAGTGGTGGGCATCTGGTTTAGTTACAGGAAAAGTCGTGGATTATATTATTTCATATTTTTAATGAAGTTTTAGTACGAAAATCCTCACTTGTAATTAGGTAATTTTGGTTGTTTAAAATTTTTGAGTTCTACTTTGGACATTTTGTATTCTGTTAAAATTATAATATTTGGTTTTATTTAATCAATAAGTATTTCTAAAAGCTCTTTACTGTTGTATAAATCTTGAATGTTTTGGTGCAAAATGATTAGATGGTGGTTTAATTTTAGAATATCATTGGCTGATAATTAATAGAAGCTCATTTGTGATTTAACTAAATTGGTCAGGCCCGGATTAACACTTTTGACGCCCTAGGCCAAAGGTCACAATTACGCCCCCCCAACCCCCCTCGAAAAAAAAACAAAATGTAGTGTAAAAGCACAGAACTGTTTAAAGTGATGATTGGTATTTTCGTCATTTTACTCTGAGGACGTATTTGAAACCAATAACGGAGTTATTATGAATTTTCTCCTGAAAAACAATGATTTTGCATTAAAATTAAAGTAAATTTAGGTTATGTTAAGGGAAATATTGCAATAACTCCATTATTTGTTGTCATATCCTTACAAACTTGGTATCCTTAGTGACATAATTAGAATTGAAGAGGTGGCCATAACAACGTTGTAACTTCCAAATTGCAAACTTTTCAGGAAAGGGGAAAATGTATTTCAACACAGTAAATCACTATAAAAAGGGTTTTGTGAATTGTTATTGATACTCAAGTGTTGTATATGAGTAAATAGAAACATATTATTGTAAAATATTTTCATAGTTCAACAAAAAGCTCATTTTTCACGGTTTAAAAAAAATAAACGTGTCAACAACGTTGTAACATCATACCAGTTACAACGTTGTTGTGGTTACTGGTAAGTTACAACGTTGTTTTATTTCTATAATGTACCATACTAGGATTAGAATTTAGGATTAGTAAGGTAGATTCTTCTGTAAAATGTAAAATATGTTTATTTCCTACACCTTATTACAAGTTTATTGTATAAAATAGTGTAAGACCATAACCTATTTCAGCAAAAAATGCTATAAAACCCTAAAAGTCATTATAAAGCTTCAAAACTAAAAGTCATATAAAAAATTAATCCATAAAAAGTGTTTATAAAGGTCCCAAATGAAATAGTTATAACTTATTATATAATAATTTTAAATTAATACACGATAACAAATATTTTTAATAGCCAACATCATATTTAATATTTAGAAAATATTTTAAAATAATTGTTATTGTGTATTAATTTAAAACTATTATAATTTACCAATATTGAAGCTTTTCATGAAAAATAAATAATAGTTATGCCTTGAAAAAAAATACTATAAGACCATAAATAAACAGATAATCTTTGCAATATAATCTTAGGCCTAGTAATTGGTAGGTAAAAGGTTTAGTTTTGAAACAAAAAAAGCATCAACTCGATCAGTGAATATTCCTACTTGATTATAAATAAGTTAAAGTAACATAATGTTAAAATTATTAGCAATAAATCTGGATTATAATGTGGTATGATCATAGCCTAGGAAGTTACAACGTTGTTAACACGCGCAACCCCACTTGGTGGAAGTAATGCACATAAACGTCAATTTCTAGAAGTATGTATGCTTCTCCTTTATCACTCTTCCTTTTTACTACATAAAATTTTAATTTAGATAAGTTAACTTGGGTTTTTTAGCTCTATTAAGATGTTTTAATGTCATTAGGTAATGATCTAACCATGTTGCTGTCAGCCATCTTTCCATTGTTTTCAAGATACAAGTTGTTGACCGGAGCGTCGTCAAAAAATCAGCAGAATGACCAACTTTCAACAGCTAAAATTCCCTACTAAATATTCGTTTTGGAGGTCTTTTTCCTATCAAACCTGTATCAAGACATTTACAACGTTGTTTCACCTATAACTCAATTTCGCCAAAAATGGAAGTTACAACGTTGTTATGGCCACCTCTTCAATTGTCAATTTTTTTGTATCTAGGCCTAAAAATTTTGAAAAACTTGCCGTTTTTGATATATTTGAGCTTACACATTTCAAATGGCCGCCATTTTTTAAATAAACATTGGAAAATAATAATTATTTTCTCTTGAAATGAACATTGGTGTGATATAGATTCAAGCCAAAATTGAACTCAATACAATCATCCGTTGTGGAAATAAAAATTAATATGTGTAAAAAACAAAATGGCTGCTATGTGGGTAACTGGTGGCATTTGGACTTTATTACTATGATTTTCATATTTGTTTTTGGTCTAGGAACAATGGCCTAAAATGTGAGCAGGGAGTTCTGAAACACCCTGTATAATTGCAATACAGAAATAAATTTAAATCCAGAGCAAAGGAACAAGGTCAAGGCAAACCTTACAAGGCGATGCAAGGCAAAGGGGCGCTATTTACCGTCAATTAGGGGAATATTTACTGCTTGTCTGGGGCGCTCTTTACCGCTGATCACAGGCGCTATTTATGCGTATTGGGGGCGCTCTTTACAGTCGATCAGGAGCCCTCTTTACAGTCGATCAGAGGCGCTCTTTACCGGCGGTCGGAGGCGTGATTTAACTCTGATCAAGGGTGACATTTACCGTCGATTACAGGGCGATGTTTACCGCCAGTCGGGGGTGATGCTCTTGCCCGCTAATCAGGGACACTCTTTACGGCACATTAGGGGCGCTCTTCCCGCCGTGAAGGAGCCTCTCGGGTCTCGGCAATTTGGGGGTCCTATAGTTCTCTTGAATAATTCTTTCTTCTTTCCATTTTGCCGAATGTTCTATTTACTCTTATTACTAAAAGAATTTAATTAAAAAATGTGAAAACCAAATAATTAAATTATATTTAAATAATTTTTTGACTGAAACATAGTATAAAAATAAGGCCCGTTTGACGCCCCCCTCTCGGCTGACGCCCTAGGCCATGGCCTAGGTTGGCCTAGTGGATAATCCGGGCCTGAAATTGGTGCTTGGAGGGGTTTGCAAGGGGAGTTTGTTTAAAGGCAATGCATCGGAAACCTTTCTTATCTAAGTAACTCATTTCACTATTTGCACTATCACCAGAATTTGCATCTTCCACTGCCCTATTTTCATTTGTGTTTGTTTAAACACAGTCAGTCTTCTCTGTTTCTTGTCCAATAAATAAATGTACAAACCAACAAGTTTGGTATTTTTAACAGACTTTTTTTATTGTTCTCCATTTGAATTTCAAAGGCTATGGGATCATATTTCTAACTGGAGAGATTAACTTTGAGTTTTGGAGTACTAAACATTTTGAATTAGGCCTACTGGAACAAAGTTAGAACTTTTTAGGCTTTAACATAAGCAAATTCGAATTCTAGATGCTGTATTTTCCATCAAAATCACGTTATGCATTATGAGTATGTTATTATTTTAATATTGGAGGTTTTCTGAATGTAACAGTGAAGATTACAAATTACAGAAGTTTTTTAATTATCGAGGTTCGAATTAGTGAGGTTCTACTTTCTGTTCTAAGAACTAGTACCGTTGGTCAATCTTACATTTAAAAGCATTTAAAATTGATGTTACAGGTTATAAAGATATATTTAAAATAGAGATTTTTTGAAATGGCTGATTCAAGTCCAACAGAGGAACAAGGAGTTCCTAAAGATGCCTCTGCAACAGAAATTGAACAAAAGAAATCTTCCACCTCAAAAGTTGAGCTTAAAAGATCTATTGTGAAAGAATCTAGTTCAAGGATTTTATCAACAGCAGAATCTAGAAAGTCTTTAAAAGGAAATGGATCTAAAAAATCTATAACTTCAAAAGTAGCGGAAGAAAAAGAACTTTCCGCAAAGGAAGTTGAAATAGGTATATCACGTTCAAAAACCGAGGGGGCTGATCAACCAGTTGAAATTTCTGGCAGCAAAAGTGAAATTTTGGGATCATCTCCTGATGGTTTAGAAAGTAAAGAAAGTGGTAAGTTATTTCCCTTTTATAATGTGTGAATAATTTGTAAATTACAGGAAGTATTGATCGTGTTTATGCCACATAAACCATATGTAGTTTGAAAAAAAAAAAATTGGATTAGCATCAAAGTTGTATGATAAAAGATTATTTTAATGTATAAGCCTGTAATAAAAAGGCACATAAATGTATACTGGCAAGGCCATACTAAATAAATACATAAGGCACAGCCATATTCTAGGTGTTATTGTAAAGGTACCGTAGCCTATATCGGCATAGGTAAAAACTAGTCTTTATAAGTGGTTAATCCAAAATTTATTTCATTGGGTGTTTGCACAAAATACGCATAAATAGCTCACGAGTTAATCTATTTTTTCATCACTTTGGCTTAAAGTAAGTCATAAATTATACAGTAAGTTACTAGCTGACCCGTTGCACGTTGCTGCGAACTCAAAATATATATGTGTGTCCGTGAACACGATAACTTTTGAATGGAACCTCCGATTTTGATGAAATTTGGTACAGGGGTGTAAGTCAGCATCTACTAGGTTGAGTTCGCGAACCAGAATGATCGGACCATTGGAACGGGGTTTTATGGAGTTTCAAAAGGGTTAAAAATGGGTTTTTGGCATTTTTCGATCTTAATTTTTAAAATACAACAATTTTAACTGAAACCATTTAACTGAGCTTAAAAAAACAAACAATTTGGTATTTTGAATTTTTATCTTAGCATAACTGGTTACGGGAAAAATAAAAAAATGTGTTTTCCATGTTATTCTTATGGAAAATCAAGAAAAGCCTATATCTTGCTTATTTATTGACATAACTTAATAAAATTTGGTATGTACATTATCTAGATAAGGTTTAACTTAAAATTGCTTACAAAACCCATATGGCGGCAAACCTACATACTCACCCCCATGGGGTTTATGGGGAAAATAAGCAGAACACCATAACCTTATAAAATTTGGTATGTACAATCACTAGGTAGGATTTAACTTATATATTTACCAACTAAACCCATATTATGGCGGCAAACCTACATACTCTCATCCCCATGGATTTTATGGGGAAATGGTACCAAAATTCCATTGGAAATTCACTGAGTACGCAGGTCTGCTGCGACGGGGGTATTTAATGTAGTAATGTAAATAGAAAGGTATATATTATTAAATGATGTCTTGAAAATTAAACATAAACCATGATTTAAGGCATGTTATATCAAAACTCTGAAAAAAGAAGTTATTGTACTGTATCATAATATACATAAAAAATAAATCTTCACTCAATATGTTTAGTGTTAGAAGAAATCTAATTACTGGTCATTGCTGTCGAAGTTTACTCAGTTGACTGGATATAAACACCGAAAAAAACCTTTTCCTTTTATATTTTTGATAAATTAAACCTTTATTAAAAATATGAGGGAAAATATACCTAAAAATTTATTTTCATCCACTTTTTGGAACATAGGGCAACGAACACTCCCGTTCTCAGTAAATTTCCAATATCACTTTCTCATAAATCTTTTCTACTTAAAATGTTTGGATTGAATTTTAATTCTGTCAACTTCTTAAAGTTGGATAAACCACAGATTTGAACTAGTTTTAGTACTCAAATTGTTGTTACCATGTTTGTTGTTCAAAAGCTGATCATGTAAGAACCGTTCTCCAATTAATTTTATTCTTCAATAATTATGCTTCACACTTTTATGAAATTAAAAGTTGAATTCAAACATTTTTAGTTTGCCAACTACAGTAATACCATGTTTAGATTAAAATAATAAACAAAACAAAAATAATAAAAGTACATATTTTTCATGATTTGCACTTGCACATGCTTGTATACCAAACTCACAGCGATGAAAATGTTAGTAGTTTCTACCGCTTAGTTTAACGATATAAACACCACAATTTAATTTACGTAAAACAATTAATATACTTTAATTAATGTAAATTAAATTAATATACTTTAATTTAATTTAATATACTACGTTTTTTATGGTGTTTAAATGTTTAACTGGATATAATTATTTACTTAACAAACCCAATGCTGTGAAAAATTGATTTTTAATACCTGTTTATTAAAATTATTAAACTGAATTAAAGAGTAAATAAATTTAAGTACAACATTCTTAAATACTGCCAAATATTTATAAGTAGATGTCCTGCATTTTGTATTATACGTGTTTAAATTTCCACTTATAATACATCTGCAAGGCCACTATAGGGCAGAGCCCAAAAGCATTTGAAAAACGGGAACAGGCTTATATCTATGCTAGGTAAATAAACAATAGTTGTAAAAAATTTCAGGTTAATACGTCCAATCCGTATCCATTACAAAAATTCGTACATTCTTTTTTCTAGATATAGATTGCATAAATAGCTTTTATGCAACAGCATTTTCCCAATCATATGTGGGAAAATATGAGCTGTAAAATAGATGAACATGGCCATGTTTTGTTTCTTTAATTTTAAGGAAAAAACTACACTAAACACAAGTGTGTTGTATTAGGCCGGCCGCACACCAAAATAGACGCAACCCAACAAGACGCAACAAAAGATCTTAAGACTTAGCAAACGAAGGTAACAACATGTGATGGACAAATGGAATGCCCACCCACTCCTGTGTTCGCTGTGGTGTAAGAACATTTTATTTAAACATATGTTATTACCTTTGCTTGCGAAGTCGTAAGATGTTTTATCATGTCGTGTCGCATCTCGTCCGTTTTGGTGTGGCCGGCCTTACTGTTACATTTTTCAAAGGAGATAGATGAGTCAGGATCGGGCTGTCAAACACTGTGTTGTTTTGATTCATTGTCATTATATATGCATTTAAAGGAATTCATTTTATAAACTATCAAATTTGATTAACTAATATTCAGTATATGCCCTGCATCCATATATTTAACTCCTCCCCTAAAAAACTGAGCAATATTGTTTTGGTCCACAGACGAATCCCCAAGGGGAGTTGTTATTGCTGTGTGGATTTTCCTAGTATGATATTTTTGTTGACAGAAAAACAAGATGAAGAGTTTGAAGATGTGGAGGAGGAATATGAAGAGGAAGTTGAAGAAGACGGAGAGGTAAAAACTGTCACCAAAAAAAGAGTTGTTAAAGTCCCAAAGTCTAAAGAGGATAAACAAGAAGAGGTTTTAGAGGAGATAGAAGTAGAAGAGGAGTATGAAGAAGAAATTGAAGAAGACGGAGAGGTAAAAACGGTTACCAAAAAACGAATCGTAAAAGTCCCAAAACCCAAAGAAGACAAAATAGAAGAGATTTGGGAAGAAGAAGAGATAGAAGAAGAATATACAGAAAAAGTTGAGGAAGATGGAGAAATGAAACTTGTCACTAAAACAAGAATGATTAAAGTTCCAAAAGCTATTGATAAATTGAAGGAAGTAATGGAAGAGGGTGGTGAATACGAAGAATATGAGGAGCAGGAGGTAGATGAAGGTGGAGAGGTAAAAACCGTAAAGAAGCTAAGAAAAATGAGGAGTTTTGAAGAAAGAGAAGAAGAATATGAGTCTGAAGAAGAGGATGAAAATGGTGAATTGAGGATGGTTAAAAAAATACGTGTGATCAAAGTGCCAATGAAAACTAAAACTGTCCAACCATCAATCGATGTCATAGAAGATTATGAAGAGGAAATACTGAATGAGGCTGGAGAAAAAGTAATTGTTAAACAAAAAAGAGTAGTTACAGTTTTAAAAGCTGAACAAGGCGAAACGAAAATTGTAAAAAGTGAAACGTCTCTTGTGGAAAAGGAAGTAGATGAAAAAGAAGAAGGTGGTGTTGGTGAAGAAGCAGAAGAATTGGAGGAAGAGGAAGAAGTTGAAGAGGAGGAGGAGATTGAAGATGAGGAAGAAGTGGTTGAAGAAGCTGTAGAGGAAGGTAAGGGTGAAGAAGAATCAGACTTGCAAGAGAAAATTGAGAAAAAAAAGCAGAGAAGAAGGAGAAAAGAAATAGAGGAAGAAGGTATGTAAATGTTAATTAACTTATTTTAATCTTGCCTCTAAGTCAGTCTTTTATTCTATTCACTACCTAGAACCAGTAACCTACATAACATTCGCAGATTGCTTTATTCCATATTAAAACTAATGAGGTACTACCAAATGACTAGGTTAATTTTTCAATGGTAATGGTATCTCTACTATTACAGTGCACTCTCGTTCATCGAAACTAATGCAGCGGACGACCAGTTCAGGTGTCGAAAAATTCTGATGAACCGGAGTCCATAGTGAGTCATAGTTATCGTCGTTTCTGCAATTAATTTATGGTTTTATTCACTATTCTTGGAAATCACACTAGAGAGATTTTCTAAAAATAAGATATTGATACTATGTCACATGATAACAATAAACTTACAGGAATAAAAAACAACGTAGGAAAGAAAGATCCCACACTGACCCCACTCCATAGCAATATATTCTATTTAAGCAATATTCTATATTCCATAGCAATATTTTTTCTGATTCACCGGCATCGATTTTTTCGATGTAAGTTTATCCTCGATCCTCTTAACCCTCATTTTCAAAATAGTCAATTGACATTCCATGTAATACAGGTGCACTCGCGAGACAGACATATATAGACAGTTTAGGATGCAGATATTTACTCCCTCATTCTTTCTATTTCCGTGCGAACACAGCCTCGTAAATCACATTGAGGAATGTAGGTTATGAAAGGTGTTCTTTGACAAGTGACAAAAAATGTGATACATCACTGTATTGTGTGTAAAAAGAATTGGAGATTAAAGGCACTAAAACGTAAAAATTATTTTTGTAAGAAAAAAATGTTAATAATGTTTCAATTATCACTTCCGATGAAGAGGGGTTCCGATGTAACCGAGTTGGATGAACGAGAGTGCACTATAATACCATCCTGTTAATTTTTCCAGCAAGCATTACATTTTAAATTTTCTGCTGTATGCCTGAGAACTAGCAAGTGTAAGATATGTCCCTCTGGAATACAACTTAACCCTATTCATTAACATAGTGGAGAGTTTAATTAAGAGAAAATAAAAATATATTTGATCAAGTTTTGTAACGTGAACTACACTTTAAAACCAATGAATTTTTTATACATTAAGAGGGATACAAAACAATACATGCTATTTAAATAGACATCTCTCTGCTGTTTGTGTAGCAGTTTTTTTTTTTTTTTTTTTTTTCTTCTTCTAGAACATGTTTTATTATGTGTCATTTTCTTCACTTCTCATAGCTGTAATGTATAAGACCAAAAAAAAAAAATTAATTATGACCAAGATATTTTATTTATACAGTAATTAAAATTCATAAAGTGGGTGGGTAGCCAAATGGTGTCCTGTAACTTACTAAACCCTTTTGTATATTTGTTCCTTGCGTCGAGACAAACATACTTTACAATATAACCATGGGTCTCTGGTGCCTAGTTTTCTGCCTGTTCGTCCGTATGAATTTTCGCTTAACTCATGAGATCTTAAAGACCACTTAAGGTACAATATTTAATCAAAACTTGGTATGACTATTCCGCATGTAAAAATTTTTTTACTTAGGAATTTTGAAGTTTTTACCTTTTTCTGTTTCAAAATGGCAGCCATTTTAAATTTTCAAAGTCAAATTTCTCAAAAACCATAGAGTGCAGAACAGTGTGATAAGTTTGTGTCTTAAGAAATGTAGTGTATCGTGTGTTTTAAAACTTATTTGTATAAATATAATAGAAGTTGAAGAGGTACCCGATGAAGAGAAAAAGAAGAAGAAGCGCCGAAAGAAGAAGCCCGTAGAGGAAAAAGAATCTAAAAAATCTGTCATATCAGTCACAAGTAAACCTTCAGAAGTACTAAGGGAAGGTAAGTAAAAATATTTCTGTGGTATTAAAACATAATAACTTTTTAAGACTATGGCCAATAATATAGTTGTAATTCGGTAAAAGGGTTCCTTGCGTTTTCTGAGCTAGTAAAAGGCCATAGTCCATTTACATACCAGTGTATTTTTCAAAATTCCTACTATGTTAATAAGGGGAGAGATAGGAACAAAGCTAATTCACCTTGTAAAAAGTAGGATGAGTTGATAGCAAACAAACCACAAACAAAAAAAAACACATAATTTCCGCTTACAGGAGGATGAGAGTCAGTATCAAAAGACTCCCAAAGCATTCTATCCATCTTATCTTTACTAGCAATCTTTAAGAATAGATAATTCTACTAAAAAGCTAAAAGAAAATTATAAAAAAATATAAGATTAATATAAGTTTACATTGTATATCTCTTCGTATTTGTTAACAAATTTTTCATTGGTTAATAAATTGTGCAAGGAGAAGAAGAAGGAGAAGAGGAGGAGGTAGGAGGCGAACAAAAGGAAGACGAACAAGCTAAATCAGTCACGTAAGTTTAACATGTAAAAAATTAAATACATTATTTTATTACTTTTTCATGTAGATAAAAGGGGCACAGAAAATGAAGAGAAATCATTCACTGCCATGAAAAGGTATGGCAGATAAATCACTACTGTAAATGAGGTAACATAAAAATAAATGTTTGTTGATAATTTCACTATCTAGTGCAGATGGCATTAATTTTTATTACAAAGTGCATAAGAGCTGCTAAAAAGCTACCAATTCTTGCCAAGTTTGTCAAAATTTAAATAACCCACTACTAAAAAGAAAATTCATGACTATTATAAAAGTAACTACAAAGAATCAACAAACTTTCAAAAATATTTAGGGAAGTGTTTAAATTAAAAATAAAGTGTTGATTTATAAAATGTGATTTATTTCAAGATTTACATGTTTTACAGATCTGAGGAGCTGAGGCAGGCTGAAGAAAAGGCTTTGATGGCGCAACAATTTGAGAGTTTGATGAAGCTGCGTAACGAACACCAGATGCTGAGGAAACGCACACTGTTCCTCACCTCCAGGCTGATCCAGTACCTCAGGAAACAGAAGGTAAGTCATGTTGAGTGAGAAGCCCTTGATAGACCAACAATTTGAGAGTTTGATGAAGCTGCGTAACGAACACCAGATGCTGAGGAAACACACACTGTTCCTCACCTCCAGGCTGATCAAGTACCTCAGGAAACAGAATGTAAGTCATGTTGAGAGAGAAGCCCTTGATAGACCAACAATTTGAGAGTTTGATGAAGCTGCGTAACGAACACCAGATGCTGAGGAAACGCACACTGTTCTTCACCTCCAGGCTGATCCAGTACCTCAGGAAACAGAAGGTAAGTCATGTTGAGAGAGAAGCCCTTGATAGACCAACAATTTGAGAGCTTGGTGAAGCTGCGTAATGAACACCAGATGCTGAGGAAACACACACTGTTCTTCACCTCCAGGCTGATCCAGTACCTCAGAAAACAGAAGGTAAGTCATGTTGAGAGAGAAGCCCTTGATAGACCAACAATTTGAGAGTTTGATGAAGCTGCGTAACGAACACCAGATGCTGAGGAAACACACACTGTTCCTCACCTCCAGGCTGATCCAGTACCTCAGGAAACAGAATGTAAGTCATGTTGAGAGAGAAGCCCTTGATAGACCAACAATTTGAGAGTTTGATGAAGCTGCGTAACGAACACCAGATGCTGAGGAAACGCACACTGTTCCTCACCTCCAGGCTGATCTAGTACCTTAGGAAACAGAAGGTAAGTCATGTTGAGTGAGAAGCCCTTGATAGACCAACAATTTGAGAGTTTGGTGAAGCTGCGTAACGAACACCAGATACTGAGGAAACGCACACTGTTCCTCACCTCCAGGCTGATCCAGTACCTCAGGAAAAAGAAGGTAAGTCATGTTGAGAGAGAAGCCCTTGATAGCAGGGGCGGCTCGTGAGTTTTTTAGGGCCCGTGCAAGACCAAATTTGCCGCCCCCACCTGCTTTGCAACATCATGCTATCCCCGACCACCCGGGGCCTATGGGACCACCCCCCCCCCCCCCCTCTTGACACTGCTTCTTTCGGCTTTCGGGTAACTCATGATAAAAATGACTCAACCTCGATTTCATCTCGGCGCTTCACCTTGAGTTCTCACCCATACTCATAAGATGTTGGTAAGTGTTAATTGTGGTAGACAATAAATAGATCGGTACTGATCACTCATTATTTAAAATAAAAAACTAGGGAATTGCAGCAATTAAAACATATTCGGAAAGTATTTATTTTTTAATTAATAATTTTTAAGTATTCCTTAGAATTAAGGATATTTTCCTCGTATATTATGCTTTTACGTTTCCGATATTCTGCACCGCTTAGTTTTTTGACATGTCAATTCATAACTTCATTGAAAACATAAATAGTTTTTATAAAACTGGAAAGACATAGTTGTTTACCGTACGGTATCTTGTTAAACCGACCTAAAATATTATTATTAAAATTATCAGAACGTGCAACAATTGGGAAACTCCAGGTTGGGTAGGTAGTGAGGAAAGTTTTATCTGCTGATTAGATAACAATTGGCACGTCCGGCAACAATGACGTTCTGATTCCAAGAATTGAAGCTTCAAGACGAAAATAAAAACGCGTTATCTGTAACACATGTATTCCACAAATTTGTTGGTCTTAAATTACTGATATTATTTTGAAGTCTTTAAATAAATGTATTTGGATTCATCTAAGTAAATTTTCAAAACTTTTAAAATAAATAATAATTAAATAGGCCTAACTATAGATTCTGAAGCAAAGTATGCACAGATACACTGTCTTGCAAAAAGTCGGGTAGAACAAACAACATTTCTGAGCTGACGTGCCGGCCGCATCGATGCATGGACGATGTAGAGTGGGTGCACCCTTGGCTGTTCGCTGTTGTGAAAGATTTTTGTCGTTTTAGCGAATTTCCCATAGGGAATAAGCTATTACCGTAGGTCTCATGGTAAGACCTAAGCTCGGGACCATGTTACTTTTTCGTTTTGAGGTGCCCAGAGACAAAAAATAATAGTCATTAAAATTTATATATATATATAAATATATATATATATATATATATATATATATATATATATATATATATATATATATATATATATATATATATATGTGTGTGTGTCCCTAGACACGATAACTCTCGTAAAAATGGTCCGATCAACACCAAATTTGGTAGAGATGTGCAATCCTACGTTTATTCGGATGAGTTCGTAAACCAGACATATCGACCTACCGGAAAGGGGTAGTTTTGGGGGGTTTTGTACCCCAAAAATGGGTTTTTTGCATTTTTCATATGTAATTTTAAAAATTTTTTAAATTATATTTTGACTATTGGATTTAGCTCAAAAAAAAACAAAAAAACACACAATTTAGTATTTTAAAGCTTTGCTCTATCTCCATTGGTTACCGAGATATTCAAAAGTCTAAAGACAGTACATTGTATTTTGGGGCTCCAATATTAATCTTATGGAGAATAAGGATGTGTTAATATTTCACTTGTTAACCAATATTTTTGGATGAATCTTGGTATTTAGCTTCATTTAGTTGACATCTATCCATTTATGATAAAGAAAATCTTAGTTTTTATGCTTATCACGGCAGCAAACCTGCTTATTCTTTTCCCTGATGTTAATCATATGGAGAATAGGCAAACTCCTTTATAAGTTGACGAATGGCCAAAAACAGCTGGGTAGGGCGAGGGGAGGAGAGGGGGTACTTTTCCAAAAACATCGAACTTACGTTACATGCAATTTTTGATAGAACAGCTGATTATCCAATCATTTTAACTGAATAGTAGTGAAAATTCATTCGTCAAGTTACGTGGCGGGGGTTATAGCAATGGACAGATATTGAAGAAACGAAGTATAAGGCTTCATATGGTCGAAATATATATATATTTTTAAGCTATAAACCTATTTTTAGTGTTCCTCATGGCAGCATACCTGCATACTCTTTCCCTTTATTTTTATCATAAGGAGAATAGACATTTATTTCGCTATAAATGGGCATGTGATGATATTTGGTTTACCGGTTTATCTGGCCAAAATTAATATTACTAATTTGGAAATTCTCTGAGTACGCAGCAGGTCTGCTGCGACGGGTGGTATTTCCTATAGCTCGCAAAGGAGAATTTAATGTTAATGTATTAATGTTGACAGTCCTAATGGATAATTACCATAAGTTGAACTTAACAACATAAATCCTTTAAAATAAAATTACTATTTCATATGAATATTGTTTTTATCCAATTCTTTCTCTCATATTCTCTCGAAAAAATTAAACCTACCACCACCATTTCTTTCGCCACATGCAAGTTACTTAACAAAAACTCTCCTCCCAAACTGGTTTCCTTTGACGAAGGCATTGATCTATGAAAATTTCGTTGTTTATAGTAATATGGCGGATGTCCAGCATGACAGAACGCCGCGCCAGGATGAACGCCAATGCTTGTACCCCTTCTAAAAATTGCCGTCCGTACCGTAGCCTACCATTAGTACCATTCGTCCATTATTAGAATACCAATACTATGAAGAGGATACCTACAAGCCTATAAAGGTGCCTAAATTCTAAGAAAGACACCGCAAACTTGGATGGGTGCTCGAGTCTTTCAGGGTTCGCTTGGTTGCTGGTTGTATCCATACGAATTTCAAAATCATACAAACAAGATCATTGATCTGCTATCTTGCATCATAAAGATAAATAATTTGAGGAAAACTTATAAATTTACTCGATAAAAACTGTCATTTCCCCTCTCTCCTCTTGGTTTTTCAAGTGCCTGCCTGTCTGACTCCCCGTTCTCGTCACACAGAGCGGCGCTCCGCGCCGCCCCCCTAAAGCCGGCGTGCCCTTGGCGCCCCGTGTGGGCGCACGGGCCGCGAGCCGCTACTGCTTGATAGACCAACAATTTGAGAGTTTGATGAAGCTGCGTAACGAACACCAGATGCTGAGGAAACGCACACTGTTCCTCACCTCCAGGCTGATCTAGTACCTTAGGAAACAGAAGGTAAGTCATGTTGAGTGAGAAGCCCTTGATAGACCAACAATTTGAGAGTTTGATGAAGCTGCGTAACGAACACCAGATGCTGAGGAAACGCACACTGTTCCTCACCTCCAGGCTGATCCAGTACCTCAGGAAACAGAAGGTAAGTCATGTTGAGAGAGAAGTCCTTGATAGACCAACAATTTGAGAGTTTGATGAAGCTGCGTAACGAACACCAGATGCTGAGGAAACGCACACTGTTCCTCACCTCCAGGCTGATCTAGTACCTTAGGAAACAGAAGGTAAGTCATGTTGAGTGAGAAGCCCTTGATAGACCAACAATTTGAGAGTTTGATGAAGCTGCGTAACGAACACCAGATGCTGAGGAAACGCACACTGTTCCTCACCTCCAGGCTGATCCAGTACCTCAGGAAACAGAAGGTAAGTCATGTTGAGAGAGAAGTCCTTGATAGACCAACAATTTGAGAGTTTGATGAAGCTGCGTAACGAACAGCAGATGCTGAGGAAACGCACACTGTTCCTCACCTCCAGGCTGATCCAGTACCTCAGGAAACAGAAGGTTAATTAAGCCTTTGACAACGTAATAGGAAGGCACAGCGTCAAGACTAAACTTGGTAATTCATTGTTCCGTTTGTTTTAGTGTTTCATTAATCATCAGGGACACATGAATCTTTATAATTTCCTTTTTGTGGAGGGTTTTAATACGATATAATTAAATACATTGCCACCTTTTAGAACAATATTCAATAATTGCCTGGTTTTGAATCACAGACACCTTGAATAGGTCTAACTTACAAACTAAACTTTTCAACCAATCACGTTTTATCAAATTACCCTCAGTCCGTCAGTCCTTGTCCAAATTATCCTAAAATACCCTCAAAAGTACAAAAAATACCAAAAAATCGCTAAATTTACCCAAGTTACGAGTATACAGGTTGATAAATATCAGTGTACCAACTGTTTTATTGGAAAATCATGAAATAGATTGAAAAAAAACTGACATTGATTTTTATATTTTTATTTTCCTGTTATTCTTAATCCATTATGTCATTCGCAATCAACCTAATATGGCTTATAAATAAATAAAATTTATAAAACGATTACCCTCGAAAATACCCTTGAAGGACAAAATTCCCCTCAAAGTGTAATTACCCTCGAATTGGCAACACTGAAACTTTTTGAGGTTATCGCACATGCACAACAGTCAGATTTATGTATCGTGAAATTTCATTGACCAAGGCTATATCAAACACTACTTTCGGGACAAAATTACAAACAGCTTAATGTGTCTGTTTTTGGTGTTGTTTCATAAAATAATAACAGATATGGGCAAGAGAGTCAGCACTTTGGCACCGACTTCTGCCATTTCCGCGAAGGTCATAGCGCGCGCCATTTACAGCTTGCCCGTTTCCGTATCAACCAGGATTCTTTTCGCAACCTTAGAGAAATGAATACAAGATTCACTGTGTTTACTGACCAACAATTTGGGGAAATTGAAGGTAAATCCTAATCTGTACAGTTTTTGATGGTCATAAATGATTTGTTTAATAAAAAAATTTAGTTTTAATATTCGTTATAAAAGTATACCTAAAAAATCGCCCCCCCCCCATCTCGAACAAAAATACCACTTTTTTGCCCCCCCCCAAAAATTTCAACGACGCAGTCTGCATCGTAACCCCCCCCCCCCCCTGCCCCCTGTGTGTAATGATAACCAGACAATGAGGAAAAGAACATTCTTCTCTAACTTCAGGGTGATTCAATACCTCAAGAAGGTCAATCAACCTTTTTATAATATACAGTACTTGTGAGTACTTGCATTTATTATAAAACTTTCTCATTCTTGATTCTTTAGAAAAGAAAAACAAATCAGTGAAGTATAATGTTGATTATAACAAGCAACTTGGGAAAAAGTTCCCTTGTCCGTTCTCCATCAGTGTTTTTAGACATTCAAAACAGAAAGTTGGACTGTTTTTCACTCTGGTCTAAATGTAGTTTAAGGTTATAGTTATTTAGACTCTTTAATTTAAAACAATCATTTCCCCCTCCAGATGGACCATCTCTTCACAGATGTCAGGGATGACCCAGAAGCAGAACAGAGGTTTCTAAGAAAACTTTATGAATTCCACGAATGCAATCAACGTATGACAGAGGAGAAGGCAAGAATTAACACAGGTAAATTGATTATTTTTCCCCATAGGTATAGGAGAATTGAAAACGAGACTTCACTTTTTAACATCTTTGCGGCAGTAAATGTTCCAGAACATCATGGCAACAGGGACAAGTGACTTTCCACAACGGAACTTTATGTAAATGTTGCTTTGGATAACGTTCCTCCTCGGTTAACATTAAATTTGTATTTGCCGCTTGTGGGGACATACTATCTTGCATTTTTTTACAATATTAAACATAGTTTTTGTGGTAACATTTTTATTAATATTTTTTTATTTTAATTTATTGGCTGGGTACTTGAGTGGTTATAGAGCTCACCTTTGATCTGAAGATTGCTAGTTCACTCTGAGAAAAGGTAGTACTTTTTGATAGTTCTAAACTGGACCCAGCTGTCTTTGGTCATTGGGCTATGGATTAATGATCCTAACAAACACATCAGCTGCTATTTGTCAGTAACAAAGGTACACGTCATGTGATCTATCACACTCACCATTCAGTCATACTCACCTTAAAATACGTGTTATAGAGTGCGTAGGTGTCGCAAGCAAAGTATTAAGTAAAAGTATAAGGCCTCGGGTGCCCAGCACCAAATTGGGGATCATTTTTCAGCATTTACCAAGTGTTTTTCTGCACCGAACATGTTGTTAGTTTACTTTTCAAATTTCAAAATTATGCAAGGACCATTTTAGAAAGATATTAAGTCAACAACGGGTGAAGAAAGGTACAGATTAGATAAGAATAATTTTTGTTTTTATTTTGTGAGGACTGTTTGTAAAGTAACCTTTGATTGCACTGAAAGGCGTGAGACATGCAAGGAGCTAGCACACCAACTTTGCGGCATCACACTTACAATTCGTCTGTACCTATCCATAGTTAGAGAATTATGTGACTACTTGATATTTTTGTTTAATTTTTCTAAATGTATGTTGCAATAGTATAAAAGATGAAGGAAGATGAATGAAAAATTACTTGTTTGAGATTGGATTAGCTTCTTTTAAAGTGGTGAACCATTTTTTACATTTGTTGAGAAAATATAACTGTCAAAATATAAGAGAGATAAAAGACTTTGTAGAGAACAAGAATGATCGTACAAGTTTAGTAATTTTTGTGATTTAATTCTTATACATCGTAAGAACATACCATTGCAATATCTCTCATGTGGTGGTTTTTTTTAGAATGGGAGGCACAGAAGAGAGTGAACGAGGATTTGAACGCGGAAATGAAGCAGATGTTTGAGGAGTTGATGACCCTCAAACGGGAAGTGGCGGCCAAATTGATCGATGGGCGGACCGGCCGGACAATTCAGCATGACAAGGTAAACAGGAGGTTTACTAATCAGTTTTGTTTACTAAGCAGTGATGGAAAATGTTTGCAACCATTTACTTAACAATAACATAAAACAGGAAGTGGCGGCCAAACTGATCGGAGGGCAGACCTGCCGGACATTTTAGTACGACAAGGTGATGTTCGTGATATAGGTAACGTCATAATCAGACATCAACTTGTATGCCACTAAACTGTTTTACTATTTTTTGTTCCAAAAATGTAGAATCATTAGCCATAGAAGTTTGAGAATCCAATTTTTAAAATGCAGTAATGTTGTAAACAACAGGGGTTTAAGTTTTTGCCGCTTTTGAGTTAGATGGTGGTTGCTATGTTATTGGGCATTTAAAATACCGCTCGGTTTTTATACAAACATTGGGTTATACTTTATAAAATATAAATAAAAGATCAAAAATAATAAATAAATCATAACATTTTTTATATTTTAATGTTTTATTTAATGGAGGTGATAACGTTAGTGCACGTACTGTATGTGATGGCTGTTTTCCTGGCACTGTTTTTTTCCTTTAATTTATATTGGGTTCTCCAGCATTCCTGTTGGTTTTAAAAACATTTCTGGTTCAATTTGTAATATTTATAGTCCCTTTTCTTGACTTGTTGACCGGCTAAGCCGATTTAGATCGGGTTCCGCTAAACTAACTCTTGGCAATGTTGACATGTCTGGGCGCTTACAACGTTACTGCAAGGCAAGACAAAAAAACTTGTGGAAAACCACCAGTCCCAGGGCTGCCTACTTTAGAGATATCAACAACATAATTCCCAACCTTGATGTGGAATGGTGTTTCCAACATTACTGCGCTGAAATCTCAATTTTTGAAAATGTGTCGCTTACAACGTTACTGGAGGGAGCCATAGAATTGTAAATAACTGACTTCAGTTACCAACTTACCTGATTTAGGATTTTTTTATGTTTAGAATAGAAATCATATAGAAGCCATCAATTAACTCAATTTCATTATACACTGCAGGAAATGGAAGTAAAGGAAAAGACAATGATCGGAATAGGAAGATTTTTAGACTGTCAACTTTTTATGTGAGTTGCAGCCTTCATTGGTTTGCTGTCTTATACTGCTGTGTCCATTGGGAAAAAATGGCTAAATATTCTCCTAGTGCATTCATGAGGGTATTAGTTGACATATTTACCTGTTTCCTGTGGTATGGATTAGCCACTGGATCACGTACTTATAGCAAAAAAAGGTTTACAATACCTGCTTGTCTAGTGATCTGGAGGGGTTAGTTTACACTACCACGGTTTCGGGTCTTTTTGATCAAGTGTTTACAGTTACAGTTATACTGACGAGTTTACCATGAAGGATTAATGTAAACTGTAACTGTAAACACTTGATAATGGCTCAAAAAGACCCGAAACCGTGGTAGTTTAAACTAACTCCTCCGGATCACTAGACAAGCAGGTATTGTAACCCATTCTTTTGACATATTTAAGTGTTACTGCTGACTGCTAAATTCTGATGAGGTTCAGCCCCATTTAAAAAATTTATTTTGTGACCTGAATGTTGTGTAGTTTTAGAATTACAGATTAAAGAAAGACGATGATTTATTGTAATTTCATAGGCTCTGGATGATCTACTGACGAGGCAAGAACAGCAAATAAAGCAGCTTAGCGAATGTAGGTTGATTAGAATCAAACTCCGACGCAGAATCGATATGAAGAAAGCAGAAGGACAAATGGACACTATGGGCGGTGACTTTAGACTGATGGACTATGAAAAGCTCGCTAGCCTTAAGGAGTATTACACAGACAAGATTACAGAAAGGTATCATATTAATTATTAAAATTTGACAATTACTTTTTCTTACATGTTGATGGCTACACTTATTTTTACGAAACTCCTCATAATAATAATAGCCTACACGGACTATAGTAATTAAAACCCCCATTACTAAAGTAACAGCAGCACTGTTATTGAAAACCCCATGTGGTCCAAGACCACTATTTGGTGCTATTGATAATTCCAGAAAAATTTGCAGATTTCTTGCTCAAATGCTGGTTTTAACCAGCATTGGACTGTAGCTTTGGAACAATCACACCCAGTGGTAGGATAGCTTTGGGTTACATGTGTAACAGCGCCAACATTAACTAAATGTTTTGTTTAGTTAGGTCCAATTTACAAATCTATGCCTTAAAACAGCTTTAACAACCACCAAAGAAATTTGCTTTCCTTTAGTCTTTTTCGTCGAAAATTAACTAATTTTATCATAGAATTGGTTACACATATACACAACAAGATTGTATCTTCAAAATTTGTTATCACGGGGTTTCAATAATAAATCCATGTGCATTATTTAAATCCAAGGAAAATTTAGCAGATGTGAATGGGTACAGTTGCTGGAAAGAAGCCAAATTGATAAAAACCTCCTTGTCTGATGCTTTTAGTTGAAACTAGAGATGCTCTTTAGAACATAGCTTGTAAAACAGTCAGGAAGTTATTGTAATCTTCTAAAATGTCATTTAACTATTGAAAATATGTCAAAATGTATTTGGTAAAATCCAATTAACCTTAAAAACTAAATTATTGTTTTTATTATTTTTTTACAGAGATATTGAGATTGGCGAAGTAAGAAACAAGATTGAGTTGATGGAAGATAATTTGAATGTTATTAGAGACCAGTTGAAACGTAAAGAAGAAGAAATGGAACGTGAGCAGATGAAGCTTCATCTAATCACAACAGATTTGAACTTAGTGAGTTTTATTTAACTAACAAGTACGATTATATCGGCTAAGACCCTTTGGCATCAAACAGCTTGGAAATTTTCGCATCCTTTATATGGAGATTATTCTAAATTCTGCAAGAATAACAAAAAGGGTAACAAAAGTGTATAAGCTCTCCTACCACCCTTTAATATGTTCACTCATTAACTGTGGGACATAATAGTTTTGAAAAATTTATGCATATACACCCATGACCCCAAAAACCAAATAATAAATGTTAGTTCCTTTTAAAAATCGGGATGAAGAGCTAAAAGACAATACAAAATTCTGTTGTGGTTGAGACTCATATATTGACGATGGGAGTTTTTCATTTGTAATTGGTAAATGCATAATGCACTATTCAAGAATCTCATCTTCTCCCATTATAATGCAGTACATACTAAATGTAAGACACTATTAAAGAATCTTACCTTTAAGCTATTTATTATCTTTTTCTGTTCAGGAAAGGAATAGTGTACAGGGCTTATTTATTGATTTTTCCACACTATTTTTGAAACACAGCATTAAAGATTGAATGTTTTCTTCAATAATTGATTGACTGACCTACAAGTGTGCACAACTGTCCAATGTTGTTATCACTTCCTCCCCTCCTGTTATTATTTTGCTTTTCACTACTTTTGATTTTTATGTTGGAGTAAAAATATAGTTTTGTCATGATTGAAAATAAGCAGTTTTGAGGTTGCTTAAGTAATTTAAAATAATAAAAATACTTGCTATACTTTGAATATTTTATACTGTTAAGGTAGTTTTGTTCAGTTTTTATAGGAGTTTTGCCCTTTTTATGCAAAGTTTAAAAATGAGCTACATTTTAGCAGTAAAAGGATGAACTTTTTATATTTGTGCATGAAATAAATATTAATTTAATATGATTTTATTAATTGCATGTTTCAGAATTTTACCAGAGTTGGATCTCTGGTGTATGATTTGAGCTAACAAATTGCCACACAGACAACTATAATTAATAATACAAAAAAAACATCTTTTCAAATCAGAGAACACTAAAAACTACACTAAAAAAAATTACTCAAACCCAAAAAAAATTTTTTGATTTTGGAAAAATTAAATAAAGTGAAAAACCTAGGGATGGATTTGTATTCTACTACTACCCCAAAAACTGGCGCATTGTCAGAACTGATTATCAAATCCCATCAACCTTCAACATCACCTTCCCTTTTCCTTTAAAAAATACTGAGCTCAGCATGTTTTTACAGAGACGAGAAAACCTGAACCGCATCAAAACTACAAAACACAAACTAGAGAAGAACACGGTGAAGATTAAACAACAGTCGGGCCTGCTAGCCTATCCTACACTTCTGAGGGACTACGAGGAGAAGTCAGAACAGCTGGATCAGCTGAAGACTCAAACAGACCAGCTGAAGCAGCAGTACAAGAACGGACTCGAGCGGATACGCAAACTCAAGGGAACCGTCAAGCGGAAAACACAGGCTAAATATTCATTAGCTTCTTCTTTAAGTTCAGCGTGATGAGTCGTCGGTTTGTTAAGAATTGTACAGATATTTTAAGAAAATAACAAAATTGTAAATAATTGCATTGTTTTATAAATTTTAACTCCATATCCACATTTTAGACTGATAGAGGATACAATTTCTTAACCATCGTCAATTCAATAATTTTAAGATGAATAGTTTTGGGGCAATAGCCCCTTTCTAAAATTTTTAAGTCCAAGTCAAATCTTTAAGAACACATCATTGTCTTTTCTTGAGGCTAGAATCACCCGTACTTGTAACACAAATGGATGATATCTTATAAAACATTCACACATACTGAAAAATGAAAATAGGCGGCTGTCCAACAACATGTTTTTACAACTGAAAACCCAACTGATCCAATACTCATTACTCAATGTAGTTCAGCTGATGCCCACCTGATGGTGTTGACCAGTAGGGTGCGTAGCTATCCAATGTGGTTGTTATTTATTCCTCCCTTCCTGGCTTGCAGCTTTGAATACTGTCAATTTGGATATTGGTTTCAAAATTCAATATTTTTCATTCAATACGTTCCTCCATAATTTTTCCATACTGAGAAAAACTAAGGTTTATTAATCAGTTTTCTAAATCAGTAGAGGCCCTCTTAACCTACTCTTACTGGACCGGACTTTGGTCGGATAACGATGAAGGTGGTTAAACCGAATAATACCAGAAATATGTATTTAAATAAATAAAACATTTGAAAAATGTTAAAAATTGTTGCAAAACAATCTATTGTTCTTAATGCAATCAATTAGTTATATAGCATTGTACTTTTTTGTAATACATTCATTGTACTTGTGACACTATTCTTTGTATTTGTACAAAAGATGAATAAAGAACTTTTCAATTCAATTCAATTCAATGAAGTAAACAGACAGATATGGTATAAAAAATGGTTGAATAACAAAATTAGCAAACACAGTTTGCACACTAAAAACTGCCTTCACAAAATATTGACAGCAACTGACTGAATTTGATTTACTACAGAAATGTATGATCAACCTGTTGAAACAAAAGTTATTTTTAGATCACTATCCCAAACTCGGCTCGTACAGCGGAAGTTTTTTTATATTCTTGTAAAACGGTTGGTTGATTTGAAGTCGATTAAGAGAGCTTCCACTGTACATTTTCATTCATGTGGCAAACAATCATAAAAATTCAGATTTAAGCTAAATTAAACACAATTTAACGACAGCGAGTTTTGTGAGAGATTATGATGTTTGAAAAGTCGTGGTGTCTCAGCTAAAAATATCGAAAGTGAGAAGATCCATGGGACCTCATAACATTACATCAAGGCCTCACACAGTCGCTCTGCACTGCTTGTAATGTAAACTCCAATGTTTTGAGAGTCTGATTATTATTATTTTATTACTTTTGCAACTTATCACAGGATTTTTTATTAAAAAAATTAATAGATTCATTAATTAGTGAGCACAGAATAGAAATAGAGGGGCCACTCGTATCCAACTAACATTACAGGTGGTAGAGGCACTCCTTTGTAGGCAACTCACGCTAAATGAGACAAACAGCTGATAGGCCTATTTATTGTGATTTTGTGAATCATTTCCTAGCGTGAAGCACCGCTTCCCCCACTCCCTTTGTGGGCCTAGCCGCTGTCCACATGGCTTCACCATTGCGCTCTGCTGGCCTCTCTATTTCTATTCTGTGCTCGCTGTTCATTAATAAAGTGCTCGTCTTGTGCTATTAAATTCAAACTTGGAAAGTCAATGGGATATCCTGAGTAGTTTCATGGATAAGGAGGAGTTCCTGTAGTCTGATGACAGCAATATGTGCTTAAGCTTAGTGATTCAGTTTGGTTTATTTTCAAGTATATTACCACGGGGACCGAGTACGTACTCAGTAAAGTTGTGAGAGAAACTCGTTTACTCCGTTCACTCCCCTTTTCCAAAGAGCTCGTTAGCTTTGCTCAGTCATCAGTATCAGCTGATTTTGCTTCAATTAGAGGGCTACCTTGAAACCTTCGAAAATGTCATGATAAGAATAACGAGGAAACTTTGGAGGGCTATAGGACAGAAGCAGTATTTTTACTAATCACGGGACCAGCTCCAATTGAATGCTTGTAGCTGAAACCCCCATCAAATGATAACAAATTAAAAATCCTAGGATGAGAAAAAAACTTTGTCTGTCCAAATAATGCTTGTTTTAGAGTATAAGATTAGACAGTAGGCGTAGTATCTGGGGAAAATAAACAGTTGGCAAAGATAATTTTCTACTTCAAAACCAGAAATATTATACATTAGTACTGTACTTTAAACCTTAGTTTTTTAATACCACCCTAATTATAAATGAATGCAGTTACAGAATAAAACCAAGATTTGGATTAAAGTTAGAAAACCAATATCATTTCAATCTAAAGGTTGCTGTTTTAGAAAGTCGGATAGTGTGCCAAAGAGATAATGTCCGGGATAGTTGCTGTATGAAAATCGGCTACCTAACTTTTAATCTATATTATTTATATTTATTTTTACTTAAATATTTAAAATCACCCTTACATTAACATCTCATAAAAACTTTTTAAAAATTTTCTCATATAGGCCTAAGTAAAGGTACGGTACTATTTTTTTTGGCATGACAAATGTGACAAAAGCTTTCATATCAGATTCAAAATAGGCTTTCAGTAAATGAAGAATAAACTATTAGATTCATTCATCAACTATTTGCATACTAAGGGTAAATTTTAATTAGATGTTTATGAACAACAATTTTTACCATGCCTTGATAACTTATCAATGAAAAGATCACTATCACTGATCAGAGTTTTTCTCCATTATTGCTCAAGTCAACAGTTCTTGGTTGCTAGATCAGTTTTTTTTTAGTTCAGTAGTCAGCATTAACAGATGTATAAAAAGGTTTTGCTTTAGAAACACTTCACTGTGAAAATAACCCTTGAGTGAGAGTCAGTTGGAAGTTTAAAATATCATGGACCACATTGGTGAGTTATTATTTAAATAATTTTTTTATCTTTACCAACTAAACTTTTTTATTTACTAGTAACTTTAAAGGTTTTCTTAAAAGGGGAGGTCCTTAATTTTTAAACATATATTTTTTGCCTAGAAGGCACTTAAGGAAGTTCATGATTAACTTTTTTAGTTTCAAAATATTGTAATTTTATAGCAGGGATTTTTATTTTGTTAAGTTGTGTTTTCCTTGATTTTTGTATTAAAAATCAACTAAAGTTCCATCTAAATTTGTTTTACAAAACTCATTTTACTACAGGATTCTGGAGGCACAAACCATGAATGCTTAAATGCTTCGATTTGAATGTTTTCTTGTCATGAGAAATTGTAAAATCAAAGTAAAATTTTCAAACTTTATTAATAAAGGTAATTTTTACAAAAGGATTAGATTCCTTGATCACACAATGTAGAGCCTATTTTTTGTTTTGGGGTCCCTCAAAAAAGCCAAAAGCGCCAAATTCATTTTTAGTAACGGGTTCACCGAGCCTTGCTCGTTGGTTTTAATTCACTTCTATTAGAGTATCAGGGTAATAAGTTTTGAAGTTTATGCCAGCTGTACCTTTTTGTGTGAAAAATTTATACCTTTCACAGGGAAAGGTACCTTTTCCTGTATGACAGCTGTTTCAAAACTAGTGTTTAAAAGTGCCATTATTTTATTTTTGTTTACCTTTGGTTGTTAGTATGTTAATAGCCCATTAAACCAACGTAAAAAAATTGAAATTCTTATACTTGGTTTCAGACAAAAAAACTTTATCCTATGGTTGAGACTTTTTCTTATTTTTGGACCGAAACACTCTCAAATGCAAAGTTTAAGCAAAATCGACTCACTAGATTTTGAGATCATAGAAAATACTTTGCCACAGACACTGCTCATATTTATAATAGGGCCTATAGGATTTACGAACCAAAAACAATTTTACATTTTAGGCCCCTATACAGGGCATGTTCAGTATGTATATATATTAAAAAATGTCTTTTACACAGGAGCCGATATGCACCATTCTGCCCCTGTCGAGTATAAAGAGATGACATGGTCCATTGCTCCTGTGAGACCGACTCAAGCTCCGAACATTAAAGGATACCTTCCTCCCCTTGTCCCATTCTCTCATCGCCTTCCCCCTCCCCGGGAAACCCATTCCTCCCCTCTCTATCTTCTCCCACCTCCTCGTAATTCACACAAGAGCGAAATTATGAAATGCCCTTGCAGACTTTGCACTATGAAACGTTGTCCTTGCCGACTTTGTTCTGAGGTATGTATCTAACAAAGCAAGTTTCATGAAAGATTAAAGTTATTTACAACCAAATTAAATTAAAACAATACTTTCTCCATGTACTATGGTATAGGGGGAGAAAGTAAAAGTAAACAACTGGAGAAGCAAATCACTCTATGTTTACTAAAGTGCTTTAAGAATTTGTATTCACAAATTATTTAAATTTCATGATTTTTTGCAAAGTTAAATAAAATACTTTATTTTACTGCATAAATAACATTCATAAATTATTCAAATCAGGGTGTATACTGTCAAATAGATACAAAAATCAGTGACTTTGGTGTCTTTTGGGGGGGGGGGGGGGGGGGGAATAAAAATCAGTAACTTTTGCGTGTTCCATTTCGAAAATTTTGGGGGGAAATAATTAAAGTCGCAAAACTTTTGCTCACAATCGCATTTTTTTCAACACACAAAAAATAAGTGGCTTTTGTTTAATTTTAAGGAAAATAAGTGACTTTTTGGTGACTTCCGTGACCATCAGAGACTTCGGTCATCTGTCGTTACGCTGTTTTTGCAAACTCTAATAAAATAATTTATTTTACTGCATAAATAATATTAGTAAATAAATATAAACCTGATTAGGTCCTGGAAAACCTTCTATGATAAATTTTACTATAACTCTAAACTCAGTAAACTTTGACCATGTCCCTACTTAATGTTTCCAGCACTCCCAGAGTCTCATGAATACAGTCTCTTCAAGCCGACGGATGTTTGAAGATGCCTTGGATTACATCACCTCTACAATGGACTCCATTCTTTCTGCACTAGGTCTGAAAACTTTTGGTAACAAATTTTTCTAGGTGAGAGTTATGTTTGCAGAATTTTTTAGCAATTTATGTAAGTTAGTTGATGACAATGTAACAGCCTTTTCAAGAAATAAATAAGTGTACTAAATCAGAGTTCTTTTTACAACCATCAAGATTTGCACTGTTTGTAGATTCATGGTTAGTGAAAGAGGCAGAGTGTAATGAATAATTTTAGCATCACAGAATAAATTATGAAAACCTCGGGTAAGCTAGTACTTCAACAGATGACGGAATTCAAATCACAAAAACTAATATCTGATTGAATTTATGATTGAATCTCAGTGTTGAAAACAAAACTGTACTGCAACCACGTATAGAAAACATTTCAACACCAATCAAATTCACAGCAAAATATAATATAAAAAGAAATACTGTATTAGGAGGATATGCTTGAATAACACATAACAATAACTTCAATATATTTACTATTTCTTAGAGTTATACAATTAACATTTTAACAAATAACAATACAGCATAGGTAACAGAAAACCATCTGACATATATAAAGCCACTGTAGACGATCCGAAGGTAAGGCACTGTGTAACAGCAAAGTTTAAACAAATTGCTATAAAAAGCATACTAAGAGATAAAACTCAATCTTCTGCTAATCATAAAAAACTTACACACTTAGTTAAACGCATCCCTAAAGCAATAGAACTTTGGCTGGATGACTTTTAAACTCTAAATATATTTTATATTGTAAAAATAAACTACATTGCACTTGCATTGTTAAATTATGTTCCGTTCTAGTGGCTTGGTTATAAAGCACCATATATAATTATCAAAACTTACTAGGAAATTGCACTTTACGGTTAACTTAAAATACTCTGTGGATAAGAATATGACAAGGGAGATAATTATATTATTTCAGACTGACAGAGAAAACTAGGTGTTGCAATCAATTCTCAATCTAAGTTTACCATCAACATGATTTGATATCACAAATATTGGTAACATGGCATCTTATTCTAATGTGTTACTAATCACATAACAATTAGGAGGAGGTTAAATGCTCAACGACCGAGCGCTTAACTTAATTGGTGGCCCGGAGGAGAGTGAATCCTCCTTCCCTCGTATTGTGATCAGGAGATGTCCACCACACTTCTCTGATAGAAAATGTCATCTTAATACAATAGTATTCAAGTGGCCAGTTCGCTTAGTTAAAACACAAAAGTGCTTTCTTTTTTGATTTTGAAGTGTAGTTAAATTTTCTGTGAACCTTGTAGCATTTTCAAGTTCCGGCGACTGAGTTTTCATGTGAAGATTCTTCTTTTTCACCATCGGCCTCAAATGATTCCGCTCGAGCTCGTTTGGGTTTGACCTCATTCACCTGGGACACTACTGAACGTTTTCGTCCCCTTTTATTTTCATCAGCAGGCCTATAAAATAAAAATACTGTTAGAACTTAGGGTAAAAAAGTAATAATACATAGTAAATATTAAGTATAGCCAAATAAAATTGTGCCGTGTCGCACCTCGGCCCAATCATTGTATATGTTTTTCACGTCTGAAGTGTTGGCTGGCCAAACATCTATATCCACCAGTCACGTGACGAGGGAGTTCGTACATTTGTAAGGGGTAACTGTCATCTCTTTTTCTTCTTCAAAAAGCCTCGAACCTGGCCGGCCACCCTAGAGAAGAAGCGTTGCGTTTTTGTAGATTCATGCTAAGTATCATGTTAACTAAATTAAGGAATAAGAGACTAGGCTAGGGTCGGGTTAGGTCTAGGGGTTTTTCACTAAATAAATTATGTAGGCCAAAATTGAAATATAAATAGTTTGATTCATCTTGCAATGGGTGAGCCCTGACATGACAGGTTGGTTCAGTACAAGTTATTCAATTCCAAATTAACTAAGTACGCAGATGTTCTACAACTAGGGTATTGCAACTAAGTAAAAACAACCCTGAGTTAAGAAAGTTTTTATAACTCAGGGTTTTTTTACTCCCTCGAGGAATTCCGTGACTCGAATTGGAAGGGCTACCCAATCTAGCCAATATCCCTAGTTTATGTTTAAGCCCCTCTGACCATTCCCTTCCTACTGCGGCAATTTCCGTGCGGCTGGGATGGATTTCTTCATGGACGGGTCCTATGCCGTCTTCAGCGGTCAACAGGACAACGCGGGATGTAAGATGTATTTAAATGATGTTTAAACTCTTCGTGGAATTATAATTTTGGGTTTAAAGGATGTAATTTAATGGGGGCTCTCACTAACCAACATTGTTAGGATTTTAGAGAATTACAAATGAAGGCAAAGAAAAACCTCCTGCTATGAATGATTTGATTGAAACAATCAATACAAGAGAGATAAGGGCTGAAAATGTACCTTGAAAGTCCATTGATTTCTGTATGGTTGGACAGGACACTAAGAACTTCTTCGTCACAACCGATCCGGGGGGCTGTGGGCAAGACACTGAAACCAAAATACAGTGAAATTTACGATGTGGAAGAAAGTAATTCCCCATTTCCAGCAGGATTATCTTCCTTTATTTCTTATATGCTAACTCATTTGTAAAATACAGTAGACTTCCGATTATCCATGTCCCGGTTATCCGACACTCCAGGTTATCTGAGGTCGCTCTTAGCTGAATTTTTATCTTTTAATTTTCGTTCAGAGCAGAATAATGTGCTAAACTTCTGATTTTGGCTAAAAAAAGAAAAAATATTAGTAATTTATAGGTTTATTTATATAATTACATGAAATAAACACCAAAGTAATATTTTTAACATGCAGGTTATACACAACAACCTTTTAAAACAATGAGTTGACAAACTGAACTAGCCTTCTGCAGAATCTAAACAACCGTTTGAGTGACTATATTTTCGTCACAACTCAGAGACTTTCAGTTTGCCTTTCCGTGCTAAACAAATACTATCTGTAGATCTAGGTACTACTGTCAAATCTATACAATCACAATATCACATTGAAACTTGTATTATTGACTCCATGAAATTATTAACACTCTCTAAGCAACGGGTTTCCAAACAAACCTAAATAATTAGCGACTCAAACGGATGTAATGGAATAAACCGGATTCTAAACAGTGTCGTGATAGGCTGTTGAGTTAACTCCGATGCCAATCAAAATCGTGTGCAACTGAATTGTCATTAGCGCTCCAAACTACTCAAGTTACGGTTAGTTGCACAAGCAGTCTGCAACTTGCCAGTTTGTTTGATCATAGGAAGAAGTCTATTTCAGACGTTAGTTTGTTTTGATATGAACTGAAGAATGAGTTTAAAATGCAAAAGAGTGTACCCCTTAATATTAATAAAATGTATACGAGAATTTCATGTGAAAATAGGGTCTAACACCCTTATCTTGAAATAAAATTAACTTCCCATATCTGAGGTAGCCTCTGTCCCGAAGACCTTAGATAAGCGGAAGTGTACTGAAGCAATAAAAGCTGTCTACATATTTGCAGTTTTTTGCTAAAAAATATGAATTTTAAATAAGATCTGTCGATTAAAAACAATTTCATTTTGCTAAGTCTTAAACTGAGAAAATGATTAATATTGCCCTTTGTCAAACCCAGCTATTTAATTAAATTACTTGACTGCCAAAGTACAATATCAATGAATCATACTGAAATAAATTAAATTAGGTAGCCCTTGAAGGTTCTCATTAAAACACAACAGAAATAAGGTGAACTTAAGATAAAACCAACCGGCGCAGAATGACAACGGCTCTTCGAGCGACCGTATCTTCAGGGCGAACACAGTGGGTGATCTCATCGGCAGCGAAACCACTGAAACAAGGTGGAGGCCGTTAGACATTGGTACTTCGTACAGCGACAGTTGTACAGTAAGCAAAAAGGTCTAGACACTACAAAATAAGAAACAAAAAAATGAAATGAAAAATGTCTTTATTACAGAGGCAAAATCAGGACTAACAAGTCCTCTTTACCACTTGACCTCTAACAAATATGCTTAAAAGATATAGTATTAATTAATGATAAAGAAAATTTACAAACTGTGATTGATAACTTAGATTATTCAGGAGACAAACTGCTCAAGAGTCAACACGTTAACTCACATTACAAAGAAACACACAACACTTTTTCACATGTCCCCCAGGTGAACGCCACGCCAGTGCCACAGACACACTTGTGCCTGGCACGTTATAAAGAAGATCTTTGACATCGGCCCCAAACTTTGCGCATTTATCAATAGTTTCAATACAATCAGGAATTGAATTACAAAGTCTGCAACTAGAATTGCTCATAAGATAAATAACACATTAGGGGCATGGTTCACAAAATAGCCTACTCATTGTTGATTACTTTGACGTTTTCTATTGCATTCATGTAAATGTTCTTAGAGACAATATAGAATTCTTATTTCTGATTTTTTATTACTAATTATAATATAAGGTGTGTATCTCTACTAATTGTAACAGGAATGAGAAACGAAAGTCATATAGTACAATAAAACACTAGTAATCCAAACCCCATTGACCCGAATTTCCAGTTAATCCGAACAACCGATTGGAAATAAAATTGTTTTTTCATTAAAAGTTAATGTAGAGGATGTTTCTGAATAAAAAAAAAACATGGCTTCAGTTAACTCAGGGTGTCAGGTGATTGCAAAAAATTTCCTACTGTATTACCAAGGTTAGTTACATTTTACTTTTAGTCAGAACTTCTGGTTTGCTCGACTGTCTCCACTATCGGGGAAAACTTTACAATAAATTTTGAGAAAGGGGTCGAAATATTGTTTGACTTCTGGTAGAGGTCATAATCACAGTACTGTAATTTATTCTAGCAATAAGACCGTTAAGTCTACTACATAACTCCTAGAACCCAAACCAAATAATAAAAAAATAAAGCTCATTGTTTCACAAATAGAATACAAAATTAACCAAAGTTGTGTGACACTTGGTTCAAGAGATAAAATAAAATTCACACACATAGGCCTACTGCAATTAAGCCCTTTTGGAGTACAAATTAGATCAAAAGGAGAACTCATAACACTTTGTACGCACCATACAAAATACTACCATACCGTACTAAATCAAATTGATTTTTACCACAGTAGAGTAGGAAAAAACGAACCCCTTAACGCCCGTTGTCCCTGAAGCGACTCTAGTGATAGTCGCTAAGCGACAGTCGCTCCAGCACTGGTAGCGTTGTTTCAAATGGGAACGTTGTCCTTGACGCGACCGCGACTGGCGCGGCTAGCGACTATCGCTGGCGACTGTAGCGGGTCTGGTCTGAGGGTAGGCTCAGTCGAGGAGCGATTCTTGTTAATTTTTCACGTGTTTAGGTGTTAATCGTAATTTTTTCAAATAATACAGAACTGCAATTGAAGTTGAAAAGCTTCTAGAAACGGTTTTTATATTAACTAGTGTACTTATTGCCCGAAATAGAGCAATTTAATTTGAACTACGACAATGTCACTGTTTAAAATATTGTTTAGTACTCACACCAATGCAATAGTGATTAATTTGCCCAAAACTAATCTTTTTACAGCTGTAGGATACAGCTATGTACAGATGTTAAATGCTCAAACTAATCCCAATAAAAATATTCTAATGGTAAAATTTCACATTTAAATTTTTGATAGTGCCCTCATTTATCTATTCCCATAAATTTTTGGCGAAAACAACTACAGACAAGCCCTATCTATCCAAAGACACTAAAACGTCGATTGAGAATTGTAAAAGGAATTCACATTAAAAAAAAAAATAAATAACCCTTAGAGTATTAAATAAGTATAGATACTCTTAAAATAGCCTATTTGTCTAGTTGGAAAATATGTTATGAGTACCAACTCGTCGTGCAAATAAAATTTTCATGACGTCTTTGTTATTGACTTCCTCAACTGAAAGGTATTTTTGTTTCACTTCTGTCTCAAACTCATGGTACATTTAAAACTTGCAATTCAGCATAACATTGCACCAGAATCACTCTAGAAAAAATGCTTCAGGGACAGCGACTATCGCTCCACTACTATCGCAAGAGTCGCTTCAGGGACAACACACCTTTACTCTTTACTTGCATGATAACGGCTTTTAAATGGTTCAAAACTGGACCCAGCTGCCATTGGTTGTTTGGCTATTAATAACAAAGCTACACAAGGAATCCTACCTATTCTACACTCATCCTTCAATCATATTCACCAAAATACGCCCTGCAGGGTCAGCGTCTTAAAAAGTTATCAACAACACCCCCGACCCATCCCCCTCCACACTCCCGTGATATTTCTTAGACCAAAAAATTTTTGTAATGTCTTAAATTAAGAATGAAATTCGTTCAAATTTGGGTAGTATAAAGTCTTACCCACCTCAGCAGAGTAACACAGCCCCGCTCCAGCGGCAAGCAGAATACTGGCTTGGACACTCGGATTGGCTTGAAGGTGAACTTGCAGCCGAAACTCAGCACAGAGTCGCTCATGAACGACACGGAAACAATCGGTCTGCCAGAAAATAAAACCATTTGTACTCACATTGCAACCTTTATCCTAGCGTGCCTTTCTTCTCATTGACGTATTGACGTATTAGTACACTTTTGCTAGGCCTCATGGGATTACGATTTTTGTTCGAATTACACATAGTTTGACTTAGGAATAGCTTGAGTAACAGAGCTAATTTTGGTTAACTTACAACAATAACATACAATAAAGTATTGTCAAAGATTCAAAGATTTTTATTGCCACTCAATACAAATTATGTACAATAGGCATTGTCATACTTAACTTAAATACAGCATTGTGACAGCAGAGAGAAAATCGACAATGGAATTATTTTAATCGTAATGACCTTTGGGCATTGGGCTATTAATTAATTATCTTGACAAATGAAACAGCTAATATTTGTCAGTAACTAAGCTATATCTCATCTGATCCATCACAATCATCACACTCACTCCTAAGTCATACTCATCTTAAAATACGAACAACAGAGTGCGTCGGTGTTTCAAATAAAGTATTAAAGTAAAGTATTGAAGTATTACTGGAATTTGAATTAAATAGGTAATTTTTGTATCTCTTTGGCTAGGCCTAATTGAGGCACAATCTAACGATTAAACTATTTTGGTTTATTTAGGGTTCTTTTTTTAACTTATTACAAAAAAAAAAAGTGAATTTCAGGACGTTACCATTCTTAACGCCTTAATCCAACCACAACAATCAGTTACGACAATGATCAGCTTAGTTCTTTACATAGGGATAAATATAAATTTGTTCAAATTTATTCTCTTAAAATTCTAACTTACAACTAAATAAATTTCCTCTTGCTTTACAAAACCTCACCTATCGAAAATGTGGATGGGATCAATGTGGGAGACGATACATCCGCCTGGGCGATAGTCATTGATGACGGCTGAGTTGACGAAGCCCTCCGGTACGAGACCAGTGCGGACGAGAGGGTTAATGACCAGCCGAGTAACCCACGAGGGTATCGGGTCCACGTCTCCCTTCCGGTACAGACGCTCCATCCCCGGCCCTTTCCGGGCCAGCTGGGAGCCATATGTGTAGCCTTCGCCAAAGAAGTACCTATGGAACGATAACAAATTTAAGCGACTCTAAGCTAGTAAAATATGATCATCTGGAACAGGTTTTGGATGTTGAACTAAACTAGGATATTATTTCATCGGAGATCAAATTCAAATCTTAACTTTGAAACCTATATAAATTCTTTAAATAATTGGAGGCAGTCCTACCCTGTTAAAACTTTGGATTCCTATAGTATGTTTTTTTTTTTTTTTTTTTTTTTTTATTTAGGCCTATATAAAAATACTAAACCCCTACTGATGGCTGATACCTAGCAGAGCCCCTTCTCTGCCAAGTAGTGGAAGCACTATACTGCCAGCACCAGTGGTGTGGAAGCGAAGGTATCAGCAAGGGTTGCGCTGGTACTTCCCCGTAGTGTAGGGGGGGAAACGCCTTTTCGGCGGGCTTGGCGCTGATAAGGTAGGCTAAAGCCAGACAACCCGAACCCGGTCCTCCAAGGGTATGTGGGGGTTGAGCGTCGGGCCAACAACTCACCTCGGAAAACAACAAAGTTCAGAAACACCAACACAAAGCCTCGGAGAATGGACGGAATAAAAGGAATCGACACTGGCGATCACAAATGACAATGAGATTAGGCACATGGAATACAAGAACATTAGCAGTTCCCGGCGCAATCGACATCCTTTCAGAAGAACTTAGTATATATAAAATGGATTTGGTGGCACTACAAGAAACTCGTTGGCCGTTGGCAGGAAAGCTGAACACCAAAGACTATGTAATCTACTACAGTGGAAATGATGAAGGAAGGTACCAAAGAGGAGTAGGCTTTGCTGTAAGCAAAAAGATAGCAAGTGCTGTGATAAGTTTTGAAGCCCTAGGCGAGAGACTGTGCAATATTAGGTTTAAAGGTAGATTTAAGAATATATCAATAATGAGTGCCTACGCTCCTACAGAGGACGCAGACGATGACGTCAAAGACGCTTTTTATGAGCTGTTAGAAGAAGAGTGGGGAAAGTTACCAGGATATGACACAAAATTACTGATGGGAGATTTTAATGCGAAAATAGGCAAAGAACAGATATGGAAGAAAGTTGCAGGACTAAATAGTTTACACACAGACAGCAATGATAATGGAGTAAGGCTACTAAGCCTAGCTACTGCTTGCAACCTGAAAGTTATGAGCACATTTTTCCCGAGAAAAGACATCCACAAAACTACATGGATCTCACCAAATGGTCAGGTACAAAATCAAATAGATCACATATTAATAGACTGTAGACATTCTAGTCATGTACAAAACGTACGTAGCATAAGAAAAGCAGAGTGTGGGTCGGACCACAGCCTAGTTCTAGTCAAATTATACCAAAGAATACAAATAGAGAAGAGGAAAGGAGTGCAATCAGTAGAAAATATAGATATTGATAGACTTAGAGATAGAGGAATCCGGACCGAATTTAAGCTTAAATTATCAAACCGTTTCCAAGCCTTAGACACAGTGGAACAAGAGGCAGAAGTGGAGGACTCAATAGAAAAGAGATGGGAAAATATAAAGATGACCGTACGAGAATGTGCCAAAGAAGTTTGTGGCAAAAAAGAAAGAAAAAATAATAAACCTTGGTTCGATGAAGAATGCAAAGAGGCGGTTTTGAAAAGAAGACAAGCAAAGGGAATTTGGTTAGGAAACAAACAAGATATAGATCGAGATAGCTATCAAGAACAAAGCAAGGAAACAGTTAAACTGTTGAGAAAGAAGAAACGAGAATGGATCAATAAGATTCTGGAAAAAGCAGAACAAGATCGAACAGCAAACAACTCAAGAGAATTTTATCGTGCATTAAGATTTTTCAAGAAAGGATACACACCTTCACCTGTGGGGATCAAAAATAAAATGGGACAAGTTGTAACCCAAAAGGAAGACGGACTGAGAGTTTGGCGAGAATATTTTGAAGAGCTACTGAATGGCGATCTGCAGCAGGAAGATGGAGAACAGGAAGAAGTCTATCAGACCGTACACCCCTGGATTCCAGAACCACCCATACAAGAAATAGAAGAAGCAATTAAGAGCTTAAAAAATAATAAAGCCCCAGGAGAAGATGGTGTAACTGCAGAGATTTTAAAAGCAGGTGGCTTTTGTCTAGCAGAAAGAATCCACAAACTAATACTGAAGGTTTGGAGAGAAGAAACAATACCCAAGGAATGGAAGGAAGCTCTAGTTGTACCAATTCACAAAAAAGGAGACAAAAAAGACTGCAATAACTATAGAGGCATATCTCTCCTAAATGTCACCTACAAAATATTTTCCAAAATAGTTCAGAGAAGACTAGAGGAATACACAACGGATATTGTGGGAGAGCATCAAGCAGGATTCAGTAGAGGCAGATCAACGACGGATCAAATCTACATTCTTAAAGAGTCAATAGCAAAGTATTATGAGTTCAACAAATCATTCTGCTGCCTCTTCATTGATTTTTCAAAGGCTTATGACTCCATAAATAGAAAGAAGTTGTGGGTAAACATGGAGCATTTAGGTATACCAAGAAAACTTATAGAACTAGCAAAACTGAGTGTTTTAGGTTCTAAGTGCAAAGTTAAAGTAAATGGAGACGTATCGGAAGACTTTGAGGTAAACACGGGTGTGAGACAAGGAGACGGGATATCTCCATTACTGTTCAATTTAGCCATAGAAACAGCCCTCCAGGAAATAAGAAAGACAGAAGTAGGGATTAAGATAGGAACAAACATAAACTTGCTAGCTTTTGCAGATGACATAGTATTAATTACACATAATATAGAAGAAATGAAAGATGTAACAAAAATGCTTATTGAACATACAAGAAAAATGGGGCTACACATAAATGAAGCGAAAACCAAGTTTATGACATGTGGAAGAAAACAAAATGATGACCAACCAAGATACCAAAATAACAACTATATTGAAATTGAAGAGTATAAATTTGAAAAAGTAACAAATTTCAAGTATTTGGGAGTCATCCTCACCAGCGATAATGATGAAGAGCTAGAAATACAAAATAGATTAAACCTAGCACAAAAAAGTTTTTCGGCCTGTCACAAGTTTTTAGGCTCAAAGATAATATCCCACACCACCAAACTCAGGATTTATAAGACAATCATCAGACCAGTTCTCCTGTATGGTTCAGAAAATTGGATCTTAAGCAAGAAATCAGAAAAGAAAGCTATTGTATTTGAGAACAAGATTTTGAGGAAAGTGTACGGACCAATTTTTGAGGATGGACAATGGAGATCGAGGCATAATTGGGAACTTAGAGATTTATTTAAGGATCCTGATATTGTCGCTGAGATAAGGAGCAGAAGGCTGAGATGGGCAGGGCACATTCTAAGAAAAGACGACAACTCCCTATCAAAGAACATCTTGAGGAATAACCCAGAAGGTAGAAGACCCCTTGGAAGACCGAAACTTAGATGGTTCGACCAAGTGGAGAAAGACCTGAGGAAGCTAGGAAGAAGGAAGGAAGATGTAAGAAGCAGAGACCTATGGAGGCAGTGTGTTGGGGAGGCCAAGTACCATCTAGGGTACCAGTGGCCACAGCAGTAAGTAAGTAAGTATAAAAATACTAAAAATTGTTTAAGTAGGCCAAAGATTTCTAGGTAGGGCTTAAAAGCAAAATCTTATTCATTATAGAGCAAATTCATTTCCAAAAAAAAAGTGTTTTAAAAATTTGTTTTTAGACCTACAACAGTCCTACTACCCAAAGCAATCTACAGTTTATGCCTTCAATTCGTAGCAGCATTTACTTACTTGTTTCGTAAAGGAGCACGGTCAACTGTACATGGTTTATACTTTCCTCTGTCAGCTCTTTCTACGACACGGTCAATCTTCGCCTCAATCTTTGTACACTGGACGTCATCAAACAACCGTTTCTGTTGGATGCCTTCTTTAATAAGATCCAAGAGAGCGATTTCCTCTTCAATAGTCCGAAGATGTGACAGATAGACTGGACCTGTCATGTGTCTAAAATAAAGAAACCAATGTAATCACGGTTCATATAGTCACATTTAAGTTTATATAAATTTAATGGGGCGTGATGTTGTTCGTGTTCGCAGCATTCCAGTAAAGCTGCACGTACTCCCCGGGTGGTGCTAAACGAACCACAATTTTTGGAAGCTGAACTATTACACAAGTGATCTCTCAGCTATGCCAGCTGCCAAACCAAAGCCAAACGGAAATTTCCGGGGCCGCTCTTAAACGTATTGACGCAGGTGCTTTGCACTGCAGAACATCTTTGATTTATTTTACTCTTATTATTTAAGTTGGTAGCTGGCTATGATTAGCCATACTATGTATGTATATATATAAATTTAATGAGTAGAGCTCTCCTTTCTAAAAATTACAAAATATTTTTTACAGGCTGCCAGTAAGTTAATGTTTGATTACTTTTCAAGTTCTCTTAAAGCCTTTACGGTAATGTAAATTTGTTAACATAATGCAATCATAGGCCTATCTTTAAACTCAGAACTCAAAAAAGGAGATGCACAAGCTGAGTCATTTCTGTACATAACCCATTATTTATTATTGTTTTGTTCTAAATTATAGAATTTGACTAACTAACTTTTTATTCTAACAAGGTGAATCTTTGAATTTTATGCAGGCTACCAGTACTGTAGAACTACATGGTCTACATTTTTACACAATTAAACTAGGTTGATAATTGTTTACTAGCCTAGCATGTACAGTCAACCACCCGATAATCCGGAAGCAGGTAAACCGGGTTGCGAATTAACCGGGATCACATAAAGTGACATTAAATTTGATATATTTTGTCAGTTTAGATAACAATACCATCGCTTATCAATATTATGTGTTAAAATTCCTTTGGAAGATATCTCTTTACAAATTATTTGTTTATTTATCAATGGAAAAAGCAATGAAACAAGGAAATTTTTCCGTAAATTATTTGGTGGAATGATCATAGTCATGTATTCGGGGAGGTATGAGTCAGAGCGATGGCGTGGCGATGCGGGCTGGGATGGGACGTATTGGCGGGGTAATGACCTTGACGGCTGGAAACACCTGCTCGTCCGCCAGGATGTGCTAAAAGTGGAAACCAAGACAGGTCCCATTTTGTTACCAGTTCAGTGTGTGATTATCGCTCTAATTCGTGGTGCTGTTCAGGGACCTCTAGTAATTAAAACTGTGTTGTATTACGCTAAACAACACATTTTCAAACGCATTTATTTTGCATTTCAAGAAACATTCCATAAAGTGACATTACATTTTATTTGACAAAGATATTAATTTATTAGCCTAATTCATTAATTAGCCTAAATATGATGATATGTCCTTCAATTTTTACCAATTACACAAAAGGACAAACCATCTCTTGTATTAGTACGCATGCACTTATCTTGAATAAATTACACCGAGCGACCCTTCCCCCCTCATCCAGCGCCGGTTCCTCCCCCCCTCACCCAGCGCCGGCTGCAATGCCAAACAATAGACCCCCTAACCTTGGTTTTTTTGTCCACATCAATCATTTATTGTATTCCTTGTTCAGTCAAATAGAAGATCTGTTTACTCATTCATAAAGGGGTACAGTTTCATATTGCGCCTGCATTTCTACCAATTAAAAATATCGATCGATACGATCGATATATCGCATCGGATAAAATAATCGACACGACACATCAGATCAAATATCGATATATCGCATTGGATGAAATATCTTATAAAATGTTTTAAACATATGTTTTTTGAGAATTTTTTATATTAATTTGCTAAATGTGAGGCGGAAAGGAAAGAGGGACCTGTTTGCGGCAATTTTCGATATTGAGTTATTCATATTTTTGAATTCCTTATTTAATTTCTAACAATTTGGCGCAAGTCCCACGAGTCTACGATTTTTTTTGTTAAAGATATAGGACTTTAAAATTACGTGAGAAAAAAGAGCCATTTTCATAAAAATCTATTTGAAAATTCAAATTAGCATAAAACATTTATTTTTCATATTTAAGAAACGATTTTGGTACCAAAATAAAGCTGTAAATGTCCTCTTTAATGGGAACACATATTTTTGTCTTAACTCACAGTAGTTTTCAAGAAAATGATGTTTTTACCAAAGCATGTTGTGAAAAGTGGATATTTCAGAAACGGGACCTCTTCGCGTTCCTATGTTATTTCTCCATAACGAATTGCAAAACTGTCAAAAGCGACCTCTGGACGGCATTTTCAGGTTTTTATTTATTGAAAGATGTTCTATATTTACAATTAACTCGTTGTAGTTCACCTTGTCGCCGATAGAATTTGTCAGAATGCAAGTTTCAAAGTGTAGCATAGCTTTTAGATAGGTTTAAAAAGGGGCCTGTTTTCGGTAATGTTATTTCTCCATAATCGCGAAGAGGTACCTTTTCTCAAGCTAGACTTAGACTACTTTAATCATTATTTTGAATGTTTTATTCGATTACAAGTGTTTTGTAATGTATTTCAACCGGTAAAGGACGAAATGAAGCATATTAAAATGCAAACAACCGAAAATCGATATTTTTGACCTCAATCGATAAAACTGCCCATACTCTAAATTTTACTTTGCTGCGAAGAGGTCCCTTTTTCCTTTCTCCCTCACAAATATTATTGTTTGTTTATCTAACATTTAAACCAAGATTTTACTAGGAGATTTCATATTCAGTATTGATAGTTTAGTTATTTTGATTGGCCTAATGAGTTTCAGAGAACTTTCTATTAACCTATTTATAATAGAAAGTTTATACTAGTTGGGTCATGAGCAACGTGATAGATTTTTACAAGATAATGAACTGATACCGTACCAAGAAAATGATGTGTGAGCAGTGCGGTGCACTGGTGAGGGGATGAAAATGGAAATATATATAAATAAATAAATAAATATTTTATTGCTTTGACTAAATAATTTGCATCAGCATTACAAGAATGTTTTATACGTTCTAAATTACAATCTAAAAATAGTTCTTCTTTAGTGATCATCTTCTTTTGATATAGGTTTGTGTAGCTGTCATCTTTTAATTTTCTACTGATTCTGGGTCTAAATATTCTTCCATTGAATAGATTGCATTTTCAATAAGATACTTTCTAAAATTTGATTTAAAAGTGTAAAAATCATTTACAAATAAATTTTGAAATTGATTTGGCAATTTATTTGACAGTCTTCTTCCATTATACATTAGGTGATGTTCGAAAAAGGATGTTCTATGATAATTTACTGGTAATATATATTTTTCCCGATAGGATAGAACGAATGGAAATTGAAGGCGCTAAAACGGAAAAATTATTTATTACGTAAGAAAAAAAAATTAATGATATCCAGATTTTCAGTTCCGATGAAGCGGAGTTCCGATGTCGCCGAGTCCGATGAACGAGAGTGTACTGTATTTGATTAACATTGGCATTGGCCATTCCCCATATTGGTATTCCATATCTGATGTGTGGAATAAAAAGAGTATGATATACATTCATCAGTACTTCTCTTTTACAAAATTTGGACAGTCTTCTTATGATAAATAAATTTGTTGACAATCTGTTGCAAATAAAACCAATATGTTTATCAAATTTCAAACTGTCATCCACTAGAAGGCCTAAAAATTTTATGCAGTCTATTTTTTCAATTACATTATCATCTATCGTTAAATGTATATAATCACAGGTCGTATTTAATGGTTTAATTCTAAATTCCATGAATTTTGTTTTTGAGAAATTAAGTTCAAAACAATTTTCTTGAAACCATTGAATTGTTTCTGCTGATTTGATGTACATATCAATCTCCAATTCCTTTGTATTATCTTTAGATATCGATTAAGTCGTGTCGTCCGCAAATAAATATATTTTTGAAGAATTCAAATTCCTTGATATGTTATTAATGAAAATTATGAATAAAACTGGCCCGAGAACCGACCCTTGAGGTACTCTTGATTTTATTTCCATTTTATAAACTTCAAATAAAAAATATATATTAAAAGTTTGGTTTCTTTTAGTTAGGTCTGGTATTTGAACATATTGAAATCTATTTGCAAGGTACGATTTAAACCACTGAAGAGCAATACCTCTTACTCCAATTTCATTAAATTTTTTGATAAGAAGGTCATGATGAACCATATCGAATGCCTTTTTAGGTCAAAAAATATGGATAAAGAATTTTTTTTATCATCTAGTTGTTCAACAGTGTTGGATATCATTTGGAATATTGCATCAATTGTTGTCAATTTCTGTCTAAATCCAAATTGGTATGGAGATAAAATATTGTTGTTTTCTAAGAATGAGAGAAGTCTTACAAGAACTACCTTTTCAAATATTTTAATAATTGTTGGAAGTAATGAAATTGGCCTGTAGTTACTACAATTTTGAGGATCCCCCATTTTAAAAATTGGGACAATTTTTGCAATTTTTAATAATTCAGGAAATTGTCCTGAGGACAATGATTCATTGATTATATACGTCAAAGGGGTTGCTATTTCGTAACAACATTTACTAAGTAAGAAGCTTAGAAGAGATACCATCATGTCCAAATGATGATGTAATTTTCATTGATTGTATTATTCCTATTATTTCTTGTTCAGTTGTTGGGGATAAGAATATTGATTTAGTAACATGATTATTTTCATACAAACTTTTAAATGTGGGTGGTTTTCTTTCGTTACCAACTTCTATGAAAAATTCATTAAAGTGATTTGCAACTAGTTGTGGATCTTCTGTACTTTCTCCAATATTATTCTTTAGTACATATTTAGTTATCTTCTGTTCTACTTGTTTATTTCTATTTTTATTTATCATTTGCCATATAGTTTTTGATGGATTTTCTAATTTTGATAGCTTTTCATTGATAAATTTGGATTTTTCTTCCCTTATTAGATTTCCACATATTTTCTTTTTTTCTTTATATTCTATCTGTAGTGGATCTGAAGACAAAAGATTTTTTGACAATATATACAGATATTTGATTTCCCTTCGAAGTGCTAAAATTCCTTCTGAAAGTTTTATATTCTTTTTGCTGTTATGGATAGTATTACATTTCTTCATAGGGAATGATTCTGAAAACAAACTTGACAATTTAGAATGAAATAAGTTATATTTTTCATTTGTTGTTGTGTTTTCCTCGTAAATTTCTGTCCAGGATTGTTCAAGCAGAAGACTCTTGAATTTGTATATATTTTCCTCAGAGTAATGTCTTTTATCAATTGTTCTCCTCATCACTTTGTCATGTAATGAATTTTTTATTTTAGAAATTTGAGCATGGTGGTCAGAAATTGCGGCTACCAGTATGTAATTAGATATGTTTTTAGGTTCAACATTTGTAAATATGTTGTCTATTCGCGTTTTTGAGTTTTTGAATTCTCTTGTACAAGAAAAAATTGTATCCTTAAGATTAAAGCTTTTAATTAGATAAGAGAGTTTTTTCTTATCAGTAGTATTATTACAAAAATCAATGTTAAAATCACCTAAAACTACTATACTTTCTTCTTTATTAATTATGTTTTGAAAACAATCATATATTTGATTATAAAACATTTTACATGATTTGTTTGGTGGTCTGTATATTCCTACTATGATGATGTTTTTGGGGAAGGAATTAATTTTAATTGCAGCGATTTCACATTCGCATTCAATATTAAACTCAGAAACATCTATTTCTATGAATTTCAAGTTCTCCTTAACAAAAATACATACGCCACATTTTTTAATGTTTGTCCTACAATAATGTGTAGCACATTTGTAATTACTTAAATGGAATACATTTAACTGATTTTCTTTTAAATGATGTTCAGTGATAACTAAAATGTCAGGTGATTCTTCTTCTACAATTATTTCAAGAATTTCTAATTTACTTACAAGACCATCAATATTTTGGTGCATTAATTTTAGTGATGAATTTAAATTGTCTCTCTTGCATACCCTTACTTTAATTAAGTTTTTCGATGTCACCAAAATGTTCTTCTTCTTAGACGATTTCCTAAAAAATTATTGTAGGACGATATTCTTACGGGAATTGTCTTTATTTCATGGCTGCTGGTCATGTTAAATATATGTCTTAAAATTATTTTGGACAGTTTTATCTTCCCAAATTTATTTAGATGTAGTCCGTGTCTAGTGTATAAATTGCGTTTCATGTTGGTTATGCTAATAAATCTAGCATACTTAAATCTCTGTATAAGTGCTTTTAGACGACAGTTGACAGCAATAATTGTTTTATTTAGATCTGGTTTATTCTACCTGAGAGGAACACTTGTCACCAAAACGTTGGTGTGTGACAGACATTTAACTTTAATTTCTACTTTATTAATAATGTTCTCTGGATTTGTATCGTCATTTATGTCATTAGTTCCACATATTATGACCACAAGATCTTCTTCGTCATAATTCTTTGTTTCATTTATGAAATGATTGTCCATAACTTGAGATATCTTACCATTTGGCTTCATCATACTGTACAAACAGTAGGAGTCATTTAGCTCATTAGAAATTAAATTGCCCAAGTTTCTACCATGACTGTCCATAAAAAGTCCAATTTTTCTTTTTCTTGTCTTTGTTTTGTTTTCATTGTAGATTTTGTGACTAGTCCAATTTCATCACCTTGAATCAAAATTAGAGCATTTCTGTTATTTTGTTGTTTGTTTTCATTGGCATCAAAGGCGTAATTGGTATTGAATTTTATGTCAGAAAAACTTATTTCTTCATTTATTGACGGTCGCACATCTTTCAACCATTTTTTTCATTTCGTAATCTATTTTTCTTATCATTCCAACAATCATTATTTGTTGATATGGTGAGCTGTTCATTAATATCAACTATAAATGTTTTTGATTTTCTCAAATCGGCTAATTTTTTTCTTCGTTACATTGTTATCATTTTTGTATCCAGAGACTTTGCCTCCCCTCTTATGTAGTGTCAAGTTTTTGTTGGAAATTTTGGTATTTCTGTTTGAAATATCCTCCGTAGAACCATTTGAATCACATTGATTGTCCTCTTTAAGTGTATTTAACATATCACTTTCAGGTGCCATGTCAGTTGATTCAAAAACTGAATATCTGTTGTTTGTTTTAGTGATATTCTTTGAACTGGTCACCTTTAGAGGCTTTTTATAGGTTTGCAGTCTCCATCCACTTTGAAATGAATTATTTTTTGATTCTGTAACTACTTCTATATTACTTTTGTCAGGATTTTGCAAGGCATCTAGTCTGGAGATCAAGTTGTATTCATTATGTCTATTGATACTCTTGTTTTGTATAATCTCGTCATTTTTAATATTCTCTTTGTTTACTTTGTTACTGAAATCAATAGTCAATGCTCCGCCATGTACAATATTATGTAGAATTGTTTTTGCATTAACTAAGACGTGCAATTCGCATTCAAAGTTAGATTTTTGTTGCATCGTTTCAGCTTCTATAAACAGGGCCCATTACAAACATTGCTTCCTTTTTGTGCAAGGGTTTTCACATCTTTATTATTTAAACCTTTAATGCTGTCAAAGTGATAAAATGAGTTATTTTCTCTACTGTACACTAATAAACTCCAGTGCGTGCCATTATTACCATGTATACTTTGAGTTTTTGGGCAGTTATTGACACAGAACAGAGCAAAGTTTTTCTCACTAAAATTAAAAGCTGTAAGTGTTATTAAATTTTTATATAGTGTGCCAATTTTGATCAATTGTGTGTTTGTCGGTCCGACAAGTATAATATCATTTCTTTTTGTATGAATCTCTCTAGACAAACATTCAAAATATGATTGTAGTTGATCATCGGTCAAATAATTATTTGTGAAGTCGTCTTTAGGAGGTTCTTGGCTTTTAATTGCCTCTAAATTTTTCATAATAGTCATTTGCTTATATTTTAAGCGAGAGTACTTCGAGGTAGTCCCATGTTTCAAACCTGGGTGTACTTCTAGGTAGTCCTAGCATCTCAATTCTTTTTTAAAGTACTTTTTTGTCGTTCTAAATCAGCAATTTCATTTTGTATTCCAGTCTTCTTCAACCCAGAACGTACCAATATTTCATTTTGTGATCCTGAGCATTGTTCCGGCGAAGCAACATTTAAGTTTGAATTGGCTTTTTGTTTTCTGGTTTGTATTATTGATCTAATCATTTTTTAGTACAAGTATGGTCACAATCAAGAAATCTAGAATGAGAAGGAGGTAGGTGACATCAACAAAAACAATAACAAAACCAATGACGTCAACGGTGCAGCACTTAAAATATTCAAAGCAAACCACTCATGTGTCAAGAGAAACATCATGACATCAACGGTGCAGGACCCGCTTCGATTAGCTTCAATCAGCTGTTGGTGTCACCTACCTCGGTTTGTTCTAGATACATTGGTCACAATTATCCAATCTATATATTAATAGGCAAGCATGTTTCATTTCCTCCTTTTTCTCAGCTCGTGTACATCGTAGAAGAAATCCGAGCATACCTTTAGAAAGGTATATTCCTGTAGACGAGCAGAATCAAGGATAGTAGAATATGGGGAGGTTGTCTCATTCACAAATTCAACACATTTGTGCTACGTCATCGGCCGACCCATCAGCTGGCTGTTTTTAAATCAGATGTAAACTTTCTTTGTTTACATTTTCTTTGTTTTTGTTTCCCTTGTTTACTATTAGTATTGTGGTTACTGGTTAGGTTATAACGATAAAGAAAGTAATACAGATTAAATTTATTAAAATTAATATCAAAACTTGTAAACTTGTTGTGTAATGTGTAGGCTGTTTTAATTATAACATTCCTAAAAGAAGAACAGGTCTTATATTGTTATTATTAAGATTATTGAATTTAATTTTATATTTTATTCGGTTTTGGCGTCCCGATAGTCCACTGTAATAAAGGTCATTAGACACGATAACGTGCTACTGCGGCCGCTTTTCCCATTACCGCGGTATCACAGTTTTGGACAGAAGATATTAGGCCTATACAATCTTTGGTCTGAGTTTTAGGCCATTTAACGATGCTTCATCGGTACAGCGATCGCCTTTCTGCGGTCCGATCTTCCTTTGAACCCATGTTTCACGGTCTGATCGAGTATAGGCCTACGGCAGATTAGTGTAAGCTCCGCAAAACTTACATCAAACTCGACTAGTCTACATTGAGTCGTCTTTGTGGAGTTTTACTGCAATAAATTAAAGCGCTACGATTGTAAGTGGTACAAAGGGCTAAAAAATAAATGTACAGGGAGACCCAAAAATCAATCAAGCCACTGCCGGCATAGTGTATTTTATTTCATGCATATTTTATTTCATTTCTGGTAAACTATCTTCACACAAATGACACAATGTATAATAACCAAGAAATCCATACCCAATATCCCCATAACGACCTGATTTTTGCAACAAACATCAATTTTATGAAATTTTTAATTAAACACCTATAAAATTCATTTAGACAAACAAATATTGTTCAAAAATTGCCTGAGTTAACCATAAGTGCACCGAACTCCTAGATGTTTTTACTGTAATGAGTTGTAATAAATTAAGGAAATGATTATTGTTGGATGAAATAATCTAGCTTTTAAACCTTAAAATGTAACATTTATATTAGGATTTAATGATGAGTATTTTATCCCTGCAAATATTTTGGCGACCTCGCACCTCCAGATTGACCCCGTCCAGATACTAATCAGACTAAGACTAAGACCTGAATTCACCCATGTAAACTCGTGTAAGTTTGAAGAATCTGAAATAAATTGTACGGTAATCAAAGTAAACAATCTTGAAAATATGATTTAAAATCTTTTTAAAATCATAATTTAAAGATATAATGAAATGCGACGGATAAAATATAGCATTATTATTATTAAATCTGTGGTCCCCGATAGAATCGCGCGTCTATAGCAATTTTAGTTCCTGCTGATTAGTTCCATTTTTTCTCACTAGTATCGCTAGGGCGGACAGGGTCGGCCGGTGACGTAACGATTCCAGCTGTTACCGTCTACATAGGCTTTATGGGAATGAGACAACCTCTTCTGTTTCTTATTTAATAGCCTTGGAGCAGAATCACATTCTAATTCACATCGGACTCCAGGGCTACGCCCCACAGGCTTTCAAATTTCCCATGTTAATCTTATGGAGAAAAGAGAAATTAATGAATCATTACACAGCTGCTGTAAAAACAACTGCTAGAAAATTAGGAAGAACAGATGTTTTAGTTCTAAAATGTTTTTAAGCTTCTTGGGTCCAGATCAATTGAAATTTTGATCGAATTTCAATCAGGAGGCGATTTCTAGTTTTGTTTATAAAATAAATTATTGTGTTTTGTTTACTTTAGCTGTCCTTAAGTTATTTCCCTGAATAGGTTATGTGTTTATAAAAATGTAAAGATAAATCTTGAACACTTAGGTAAATTTTGAAATTAGATTCTTTTAGATGATTATTAGTAGTATAATTACTTACTTTCTAAGAATCAATTTAAATATTATAATTTTTAAAGAGCACAAATTTTTCACTGTTAATCACAGTAGTAACAATGTATACAGAACCGAATAAGTAGGGACATCCTTATGGGGAAGTGAGAACGCCGCCCCTGAAACACAGATAGCACCACCAAGATGGTAAGGATTATGTTGATTGGTTGAATGGAAACAGATGACTAGAATAATTTTACAGAGGTTTGTTATTGTTTTGATTTTTTGTAAACAAATATGCTCATTTTGACATTTGAGAGGTAAAAAGAGCGCTTCCCGTGACAGTAGGGAGAAGTAATCCTAGCATCAGCGCTTTATTTTCCTCTGGTTTTCGGGGGCAAAACTAAAATTTTTTAACATGGGATGTCCCTACTTATTTGGTTCTGTATACATTGGTAGTAATCAGCTGTATTTATATAGTAGTGTTAGTGTTCAGTTTTCATGTTAAAAAATAATAAAAATCAACCATTATATAACTTACATTGGCTAATAAGTTTTTTGAGGGATTTATGTTTAGATTTTTAAATTACTGGCTGGGTAGCTGAGTGGTTAAAGAGCTCGCCTTTGAATCTGAAGGTAGCCGGTTCGATCCTGAGAAAAGTTAGTGCTTTTTGATGGTTCGATACTGGACCCAGCTGCCTTTGGTCATTGGGCTATTAATTAATGATCCTGACAAATAAAACAGCTGATATTTGTCAGTAACAAAGCTACACCTCATCTGATCCATCACAATCATCACACTCACCCCTTCAGTCATACTCACCTTAAAATACGCACCACAGAGTGCGTCGGTGTTTCAAAATAAAGTATCTAAAGTATCTAAAGATTTTGATCAAAATTTTAAGTATTGAACTTTTTAGCAACAATATACCAAATTGTGAATTTTGATGTGTAAACATAGTTACCTAGATAGGCCTATGATTAGATACATAGACATTTTGAACCGATGCGATATATCAATCACATTGATCGATCCTCTGCGATATATCGATTTGGTTGAAATGTAGGCGCTAAGTTATATGAAACTGTAGCCTACCCCAATAAAGTTTGGATAAGTTACCTATTGAAAAATAATGAATTTGTTGTTTGCCAAATCTGAAACCCGTGGTCATAAAATAAAACTTTTTTATTTCATGTTTCACTTAATTTAAGTTATTGAAATGTTGGTTTTAACCGTGGTTTTGGGTTATCCGGGACCCAACCAGTCATTACCCGGGATAATCGGGAGTTGACTGTACTTTGTATAGGCCTATAAAAAAATGGAACCAATGTAAAGAAAATATAAAAATTTTACCCTTACCAGTTAGGCCTAATATATTTTTCAGAACTAAAAAGGGCTAACTTACTGTACAAGAGGGTTTTAAAGAGGAAGGGGGTGTAGAACTAAGTTTAGGCATTGAATAAATGTGGCGACATTATTTCATATTATAGAGTGGACAAGAGATAAAGAGAGACCTGTCGAGGCAACTAGGCTAGATATTATCATCATGGTTGAAAACTACAAAAGAATTAAATTGAATCAAGCTATCGATTGATGAAAGCTTTTGATTAAATCACATTGATTGCCAGTTAGTGGCGCCACAAGTGGACAATCTTGTCATTCAGCATTTCCCCATTAAACTGCATAATTACCAGCCTATATGCTTATCATAACCTACAAATTTGAAGATAGAGAATGCATGTTTTTTAATCATAGGCCCAATTAGGTGATGAATTGTAGCTTAAATTAACTTACTAGGGATTAGTCCTCAGGCTAATTTTAGAAAAATGGTATTTCATGCACCCTATTGCTGATCCCTAGTACATAACAGGGCAAAACAACAAGACTTAATTTTATTAACACTACCTTTTGCGATGTAAATCAAGATCATCCTCAAAAGACTTTTGTTTTATGCGAAGCAACTGTCTTAGATCACTAAAACCTTCTGCCATTGTTGTTTCTTTATTGCATAAAAATTAAAAATACCTATACAAATATATCAAACTTCACGGATTTGGAAAATGGATAGATATAGATAGAGGGGAGGAAGATGAAGGCATACAGTCATGGTCTTTAATATAGGACCAAAATAACACTCCTTTTTTAAAAATGTGGTACCCGTGGATCGCGAAAGTACGGAAGCCCTGAAGGGCCAAAGAGTAAGCGGTCATTTTTTACACCGCCGTGTTTAGAAGACGGCGAGCCATGTTTCAAAGACGGCGAGCCGTGTTTCAAAGACGGCGAGCCGCGTTTAAAAGTCGGCGAGCCGTGTTTGGAAGACGGCGAGCCGTGTTAGAAAGTCGGCGATCGCCGTGTTAGAAAGTCGGCGAGAAGTATTAGAAATTCGGCGAGCATTTTGATAAATTAACTAAGACTAATAATTAAAAGCTTTTTTATTGACTCTTAAACGGATTTTCATCCTCTTTTAAAATTGAAAATAACCAAAACAACCAAATCTCTGGAGCAAAAATAGTCTGTGCATTTGTTATGATGACCATAACCAAACAGTTTTCTTTGTTTTTGGGACCTCTGATTTCATAGAAATCTGGCATGAAAGTTGTAATATTTTTTAATTAGTTTGCAAATTAGATTATATATAGTCATATACCTAATCTAATATCAGATATCTATAATTATTACTCTTAATTACTTTATCAAAATACTCGCCGACTTTAAAACACGGCTCGCCGCCTTTCAAACACGGCTCGCCGCCTTTCAAACACGGCTCGCCGCCTTTCAAACACGGCTCGCCGCCTTCCAAACACGGCTCGCCGCCTTCCAAACACGGCTCGCCGCCTTCCAAACACGGCTCGCCGTCTTTCAAACACGGCGGTGTAAAAAATGACCGCTTACTCTTTGGCCCTTCAGGGCTTCCGTACGAAAGCGTGATCTAGTGTCAGTGACGTGTTTCTAAAACAGAGGTTTTAGAATTACTACTAGCGATTTTGGTGTCTGGAAGAAAAACTACGGAAGCTCTGAGGGGCCAAAGAGTAAGCATAATATACCACCGTGTTTTAAAGTCGGCGAGCGGTGTTTGAAAGTCGGCAAGCCGTGTTTTTAAAGTCGGCGAGCCGCGTTTCAAACACGGCTCAATAAGATAAGCTAAGATAAGATTTTATTTCCCATTAGATACATTTTGTACAATAGACTCGTCATACAATATTTACTAATACAATACTAAAATAAATATAAAACACAAGCCAAGTATGTAGAGAATGCTACGGAAGCCCTGAAGGGCCAAAGAGCAAGCGGTCATTTTTTACACCGCCGTGTTTGAAACACGGCGAGCCGTGTTTAGAAGACGGCGAGCCATGTTTCAAAGACGGCGAGCCGTGTTTCAAAGACGGCGAGCCGCGTTTAAAAGTCGGCGAGCCGTGTTTGGAAGACGGCGAGCCGTGTTAGAAAGTCGGCGGTCGCCGTGTTAGAAAGTCGGCAAGCCGTGTTTGAAAGTCGGCGAGCGAGAAGTATATGAAATTCGGGAGCATTTTGATAAATTAACTAAGACTAATAATTAAAAGCTTTTTTATTGTCTCTTAAACGGATTTTCATCCACTTTTAAAATTGAAAATAACCAAAACAATCAAATCTCTGGAGCAAAAATAGTCTGTGCATTTGTTATGATGACCATAACCAAACAGTTTTCTTTGTTTTTGGGACCTCTGATTTCATAGAAATCTGGCATGAAAGTTGTAATATTTTTTAATTAGTTTGCAAATTAGTTTATATATAGTCATATACCCAATCTAATATCAGATATCTATAATTATTACTCTTAATTACTTTATCAAAATACACGCCGAATTTCAAATACATCTCGCCGACTTTAAAACACGGCTCGCCGCCTTTCAAACACGGCTCGCCGCCTTTCAAACACGGCTCGCCGCCTTTCAAACACGGCTCGCCGCCCTCCAAACACGGCTCGCCGCCTTCCAAACACGGCTCGCCGCCTTCCAAACACGGCTCGCCGCCTTCCAAACACGGCTCGCCGTCTTTCAAACACGGCGGTGTAAAAAATGACCGCTTACTCTTTGGCCCTTCAGGGCTTCCGTAGAATGCAAGTTGCAAGTTCATGCACTAGACAATGAGAAAAAAGCATTTCCATACACAAGCAAGCAAACAAAATCAAACTCGTAGTGAATCATGCTTGAGCAACAAACCTTATGTGTGGAAAATTATGTTGTTGTTAGTGGTGTTTGTAATTAATTGATATTATTTTATGATCCGCCTGAAAAAATTCTGTGAGATTGTAAAAAGGACTTTGTTGGAGCCACTTCTTCATAACTATGGAATATTTGGGTTGAGGCATGTTACGGATTGGAGGAGGAAGCACATTGAAGAATTTTATACATGTTACAGGTATAAAATTCTTCAATTTGTTCATGTTATGTCTGGTATCGTGACTATGTACATCATTGTTTCTAAGATAGGAGGATTGTCTGCTTTAGATCGTGTTGATACACTGTAAGATGATGTCATTGACTACTGTTAAGATACAATGTTGCACTAAGAGGGGTTTACCCTAGTAGCACACATTGTTGGGCTAACGTTGGATTATGGTCGGGATGGTAGGGAAATGATCAGTGGGAATTTTCGAGATTGGCCCAACAAATATACTGTCGGGTAATTCTAGCCAAAAATTACAACCAAAATCCAACGTTGGGCTACTGTTGGAAAATCCTACTGTTGGAATATTTCCAATAAGGTTGGCAATTTCGCGGTTGGGCCAACGAACTGATTGTTGAGTAGCTATCACCATCAATTCAAACCAAATCCAATGTTGCTCCATCAACAACCATCATTGGTAAATCCTGCCGTTGTCGACACACAACACACAATTTTAAAATTACGTTATTTTCACATAACATGTCAAAAAACGTAAAAGTAAAATAAAAAAAATTTAACACGGAAAAGAGGAAATATAAAAGTAATATAATAGTAAAATTCAAAACGTTGTTTTCACTTTCACACGATTTATTTTTCACGTTAATTTTACATTTTACTTCTTTTAAAAAATTAATTTCTCTAAGGTGATATAATGCTGGGGTTGCACAAAAATTACTAAATAGAACTTAAAAATTTAAGATTCATTCTTTTAAAATACTAAAAGTTATACCAATAACAGCTTTTTACGTTAAAATGAAAAAAAACTAAAAGTAAAAAAAACTAGTAAGACTGTTAACATAATTTCAATAACCACTATAACCAATATTTTTTTTTTATTTATTTACAAATACATATAAATTTGCATTGAATAAAACCTGTTATAAACTGGTATAAATGTATTAACTTATCAAGTTTATTTAATTCACTATGCATAAACTTAATCTAATATTTGTTCAATCTTAAAAATATAAAATATAAATTAAATAAAGTTTTTTTTAAATTAAAAACTATTTAAAACGCCCGAAAATAGTCAGTTGATACTAATTTTGAATTCCGATCAACGTTTTTACTTTTACTTGCAAAACTTTCAAGTGCAAAAATTAAGGCCGACTGGCCGAGTTTTAAAGAATAAATAGTAAATTATATCCACTCCTTGTACAGTTAACCACTATATAACCACTAGTTATATAGTTTGTTGCCATGACTGTCACTATGTTATTTAGTCAAATTATTATCTTGATGTTATTTATCTCTGTTTTGTTATTGATATGAACATATTGTTGGTCTGTAATAGTTTTATGAATTGCCTGTAGTTGTTGCAATTTTTGTTATTGTTATTTGATAGTTTATTGCCTGTTGTAAATTGTCATATTGCCAGTAGTTTGAACTTGGTTAGCTCTCTGTCATAGTTTATTGTTGTTATCCATTCATATAGTTATTTCTTTATATTAATCGTTCTTTTGATCTCGTTGTCCTCAATTCAATGTCGATCATATTGCAGATATATTCTTTGGTAAATTGTGATAATTAGTGTATAGACCTTAGTTTAAGTGTCAACCATCTTGAATTTGTTAATTTAATGTATGTACAATATAATGTAAATTGGTGCAAACCGTTGGAAGCAAATAAATAAATAAATGACTATTTTGAGGCCGACTTTGAGGCTACCTCATGATATAAGTAGCTAGTGGCCTCATTGATATTCTATTATTTTTATTGTTTTATATTCTAAACGTATTTTATAATTAATTTTTATAGCATTGACTTTGGATCATAGATATATACTAATACACCTGGATCGGTAACTCCATGTTACGAAAACGAGCCGTTACCCCCACCACTAGCCAGTATTCTGGTCAGTGATGCCAACCCTGTGTGAGTAATTATGTACTGTAATTTAAATTAATTAATTAATTAATTGATTAAACTAAAGTAATACTGTATTTTTAGTCTTCCTTATCTATGAAATGATAAATTTCAGCCTTATGAATGTGTACTAATACAACCAAAAGCTTCACAGTAAGAACCATCTTTGATCATCATAATCATAATTGAAAATTTAAAAGAATGTAAACAAACAAGAATGCAGCTGACGCACCGACAACAATCATGTCTAGTAATGGCAAAATTTCTTGAAAAATCGATTTTTCGATATATCGATGTATCGAAAGAGTAAAATCTATTTCAATAAAAAATCGTGGACAAAAAATCGATGTTTTAAGAAAATCGATTTTTTTATCGAGGCTTTTAAATTGACTATAAGTTATACCAGGAAGTAAAAATATAACCAACAAATATTTACCGTAAATTAATACTATTATTATTATGACAGTATTTGTAGTCAATGGTCACACCTTTGATAAGCTATATCATTGATTTTGTAGGTAAAATCAATGATTAACTTATATATCCTCTACCCTCTACGCATGTAAGGAATACACTACATTATTTCGTTTGAAATAAAATAGAGTTATGGAAATAAACCGTTATTTGTTCATTGAGAAGATTAGATCGTAGACTAAAACAAAATTATTTAAATTACCGTACTTCAAATGCTGTAAGAGCTTGGAGCTAAATTGCGTATAACATCGCAAGACTGGAATAAACACAGTTTTTGTTTTAAGATATAGAATTGGAACATGTATTGGAAAGCTAGATAAACACAAATTCATATAAAATCAATGGAGTCGAGAATTTATACATGTTTTAACGTCATTCAAGGACTATTAAAATATTTTATTTTACAGTAAAAATTATTTTATTATCGTTGGTTGCCGATCTTGAACAGAACCGTAACAGTCTAATCTTCGGTAACCAAGTCTCTATTTTTCCGAAAAATCGATTTTATTTTGCCATCACTAATCATGTCAGCTGTTATTCAGCGCGGCGCGGCGGCGGCGGCAATACTGGCTAGTGGTGGGGGAAGCCGGCTCGTTTTTACCGCTATTCCGCCATTTCAGTTACCGATCCAGGTGTATTAGTATATATATCTATGCTTTGGATACTACGCACAGTATCTAGAATAGATTTCTTGGATACTACCATTGAATATACATCTAAAGGCAGGTATCCTTAGTCAATGATACTACGTATAGTATATCCAAGGTCAATAGATATAGCTTTATTAAATTGATCAATGCCGAGTTTACTTCGAGTCCCTCCCTGAGTGCATGTCCTATGTTTTGAAAAAAGGTCACTCAGCTGATTAGAGGACGAATCTATATCTATACTTCCATGCTTTCATGTGGTGGTATAGTAGTATAGTTGAAATATTTTCTATTTATTTATTCGATAGTTATTAGTTATTTTTTACTCGGAATAATTTCTATCAATAGTTTTATTTGGAATTTAGTTTTAAAAGTGGTGATGATGTGATTAAGTACTTACTATATTTGTAGTTCTTTGGTTTCTTATGGTTATAGCTTAACCATTCGTGAGAACATGATTGCATTGATTCTCTATTAAAAAGATAAAATAACATGATTAATTCGTCAAGGACACTTACCAGGTTAGTCGTGGTTCCCTATATGTATTTATTTTTCTAATCTATGATTACTGAGCCAATAATTTAACCTTATGAAGGAGATGCTAGGGTCTGTAATAAGACATAGGCTAGAGCTTGCCTCCCTTTATGAGTTGCCATCCTTTATGAACTTATTCTATGAACTCTCTTTTAATTATTTAATATTTTTATTTTATTCTTGGAGTTGAAGAAGTGTATGACAGAAATATTAGGGCTGTTACCAAACTACAGCAACATACCCTATTATTACATCATGAGTGGGCAAGTAACTGAGGCCGTTGGAAACTTTGTTATCTGACTCCATCACTATTATCAATGTTTGCAATATTGTATTCATCCATCTTTCCGAAATGATCATTTAATAATTGCAATAAGTTTATAGCCTAGACTTTGTTAAAGGAGTGAAGGTCTGCAGAAATTTGTTAAGATCGATTATTGCAATTGCAGACATTGACAGTTTAGTGATGGAGTCTGACCTTTCAAAAAAAATAAATCGTTCTTCACATGATTTTATAATAAACAACCAAATGATGAATCCCAAACAACTTGAGGTATTAAAAAGCCCCAAAACCCTGATAGGATCCCAGAATTGGATAAGTTTACCTTATATTTTAGTCTTTACAGTTAAGTAGTCACGGTTTTTTATAGATTCAAGGGCAAAGGTGATATTCATGAGGTATAAGTTTAATATCGGTCTAACTTGATAATTCATTTTTACTTATGTTTTAGGATGAACCTAACAAAGAACCAGTGAATGAACAATGTTTTTTGTTGTAAAGTCATGGCAGAGACTCAACAACTGCAGTCATTTGCCTCCACATAATCTAAGATTGGTGATTCATCCTTTTGTACGGGTAAGAAATATTTTCCCACAATCCATCTAATTATGAGAGAAATTATGTAGGTATAGGAATTTGGCAAAGGATTTGAGGTGAAAAGTAACAGGACAGATATAATGAGAGCCTGAGCTTGCCTCGATATCACTTAGGTATGCTTTTAAGCCTACATATTTCACATTGCACACTCATCTAGTCAATTGGTTGATTTGTCCGCAAGCCCACAATTAGTTAGTTAGCCTATGCTTTAGACTTAATGTTCGAGTGTTACTAAATAACCTTTTCATCTATTGAAGGAATTACAGAACTAAATATTGTAAGAAAGAATTGATGAAATTTTGTGAATTTTTCAATTCCACTCAATCAGGGGAAAAACTACCGTATTTAATTTTACTGTATTAACGTTCGGTACTATCCAAGTAGGCTACATTACAGACTGAATGCTTTTTAACAACGTTATTCAACTCTTAATTTTATTTTACCATGTTCTAATGATGGTTTATATTTAGGCCCTGCCTGTAAAGGCAACCAGGTTTCAGAACTCATTATTCTGAAATGGTATCAAGAGGTGAGGCTTCAAACACTTTGACAGAAAGCTTTAAAATCAATAATATTTATGTTACCTGACCCCAAAGTGAACAACACTTATGACTGTGTGAAATTTTTGCTAAAAAAGACCTTGATAGCCGCAGAAAGCTCTGCCACATCAGAAAGATCAGGCCGCTCAAGAATGTTTGGTTATATTTCCGAAAGTACAAAACAGTTTGACTGTGTTACATTAAATTAAACATCAAAGTTAATTTGTATAAGATAATGGTATTGATTTCATAATCACTTCGAGATTTATGTTATTGCCTTAATGTGGGATTATTTATAAAAGGTTATAAATTCATAGAAAGTTTTTGTTTGATTTTTGCACCATCGCAGAAAGTTGAAAAAACATTCTGCTTTGGGCCTAGGCCTACTTACATTCCAAAAACCATGAAAATTAAGTAAATAATATGATTTCCAGAACTCTACCAAAACAGCTTCGGTAGCCAAACCTTCTCATGAACAAACATCAGTCCGTCATGTTGCGGCAGTGGTGCCACAACAGACATTGTGGCCTCCCCCTGCCGCTACCACTACTACCACCACAACAACTGGGAAAGAGCCTACAAAGCCTAGCGAAAATGAATGGACCCCTGTCACCCTGGATTGGCGGAGCCTGCCCCAACATTACTTAAAACTCTCCAAGTCTCGACTCACTAGTGAGTATTTACTATTTAATTCAACATGTATAGCTGTATGTTAGGATTGTAGTTTTATTATGGTTTTTCTTTGTGCAATAAGTTGGTGGATGGACTGAGACTTTGAAATAAACAAAAATACAAATATGCAATTATATTGAAACATTCCTCAGTTACAAGATGGTTTTCAGGACAACTTAAGACAACAGGCGCTATACTCAGCCCGACACCTGGTCTTCTCATCTCAAAGAGAGTACATACCTCAGTGTTGAGTTTTTTTAGTTTTAGAAGTCTTTTTATGTCATGCTTTTTGATGTTGTTTCCATTCATGCAGGGGTGCGACTATAAAAAAAAATAATATAACCAACAGCTGCATGAGCTAGAGCTTTACAACTTTTTGCAATAAACTTGATTAAAATAGACCCCACAGCCTGCAAATAGCACGTTGGATATGGGGGAGGTCGCAGTTCAAGACAAATCCAGAAATCTTGAGTACAATAAGCTCTTGTTCATCCAACTCAGCAATATCGGAACTGATAATCTGGATAATTACTATATTTTTTACAAAAGGTTAATTTTTTCGTTTTGATAAAATTGACAAATTGCATCTTGGCAGACCAACTAACATCACTACGTTCCCGTTTCAGCGCTTGTAGTCCTAACGTCGATGGCAGGTTATGCCATGGCGCCTGCTCCGTTCGACCCGGGCATCTTCGCCCTGTGCTCCGTCGGCACCGGTCTGCTCTCCTGCGCCGCCAACTCAATCAACCAGTACCACGAAGTGCCCTTTGACGCACAGATGGCGCGCACCCGCAATAGGATACTAGTCAGAGGCCATCTCACGTGAGACTCACTCATATTTGATCTACATTAACTTTAAAGTGAATTATTATAATGATTATCAATGTAAAGTGTGATTTCTTTTGCCTAGGCTAGGTGTGGTTTACATAGGTACCGTACTGATTTAAATATTTTAGTATTTTCCTAAATATGGATTTTTTTAAATAACATCGCTTAGGCCCTACTAGCCTACAATAAATTCTCTTTGTTATACCCAATTATTATTTTTGTTACTATGTCAATTAGTTGAAAAGTTCTAATGAGTTATGTACCCTTAAGTTTGATTACCTTTAAAAATCTACGACATTGCAACAAGCACCAATAAATATATTACAAGCAACGTCATAAATCTGTACATTGTTGAACCCAAGTTGAAACCTGTTCTTGCTCAATGTGGTCTTAAACGTTCAGCGCTCACATAAAAATTCAGGTTTCTACACCAATGAGAGCTCGGGATTTTACGAAAGTAGTGTTGTAATAGAAATTACCCAACTCGCACATCAGAAGATTGTTCCATTACAATTCAGGTTTTAGTTTTTTTATATGTCTAACCTCAAAAGAGTGTGATCACATGTGAGTGAGAACGATGATTTGATCACCCGACATTTATCTGGCTACATTTTGGACAGGTAGGCATCTATAACCTATAATATGTAACCTGTAATACATTTATTACAGTTAGCTTATTTACCAAATTTAAGTTGGTCTTAGATAAAAAGTAGTGTAAGCAACGATTGTACTCAGCCTTTAAGCGACTTGGTGTTCTCACTCGTGGCTTAAATGCCTTCATAATACAATCATTTCATAAACTACTATTAAAGAGACCTACCTGACTTCTCAAACTTACATTAGGCTACTGCCTTTGTATAGAGGCATTGTTAACACCAAAGGTAGTTAATATCACTGGAGGCTATTTGTCTGGTACAGCGATGCTGTTGCACAATTCATTGCTTTACTCGAAGCAACAGCAGTTCAATAACTCTAAGCTGTATATATAACACTATTTAATTCCTACACCTAAAAGTGATTTTGTTTTGGTTCATAATCAGCTGTGTACTAATATGTAACGTTTTCACCACAGGCCTATCCATGCGTTGGGTTTTGCGTCGGTGTGCGCCACATCAGGAATTGCAGTTCTGTATTTCGGCGTCAATCCCCTGACAACGGTGCTCGGAATCACTAACCTCGTTCTCTACACATCAGTATATACACCACTCAAGAGGATAAGCATTCTCAACACATGGGTTGGATCTGTCGGTAAGCTCTTATTCATGGATTAACTCTTACTCATGGAAGTATTGTTTAATTTTAATTTTGCATAGGAAAAATCAACTAAGTTTATTTAAACAAAGAATAGTTGATTTTATACTTTTCTGTCCATTTCATTTTTGGTGACTCTAGGTAATGAATTTTTTTACCTGCTACAAACCAAAGTGTTGCGGGGATAAATTCTGGCTTGCAGACTTCTAGATCAGACACATTAAGAGTTGTTCAAAAAATTTTACTTCATCCATTTTATGTTGCGAAGAATTATCATGAGCTAGCCTTTTAAATCATCATATTGCTGAGTGTAGATTGCACAAAATAAATGTCACATTGCATCGAATCGAAATTCTTTGAATCTCATCGATGAATGGAATCGTAAAACCTTTCCTGCATCGCACACCCCTTATACAAAGTATACCGATGGTAATAATTTCATTGATATCTTTGCAATATAATCCAATAATCGACCTTTCGCACCATGAGACACTGTCAGCCGCTCTCAGTTCATTACAACTGCCTTGTTAGTGAAAAAGATAAATTTGCCTTGCTGCTTTTTTATCATTTTATAGATGACAATGTAAAATGGTTCCCGCTTCATAGTTAAGTCCTAATACTTTTATTTTATTGCACAAATAACTATTAGACTATCCATTCTATTTCACAAATAAAATGTCCTGGATAGTCCAGTCAGTGATAATTCTGTTTACTCAGGGACCTCCATCCAACAATTAACTTTTGAGCAAAAAATAGTCATCTATTTCCCTTAAAAGCTTATATTATGAGGATTAGTAATTTAACATGCTTGCAATGTGGTCACTTACAGTTTTCAGCCACAAAGAAATTTATAAACAAATGGAAAACTTGATTTTGTTTATATTCTTTGTATATAGTTCATAGGTGTTGCTCCCAGCTCGTAAGGGTTGTTGGCAACAGTATGATGTGGTTGATAATGTCGCAGTGATAACATGATGTATGACAGTATGATGTTGCCGCCGTTGATGGGCTAGTCAGCGTGCACTGGCGCACTGGAGCGCAGCGCGTGGGAGCTGGCAGTTATACTGTACGCGTGGCAGTTCCTTCTCTTGTAAGGGTTGTTGGCAACAGTATGATGTGGTTGTTGTTGTCGCAGTGGGCGCCCTGCCGCCGCTGATGGGCTGGGCGGCGTGCACTGGCGCACTGGAGCCCGGCGCGTGGGTGCTGGCGGGGATACTGTACGCGTGGCAGTTCCCACACTTCAATGCACTCTCTTGGAACCTGCGGCCGGACTACTCGAGGGCTGGGTACCGGATGATGTCCGTCACCAACCCAGGTAACAACACTACTAGCATACACTAGCACTTGAGAAATATTTCATAAAATATTAATATTTATTAAATATCTTAAAAAAGGAATATCAAAAGGAAGACCTTTTATATTGACCATCCGTCCTAACCAAATTTAAATTTGGGAAATTAGTTATTACTTGACTCAACAAGAGAACATAAAATTTCATAAATTTTGGCACCCATCAATCTTTTATGATTGCAATGCCATTTTTTCCATTGGAAAGCTGTCTTTAAAAAAAATTCATGACTGCAGTCATCTGATAATAATTTTTGATTATTCACTTGATTAATTTTAAAGTTCATAAAGACTCTTAATTGTTCTCCGGTTGACAATTTTCATCCACAATAATACAGTACACTCTCGTTCATCGGAACTAATGTGGCGGACGGCCGGTTCGGATGTAAAAAAATTCCGATGAAGCGGAGTCCGTTGTGAGTCATCATTTCCGCCCGTACGGTGACCTATTGTGATTGTATTCACTCTTGTTTTTAAGATAACACAAGAGATTTTATGAAAATAAGGCACTCAAACTTTGAACATGGTAACAATGAACCTATAGGAATAAAAACAACCCAGGAAATAAAGATCCAAAATCGTTATTCTCATATTCCATTCATATTCCATATTCCACTCCACTCATATTCCAGCAGTCAACTGACTTCCACGTACACAGGTGCAGTGACAACGCGAGACAGACTGAATGACAGTTTGGGAAGCGGTCGAAACGGATGTTCACTTCCTGCCCCCTTCCTCTTTCTATTTTTGTGCGAATACTCCACGGCCTCGTAAATCACATCGATGGGTACAGATTATGGAAAACGCCTGATGACATTTGATGCAAAATGTGATACTTCACTGTTGTGCGGATAGAACGAATGGAAATTAAAGGCGCTAAAACAAATAAATATTTATTTCATAAGAAAAAAAAAATTAATGATACCCAGATTTTCAGTTCTGATGAAGCGGAGTTCCGATGTCGCCGAGTCCGATGAACGAGAGTGTACTGTACTGTACTTTATTAGGTTGTATTTATGTAAGTTGTGTCTTTTATATTTATTTTACAAATAGTATGAACTACTCAATTTTGACTGTATCTGTCTTTTTTGTGTCTATACATTTGTGTCACACTTGTTACAATACTCATTTCTTATCACATAATAATTTTTTATATAGGCCTAGCATATCTAAGAAAACATATGTCAAAAATGTAACTAGACTAATCCTGGTTTAAACATTTTTTTTAATCGTTAAATTGGTTAAAATTTTACACTTCTGTCACATTTTGTAAGCACAATATATATTAAAATGGAATTTCAGTTGCTACCATTGTGAAACTTGTCATTATAAAATTATGTAAGCAGTAAAAACAGGTCTGTTCTATATAATCTGATTTAGCCATTTTCATTCCAGGGCTGTGTCGAAGGACGGCTCTGCGCTACACAGCTCTGCTGATTCCATTGTCTGCTGCAGCCCCGTTCCTCGACATGACCAACCAATGGTTCGCCTACGCTTCACTTCCACTCAATGTTTACTTTTTATTGCTTGGTGAGTATATTTCACGCTATCCTTCTTTTCCCCAACATCTTATTTTTCTTATATAGTGATATTGGGCTAATCTTAATAGAAGTCACAAGTAATGAAATTCAGTACAACTTAATGTATAAGGTTTGTGGTCTAAGCGTAGGACCTAATGTCAATACCATCATACATTATTTATCTGAGCAATACTGGCAACAGTTGCAGCTTAAAGTTTAGAAAAACAAAGGCCCTCAGAATTTTCAAAACATAGCCTTGCAAAGTTTTTGATATATCATCACACCTTTAAACTCAAAAGAAAATTTGGAAACTCCTGTAACTTAGTAGACAAAAAAAATATCATTAAAATTTTCCACCAGAATATTCAGCACCTTAATTCCAGGGTAAATGCATTAGATGCAATGGTTAATGAGTTAATGCCAAACATAATAATTCTTTCTGAACATGATATGAAAGAGCCAGAAATATCGCGATTTAATTTAAATAGATATAAAATAAGTGGTTATTTTTGTAGGAAAAACAAAGCTAAGGGAGGTGTTATAATATTGTCAGAAGAAAATATAAAATGGAAACAGGTGCCTTTGCCGAATTTTCTGGTGGATAATTGCTTGGAGGAAATGCAGTTTGAATTCTGCACTTCCAGCTATGTAATTGGGAGGTTTAAGTTCCTAGTAATTGGTGTTTATAGGTCTCCAAATTCAGATATTAAAATATTCTTGGATAGATTGAGCACTCTGATAGATTTTTTTAGTAAGAAATTTAGTAATATTATAATAGGTGGGGATATCAACATTGATGTTTTGAAAAAAAAATCATAGTCAAAAACTATTAAAAGACACATTGAAAAGTCATAACATGAAATTTATTGTTAATTTTCCAACAAGGGTAACAGAAATATCAAAAACCGCCATAGATAACTTTTTTATAAAAATCAACTCAACATTTGAGTGGAAAATTGAAGGTCTAATAACATGTCTATCCGACCATGATGGGCAAATATTGGAAATATCACCAGAGGGTTATATAAATAAGCATAACAATGTAATAAAACTAGACTTACGTAAATTTTCTCAAGAAAATATCAAATACTTTTCTAATCTTTTAAAAAGAGAAAGCTGGGAGGATGTATATTTTTCTCCAGTAGAAAACAAGTATATTACTTTCAAAAATAAATTTGATTACTATTTCAACATAGCTTTTCCAAAAGTTAATATAACAAAAATACAAAAAAAGAACCATTGGGACACTGAAGAACTCAAGGCTAAACGATACAATCTTATTAAAATGACAAAAGAGTTCAGAAAGTGTAAACAATATAAAATAAAAAATATGTTAAGAGAAAAACAAATTGAATACAGATCAGAATTAAGTAAGGCAAAGGCAAAATACTTTGAGGAAAAAATCAGAAAATCGGTAAATGTTCAAAAGACTTGTTGGAATATAATAAATTCTGAAGTTGGCACACAAAATAAAAAAATGATAATATTACATTAAAGGTTAATGGGCAAACTATTTATGATCCTGTCACTATATCAAATTTGTTTAATGATTATTTTACAAATATGGCTGGAGATATCGACCCTAAGGTACAAAAGAATTTACAGAGCACAGATTGTGAGAATAAATTTAATGACAATTTGTTATTTAAACCTAAGCTTAATTTAAGATCTGTTAATGAGAAGGAGGTGGAAAATGCAATTAAATTGTTAAAAAATAAAAATTCAAGTGGCTATGATGAGATGCCAGTCACACTCCTTAAGAACATCAAATCTGACATAAGCAGGATTTTGGCTCACCTGATAAATTCTTCCTTCATCTCTGGATTATTTCCAGATCAGTTAAAAAAGGCAAAAATTGTTCCAGTGCATAAAAAAGATGATGTAAATAATGTTTCTAGCTATCGACCTGTGTCTATACTGCCAACGCTTTCAAAAGTATATGAAAAATTAGTCCAGTCACAGCTAAGTGAATACCTTGAACAATTTAACTTAATAGACCAAATTCAACACGGATTTAGAGCAGGAAGATCGGTTACTACTGCAGCTGTTTCTTTTCTAGAATCCATCATCGAGTCTATTGATGGAGGTACACTATCGGCATATTTATGGATTTATCAAAAGCCTTTGACTCTGTGAGTCACCCTTTACTTTTAGAATACCCCCGTCGCAGCAGACCTGCGTACTCAGCGAATTTCCAAATTAGTAGTATTAATTATGACCAGATAAACCTGTAAACCAAAAATCATCACAAGCTCATAAATAGGGAAATAAATGTTTATCTCCTTATGATAAATGTAGGGAAAGAGTATGCAGGTATGCTGCCATGGGGAACACTAAAAGTAGGTTTTTAGCATTAAAAAAAATTATTTTGACCATATCAAGCCATACATTAAATTTCATCAATATCTTTCCATTGCTAAAGGAGTTTGCCTATTCTCTATATGATTAACATTGGAAAAGAGTATGCAGGTTAACACATCCTTATTCTCCATAAGATTAACATTGGAGCCTCAAAATACAACGTACTGTCTTTAGACTTTGTAATATCTCGGTAACCAATGGAGATAGAGCAAAGCTTCAAGATGCTAAATTGTGTGTTTTTTTGAGCTAAATCCAATGGTCAAAATAAAAATTTGAAATTTTTAAAAATTACATATGAAAAATGCAAAAAACCCATTTTTGGGGTACAAAACCCCCCAAAACTACCCCTTCCGATAGGTCGATATGTCTGGTTTACGAACTCATCCGAATAAACGTAGGATTACACATTTCTACCAAATTTGGTGTCGATCGGACCATTTTTACGAGAGTTATCGTGTCTAGGGACACATACATATATATATACATATATATGTTTCGAGGTTTTATATTAAAAAACACATTTTAAGTTTTTCATTCTATATTTCGGGGGAGTTTATACCCCCTTCGTCAGGAAGAAATAACTTAAAAAACTAACAAAATTAAAACATGACAAAAATTCAAATTAAATAAACATTAAAAATAAACAAAGAAAGTTCAAGGTGTCAGCTGTTGATAACATATTGATTAAGAGAAGGAAGCAGGCCAAATTTCTTTATCTTAAGTTAAGCCCCCATGGATTTTTACTTCTTAAAATAATTTGATGTGCCTGTTCCGATCTCGTCAGGAGGGCTCTGTTATAGTCTTCATTTTCTTGTGGATGAATCCTAGCAACACCTCTTAACGAAAAACATTCCTCTATCTTTTCTTTTTGATGGAGTTCAATGTGCTGGGCCAATGGTTTGTTCTGATCTTTGTGTAAAATGTCGAACCGATGGCCGGTCATTCGGATTCTTAAATGGTTCGACGTTTGCCCGACATACTGTTTCTCACATTGGTTGCACGATAGTTGGTAAACCACATTCTTTGTGTCGCAGGTAATTTCTTCTTTGATAGGGAATGTTTTGCCCGTGACAGAACTTTTAAAATTCTGCATTTTAAATTAATGAAATAATTAATAATAATTATTTCATTAATTATAATAATTATATAAAATATATAATTATATAATAATTAATAATAAAATGAAATTAATGAAATAAGAGCTATTAGGTCTTTAAAGAACAACAAGGAAATTGTTATTTTACCTGCTGATAAGGGAAACAAAATTGTCATACAAAACGTTACTGATTATTTCAATGAATCAAATAGACAACTTTCCAATGACAAAGTCTACAAACCAATAGATAACAATTTGACTGAAGAATTCAATAAAGATATCAAGGAATACTTAGAAATAAATGGACCTAAAGAAGGTCTCTCAGACAAAGAAATTGAAATCTTAGTTCCAAAATCACCCAGAACTCCGACTTTTTATATACTTCCTAAAATTCATAAGACAATACGTCCCCCACCAGGTAGACCTATAGTCTCCAGCCATGGAAGCCATACAGAAAGAATTTCGGCGTACGTTGATGACCATCTTCAGCCTTTGGTCAAAAGCCTTCCGTCCTACATAAAGAACTCCTACGATTTTAAAGAAAAGCTAATGTCTGTGCCACAGCCGTTACAGGATGGGACGCTTCTGGTAACTGTCGATGTAAATTCTCTTTACACAAATATACCACACACAGATAGCATGAAGGCTGCTGAATATTATCTTAACACTAGACCTTGCAATGTAAAACCAAGTAGTAGTTTCCTAATTCACTTAATATCAATGGTCCTGACAATGAATAATTTTGAGTTTAATAACAAAAACTACCTACAAGTGTCTGGAACGGCTATGGGTACAAGAATGGCACCTTCTTATGCCAATTTATTCATGGGTTTATTTGAACAAGAATTTTTGAAATCCCAACCGTTTGTACCGTTACAATGGTTTAGGTTTATAGATGACATTTTTTTCATTTGGAATCATGGCATTGACAGACTTAAAGTATTCTTGGAGAATCTCCAAGAATTCTCTAATCTAAAATTTACATGGAACTACTCTGATACACTGGCAACATACTTAGACTTGGATATCTTCATTGACTCAGGATTTATCAAGACAAAACTTCATATTAAGGAGACAAATACAATGAACTATCTTAATTATTCCAGCTGCCACCCTTTATATGTGAAAAAATCCATCCCTAAAAGTTTATGTGCAAGAGCAAGAAATTTATGCAGCGACCAAAAAGATTTCACTGAATATGTCTCAAAAATAAATGGAGCTTTTAATAAACTAGGATATCCCAAGAAATTCATGTCTAATGTAACAAGAAAAAAACCTGAACCACAACAGAATGTCAACTCTGGCAAGGGTCCTAGATTCCTGACACAGTTTTATCCAGGCTTACATAAAATTAATACTATAATCAAAACGGCTTACTGTCTTATTGAGACTCTTCCAGAAATTAAAGATTTTATGCCTGAAACTCCCAGAGTGACATTTAGAAAGCCTCCGAACCTTAAGTCGAAACTAGTGTCCACCACCTTCCCGAAACAGGACTTAAGAACAGAAATAGGATGCAAGCCTTGCAAGAAACCTCGTTGTGCTACTTGCAAGATCATGTGTGAAACTAAAGAATTTAAAAGTTCTGTCACGGGCAAAACATTCCCTATCAAAGAAGAAATTACCTGCGACACAAAGAATGTGGTTTACCAACTATCGTGCAACCAATGTGAGAAACAGTATGTCGGGCAAACGTCGAACCATTTAAGAATCCGAATGACCGGCCATCGGTTCGACATTTTACACAAAGATCAGAACAAACCATTGGCCCAGCACATTGAACTCCATCAAAAAGAAAAGATAGAGGAATGTTTTTCGTTAAGAGGTGTTGCTAGGATTCATCCACAAGAAAACGAAGACTATAACAGAGCCCTCCTGACGAGATCGGAACAGGCACATCAAATTATTTTAAGAAGTAAAAATCCATGGGGGCTTAACTTAAGATAAAGAAATTTGGCCTGCTTCCTTCTCTTAATCAATATGTTATCAACAGCTGACACCTTGAACTTTCTTTGTTTATTTTTAATGTTTATTTAATTTGAATTTTTGTCATGTTTTAATTTTGTTAGTTTTTTAAGTTATTTCTTCCTGACGAAGGGGGTATAAACTCCCCCGGAATATAGAATGAAAAACTTAAAATGTGTTTTTTAATATAAAACCTCGAAACATATATACATATATATATATACATATATATATATATATACATATATATATATATATATATATATATATATAAATTTTAATGACTATTATTTTTGGTCTCTGGGCACCTGAAAACGAAAAAGTAACATGGTCCCGGGCTTAGGTCTTACCATGAGACCTACGGTAATAGCTTATTCCCTATGGGAAATTCGCTAAAAATTAAAACATCTCGGTGTTACAGGAAATTCACTAAATTGGCTTGAATCTTACCTTTCAAACAGGACACAGTACGTTGAAATAACACAGATAGTAAATAATAAAATTGTTAAAACAGCATCAGAAATAAAAACAGTGAAATTGGGTGTCCCACAAGGTTCAATATTAGGGCCTTTGCTCTTTCTATGTTATCTAAAGGACATGGAGGATGCGCTGGCCTGTAAACCAAGCAGTCAACTATGCCTCTATGCAGATGATTCTAATCTAATGATATCATCTCCGACATTAGATCAGATAGAAGTAACCGCATTTATTGAATTAGAAAACTTGGGAAGTAATTTGCTAAATAAAAATTTAATACTAAATAACAAAAAAACAAATTTTATAAAATTTAAAACAGCTCAAAAGAAAGACTGTTTTGAGCCAATTATAATGTATGACTCACAGCTCATTAAGCAGAAAACATGCACAAATTTTCTGGGTCTGACAATTGACCAACATCTCGACTGGAATGAGCATGTGAGTAAAGTACTAACCAAAATCAACTCCGGAATTTATGCCCTTTCAAAAATGTCATTTTTCTGTAATTTAACAACGTTAAAAAACATCTATCATGCCTTTGTTCATTCACATATTTCGTTTGGTATTTGTTTATTTGGAGCCACAAAAAAAGCTAACTTAGATAGCATACTAAAATTGCAGAAAAGAGCAATCAGAATTATGCTTAAATTAAAAAGAAATTTTAAATATTGTAAAACACTTCAAAAATAAATCATCTAGTGGATATGACGAAATTCCTATGAAACTAATAAAATTTGCAATTATGCCTCTTCTCAAACCTTTAACACACTTGGTAAACTCTTCTTTTGTATCAGGAATTTTCCCTTCACACTTTAAAGTTTCTAAAATTGTGCCTATCTTCAAAAAAGGAAATAAACATGACCCTGATAACTACCGCCCAGTCTCGGTTCTACCTTCCTTTTCTAAGATTTTTGAAAAAGCTATGTATGATAGACTGGTTGAATATCTGGAAAAAAATGAAGTACTTGATGCAGAGCAACATGGTTTCAGAAGAGGGAAATCTGTTGTATCTGCACTAGCTGAATTCTGTGAATCAATAATAGACTCAATAGATCAAGGTCAAAGGCCTGTTGGAATCTTCATGGATCTTTCCAAAGCCTTTGACTCCATTTCTCACACTATTTTACTAAAAAAATTAGAGTCATTTGGGATCTCAGGCGTAGCTCTCAAATGGTTTAATTCATATTTATCGGATAGATTTCAATTTGTAGAAATATCGAACACATTAGATAACAAAATCACCAAAAATGCATCAAATAAATCAATTATTACAAGCGGAGTTCCCCAAGGTTCAATTTTAGGGCCACTTTTATTCCTGTGTTATATACAGGGACTTCCAAAAATTCTCAATAACATTGTAAACGTAAAGAGTCAGCTCGTTCTGTATGCTGATGATTCAAATTTAATTATATCAACTAATGATTTACAAAATTTAGAAGAAGCAAGTCATACCCAGCTTGCTAATTTACAAAACTTTTTCACAAACAACTCATTGTGTCTAAACACTAAAAAGACCAATTTCATAAGTTTTGGAACAAAACAGAGTAGAATAAGTTTTGAACCCAATATTTTTATTGAGAATGATCTTTTAGACCAAATAGATAGCACCAAATTTTTAGGCCTGGAGGTGGATAATAATCTGAGCTGGGAGGGTCATGTTAAAAATGTAATTAAAAAAATTAATTCTGGGATATATATTTTGAAAAGAATGGCAAATCTGTGTAGCCTAGCAGTTTTAAAAATGATCTATCATGCACACATACATTCCCATATTGCTTATGGCGTTGGCATCTATGGGAGTACATGTGATAAAAATTTAAATACAATTTTACTTTTGCAAAAAAGAGCAATAAGAATTATGCTAAAGCTTAAGCATGATGCCCACGTTAGGGAACATTTCAAAATTTTAGAAATATTAACTGTTTATGATCAATATATATTTGAATGCATTATTTATCTAAAAAACAATCCACAGAAAATAACATTACGTTCTAGAGTACACACATATAACACCAGAAACAAAAATGATATTGACATTCAAAAACATAAGTTGACTTTTTTCAACAAAAAACCTACTCATATGGGATCAAAATTTTTCAGAATTTTACCTTTAGAATTAAAAAATGAAATTGACAATGTAAAATTTAGGACTAAATTAAAAACCTTTCTTTTTCAAAACCCACACTATTCCTTAAATGAATTTCTCCATGAAGGCCAATGAATATATAAAACTGGGATGCATTTGTCATAGTTGTATGTGATTTGTTTATTTATGTTTTAAAACTCTTATACACTATGTATTTACTTTATTTTATTTTATTTTATGGCGAGTACCTTATCTGTACCACTTTCAATGTATATATTAAATAGTGACGCAATTTATGTACAGGCTTGTACTTACAAATAAAGAATATTTTGATTTTGATTTTGATTTTGAATATGATGAATCGGCCAAAAACCATTTTAAAGAGTTAAATATTCTGACTGTATACGATCAGTATATTTTGGACTCAATTTTAATCTCAAAACAAAATAACACTGGTCACACTGTTAATTATAGTCACAATTATAATACCAGAAATAAAAATTCCTATAATAAAACTCACTATCGTTTAAAATTTTATGAAAAAAGACCATCTCATGCGGGAGAAAAGTTTTTAGAAAAAATTCCTGATAAAATAAAAAAATGAGGCTAATCCCATTAAATTTAAAAATCAGTTGAAGGAGTATTTAGTAGGTGCAGCCATATATTCATTAGAGGAGTTTTTCCACCTCCCTTTGTAGAAATAGGTAAAATAACATATTGGGGATGGTTCACAACAAAGATATGTCATAAAAAAAATTTCATTCTTAACCGAATAGGTAATTTTAGTTTTAAGAGTATTAATGTTTTGCATTTGACACTATTCCTATGTACATTTGTATATGATTGTGAATAAAGAAATTTTGACTTGACTTGACATCCCACCTTATTTGACGAGTTAAAAACTCTGTGCAACAATGTTAATACTTAAGCAGCTAAGACCAATTTGCATATGTTAGACTTAATTTTAAAAAGTAACTGACACTACTCAAAAATTATACTGTGATAAATAAAGATATTTGATTGACTAATTCAGTGGTTTCCAACCTTTTATTGGGTTGCGTAAGTGTACCTCATTAAGGAGTAGGTAGTATCACCATAAAAAGACGGTTTATAAGTTTAACAAGTATTTTTTTACTATGAAAACATTTAAAATAAGTTTAAAAATAACTAACATCCCTACCTACTGTATTTAATTTGATTCCTGCATCATTTTTCTGCACTTAGCATCTCAAAATTAGGCTTCAGTATTGGAAGGTAAACCAGTAAGCATTGGAAGGTAAGGGACTAGCATTCAACTTATTCCCTGGTTATTCCCAGCTTATTTCCAGGGTGGAGTATAAGCACTAATACATATTAAGTAATGAGCATTATTACCACAACATTGTTGTCCAGAGTACTCGTACTAGCTTCAGGTACACCACAAGATTAAAATATTCAACGTTTGATTTTCACTGGGTAGTTTTCAATCAGTTATCCATTGTTAAAAAAAATACCTGCTGACTTAAAATACACGACCACTATGTTTAACAACATTTCATATGACAAATTTCTATAATGCAGGTATTTCCAATGTGACTGATAGATATAAAGATTATAATAGATTATATTTTTACCAAAAGACTGAAGCAATGTGCATAAGCAATGGTATGTCCTACTAAATGGGCAGGAAGACATAATAATGCGCCATTCCCATTTTACTAGTTGGTTATTTGTTAGATAAATAAATCTTATGCAATTTTTTTGTGGCCTGTATTCAATAAGAGTGATTAATATTTTAAAAAATATTAATGATTATTTTTACGGTAAAACAGTTTAATTGAGTTGTTGAGTATTTATTTTTGTTTACTACACAAGTGGACACAATGCTTTATCGAACTTTTGACTGCTCAAGTTTTTCGTCCCTACATGCCATATGTAAAATAGTGTCCGCCATTACGGATTTTTCCAGCGTACCCCCAGCCGGCCCTTCGCGTACCCCAGGTTGGGAACCGCTTAACTTCTTGAATTCCTTAGGCTGCCCAGAATTTTTTTTCCAAATATTTACATTGCTAATTATTTATATGTGGTTGCACTATGAAGCGGACTACTCATGTACGAGCCCGGCTCGGCGAACTTGGCCCGAACGGGCAATGTTCGGTAAAAACGGTGGATGCAACATCAGGCCAAAATCGGCGAGCAAAGTTTGCCCCGATGAAAATCAAATCTAGTTAAAAATTTTTGCCCGAAGAGCGTTGTTTGTTGGGCCATTAAGCTGGTGTGTACGCTGGCATCGGGCAGTCGAGCCGAGGTCTACTTGGAAGTGGGAAGACACATTTGGTAGACACAGGATTTCTCATTAAATTATCCTTCATTTCAAGCTTGGGACGAACTTTTTTCATATCTAAGAGAATGTTTTACTGTTTATTCGCGATTAGTTCTTATAGTTGTCAGGATTATTTTCCTTCAACTTCTATAATAGTTTCATATCACCATACTTCTGCTTTATTCGATTAGCCACGTATTACAAAAGTATTTTTTTACGTTTCGGTTCATCTTCTCCAAGCACCGCATCCATTAAAAGTAAAGCAACACTCGTTTTTGTTTTAAAGACTTAACTGAAAACAACAAAATTCAACACAATCCGCGAGTTTGCAGCCCGGAGTGAGACTGAAGAGATCGCGCGTGTCGGCAGCGTCCAGCACCGAGGCCGGTTCCAGCGAACCACACTGAACCTGACCTGTCGAACCGGGCTCGTACGTGAGTAGGCCGCTTAAAACATTATTTTTTTTAAAGGCCTATCAAGCCTTCTTCTTCTTTTTTTTTTGTGGTTGACACAACTTTTATGATTTTATGATTTTTTTTCATGCTTTGTTTCTAATTTATTTCAGCTTGGAGGTTTTATCGTAAATCGGACAGTTCTAGTTCCCGCAAGCTGTTTCACTTCTCTCTGATACAGCTCCCAGCGTTGATGCTTCTACTGCTGGCCACCAAGAAACACTGGCACTCACAGTGAGTAATCAATGAGTACTTGAATACTGTATGCACGGGAGGATTTACGGAGTGAGCCCCATTCAATTTTTGAATGATCATGTTTTAAAAATGGTCACTTCAGGTGTCCGCCGGAACCAGCTTGCTTGTTGTGCCGGAACAGGAAATTGTTTTTATGTCTTGTACCATACTCATGCTTATGTTGCTCCCCACTAAGCTTATCAAAATTTCTTTCTTAAAACAATAAAGTAGGGATGGGTCGATTCCACTTTTTATCGATTCCGATTCCAATTTCGATTCTTGCCCAATCGATTCCTGATTCTCGATTCCGATTCCATCGATTCCTAACAGTAAACAGGTTAACAAAGTAATTTAACATAATGAATTGTAAAGTTTAAACAAATTATATTTATATACAAAACAAGAAATACATCCTCAGCGCCATGAAATAAAAAAAAATACACTTACAAAACTGTCTTACACACAGTTTGCCACAACCTGACATAGTTGAAAACAATTTAAAAACTCTAATAGGCCTAAATGGCATAAAATCTTAAAAATATAAACTTGCAATTAGATTACAGAACTGTGAGTAAGTTAACTCCATTTAATTTTAATATTGAAGTAAACAGACTAAAGGGGTCGCCCATAAATTACGTCATCTGAAAATAGGGGGGGAGGGTCCAGATTTAAAATGACGGTAGGGTGATGTGCAAGAGGGGGGTCGGCTTTGATATGACGTCATTTCAAATTTGATGTTTTATATCAAATTTTAACAGGAAAACAATGATAAATTCGAACACAACTCAACTATTATAAAATAATTATCTATAAAATACATTAGGCTATTTTAAGGCGTTGTTTTATAGTTTATTTTTCCATTGAGAAAGTCATTTTGGCTTTATTTCCGAAGGTAAATTACGATTTGATTGGTCAATTTTTTTAGTTTATCATGTAGCGTTTATAAAGCATTATTTTTTTCTTAAAACGGAGGTTTGTTAAAAATTACGTCATTTTTCCGAGAGGGGGGGGGGGGTCAGACAAATTATGATGGTAGGTTGATTTTAGGGAGGGGGGTCCAAAAATGGCCAAAAAGCGATGACGTAATTTATGGACGGCCCCAAACTATAAGATTTATTAGAAAAAAATAATGTATTATCGCATACTAGTTACCTAGTGTTGAATAAGAGAGTTTAGTGTTGAAGAATCAATGTTACAGTATTCTTAGTTTTTTTGTAAGGACAGGAATTTTGAGTAAGATGATTACATTTTGTTTTGATATTATTGTTTTAGTTTGAAGTTTCATGGCAAGTTTTTATAATATTGACATGCCTATCTTATACAAAATGAATACGTATAATTTAATGAAAACAAATAAACATACATAATAGAGTAAAATAATAGTAGCCTTATGAGCAGTAAAATAATTAGTATATGTCAATAATGTAATAAAGCATGTTGTCTTTTAAAGTTTCTTTATTGTAAACACATTATAACTTTAATTAACATCTTTTTATAGTCGTACAACTTTGATTGGTTTTTCTATAAATTTGTGAACATTAGACAAAAAAAAATAAGCCATAATTTGTTTTTCTACTACAATTAGTTGAGATACAGGAGTTTTTGTAGGCCTACGGACATCGCTAGCGATCGCGATCGGCGGCGGCGGCCGCGGCCGGCGCAGCGCGTGGCCGCATTGACGCTATCGCGGCTGTAGCTACAATCGTCGGAATCGGAATCAACTTTAGGTGGTCAATTCTCGATTCCGATTCTGACCGTGAGAATCGGCGGAATCGAGAATCGACTTTTGGAATCGATCCATTCCTACAATAAACATTTATAAATATAGAGAGATGGAAGAGGTTTAAAAGTTATTTAACTTATAGATCCCGGGTGGTTTCAACAAATAATGATTTATGTGTGGAAAAGTATGTGAACTATGGTATTATCCAGGGTAGCACTATGGGGCCACTATTATTTTTAATATATATTAATAATATTGATCAGCTTAATATTTTTGAAAAAATTTTTTTGCTGATGATACTGCCGTGATATTTAAGGGTTGTAATTGGAATTATGTTAATATTGCCACTGCAGAATTAAATATGTTAGGGGTCTGGTCCACAGAAAATATTCTAACAATGGATGTCAAAAAGACCAAACCTATGTTTATTGCGTTTGGCCCAGCGAGCGAGCCGCCCGCGGACCTCAGGCTCCTGCTGCACTCGTGCAGAGACATGTCCAATACAAGATGCTATTGTAAGGTGATTGAGAGAGTCAGTCAATATCTTGGGGTTATTATGGACACAAAGTTAAGGTGAAAAAACCATATAAATCTTTTAAAATCTAAACTTAGAAAAATGATGTTTGTCTTCCATTAGCCAAGTAAAGTTCTAAATGAAAAAGAGCTCAAAACATTTTATTTTGCATATGTTCAATCTTATCTACAATATGGAGTAATTGCGTGGGGGGAGGGGTACAAACTCTCATTGAACCTCTAAATGTAATTCAAAGATCGATCATTAAGGCTGCTTTTAAAAAACATTTTCCTTCTATAGAATTGTTTAAAGAATCTGGGTTGTTAACTATTAGGCAATTATTTTTAAGAAATTTACTTATCTTCTATTATAGACATTCAAACCTGATACTCGCCACTCGCACAGGTCCTTGTGACCCATGTGAGGGTCTGTATTTTATATCTTTGCCAAAATTTGTTTACAAAATAAAGGATTGTTCGATTTGATTTGGTAGTTTATTTGATAGCTTACAACCCCCATATGGCAGCAAACCTAAATTATCACATTCATTATGTTTTATGGGGGGAAAAACCAGTACTTGATTTAATTTGCTAATGAACGTTACAAATCTAGACTTTAGTCTTCACTTGAGTCCCATCCCTTGAATTGATTGACGGAGTTTGGTTCTAATCCCCGTGGCTTATGAGCAATAGTAAACTTCTTGTTAATCTCATTTACACTTACCTCCAATACATGTTTCACTGCAAAGATTAGACCATAACTAATCATAGAATGCCACCATCTCTTGTCAGCTGTCGTAAGTTCTAGCGTACTTTTCATCTTGTCTCATGATAAAATAGTATATTTCGTCACTAGTCTGGAAAGTGGTTGTTATCGGTGCAAGATCGAGTTTCAAGTACGAGGCGAAGCCGAGTACAGTAGACTCCCTCTTAACCGGCCACCTTTTAACCGGTCTCCGCTTTAACTGGCCTACCCTGACACGAAAATTTCATCTTTTTAACCGGCCATTTTTTATATCAACATCGCTTTAACTGTCCATGTCTCACCGGAAACCTAGTTTTCTTATCCACTGTATCATTCAATTCAACGTTATATATTGGCGTTCTCCAAACAGTTAAAATGTAACGTCCTGAACGGAAGTGAACCACCAGAAGTCAATGCGTTTGGACCGACTATCCAATAGACCACAATAAAGAAACAAATTATTATTTGTTAGGTTTGTTGTGGATTTCATGGGTGTCGGATGTTAACTATAAATCATATACAGTAATATATTTAAAGTTGTTTTCAAGTGATAATCATATTTAGGCCATATAAAATTGGAGTTTTTAAGTGAACATTGGTTTAACCGGCCAATTCATTATCCAGCCGCGGCCTGTTCCCAAGGTGGTCGGTTAAGAGGGAGTCTACTGTACTTGAATTCGATCGAGCACCGATATACCACTTTCGGACGAGTTACAAACAGTACTTTTCATCATACCACCTTTAATAAATTTACAGTTTGGATAAAAATTAATAAATTTTAACATACCTCCTCTTACGTTGTTATTTGTTCATCTTGTATTTGAACTATTTACAGCGGTTATTAAAACCACTGTCCCAAAAACCACTGTTTCGCGGTCTAGTCCCGAAAACTTTGTTTACCAACACGTTTATCCAACTCACCGGGAATCAACTAGTTTCGATCACAGCTGACCGTTCCAAAAACAACGTTTATCGCAATGGGGCCGTCCATAAATTACGTCATCGCTTTTTGGCCATTTTTGGAACCCCCCCCGGCCTAAAATCATCCTACCATCATAATTTGTCTAACCCCCCCCCCCTCTCGGAAAAATGACGCCATTTTTTACAAACCTCCGTTTTAAGTAAAAAATGCTTTTTAAACGCTACATGATAAACAAAAAAAATTAACCAATCAAATCTGAATTTACCTTCAGAAGTAAAGCCAAAATGACTTTCTCAATGGAAAAATAAACTATAAAACAACACCTTAAAATAGTCTAATGTATTTTATAGATAATTATTTTATAATAGTTGAGTTGTGTTAGAATTTATGATTGTTTTACTGTTAAAATTTGAAAGAAAACATCATATTTAAAATGACGTCATATCAAAGCCGAAACCCCCCCCCCCCCTTGCACATCACCTTACCATCATTTTCAATCTGGACCCTTTCCCCCTATTTTCAGATTATGTAATTTGTGGACAACCCCAATGGTATGATGAAAAGTGAAATTTTTTAATTATGTTGTCTATATGTCAATTGTAATGTCTTTATGTGGTAATCCAAAAGTTTGGACATGTTTTACTTTATAATTAGCATGTTTATTAAGTTCCTTAGCACAGAAACATGCAAGACTTTCAATAATATTATTTTATTTGTTTCAGCAAAGAGGAGGATTCCAAGCCACAAGCGGTCGTCGTCCCTGAGACACCCCTGCCTCTGTCTCTGCCTTTGGTCGTCAAGCCGACGTTATGACAAGTTTGATCATAGACAGCCATAAGTGTACATTACTGTGCAGTAGCAATGTGTAACATATGTTGACATTTTACTTAGAACTCAGTGTGATATTTAGGAATTTTAAGAGTTATTTATTTGTAAATAACAAACAGTGATTAAAATGTTAAGTTTAAAATTGTAGTAGTTATTTTTCCTCTGTAATATTTACAGTTTAGCTTTCAATAGAACCAGTGTCTAAATCTGTTATCAAAATGATGAGTCCTCAACAGGAGAGAAGTACTCTTATTACTAACAGTATATTTAAAAGTTGTTTTACTTTTACAAATAGGAAGTTGCATTAATTTTAGGAATACACTACCAGGAGACTTATCTAATGACTCAGTCTAAGTTTTATATGCCACAAAACAGGTAATAATTTGGTAGTATATACTTTTTCAGGGGCAAATTTGTTTATAGTGCATTGAGTTTAGAGAATTATCTTCTTATTTCTATAAGGGTTTCATCTGTTACGTCCCTTTTTCTCTCGACCTACTGAACCGATTTTTAAGATTGAGGTGTCATTTTTAAGCTTAGGATATACCGCAGTAACGAATCGTAATTAAAAAGGTCATATTGTTTCGGGCTTCGTTCCCCTGGCCTTTGATTTATTTCTAGAGGGCGCTTTAAAATGTTGACCAACTTTTATTGCAAGTTCTTTAATGTGAATTTTGATTTAACAGCTGATTACCTTCAGATGAATTTTAAAAGCCAGATAGTAAAAAAAAATAGATCTCTGTCACTTCATAATCAACATTCACGTACTGTATGTGAGTTTCATTCATACAGAATCATAACATGCGCAATTTGCGCACGGGCCACCTCGTGAATGGATAAAATTACAGAAATCATTATCATAGATGTACACAGATTATTGTTATCATTAAATCATCTTTTTACAATGATAAAATTTCTCTAATTTTATAATGTACATAGAAGTTAAAGCAATTTAAAGTGCATATTTATAAAAAGAAAACTATTTACAAATGCTTCAATTTACAACTTGTTGTCTCAAATTCAAGTTCCCTGGATAGGAATAATTGGACTAGTAAATATGCTGTAGAATTTACATACCTCAAAATATCTTATTTGAACTGTCATGCCCTACAAATTTTTAAGCAAAAAACAACCTTCATACAAGAAAAAAAAAAAACTAATGTGTACATTATTTTGTATATCCAATTTTTATATCTTGATCCATACAGATATTCTTGAGATATATGTTTTTAGTTAATAGTAATTGATACACAAAGGATCAAATAAGACACAAGTTAGCATCGCCATAAAGTATAATCTCTAGAAAGCTCGGCTGGGATCTAAGCACACGATGGAAGGTCCTAGAGGCGCTGAGTGGATGTTTTTGTTCTTTTGTTCAAGTTTTTAATACAAAGCTTAACCACTGAGTAATCTAGCAATAGTGAAAACAATTTACAACCACACGATTTTGGTCCTCCGATATATAGCATTTCAGGCACCGTCTCGCACTCCTCGACAGATGGAAAGTGAAATTCGTTGAAGTTGCTCACCCTTGCGCTCTTTTATTAGTTTGTTACAAAAATACTGACATTCGTACAACTATTTTTTTGTTATTTTTCTTTTTTATTCAGTACAAAATCAAAGATTACATACATCAAAACGTAAAAAATGCAAAAGCAAACAGCTTTTGACGTGCGAACTAAACCTACATACAACTCAGACTAGAATGGATTTGCCGAATGAAACTAACACATTGGAAGAAAGTATAAAAACTAAATCGGGTAAAAAAAATGAACTATAAGTACAGATTTTGTTACACTCGTCCGCAAACAGATTTTAATATAAAAATATATACGGTTAAACGATCTAACTATTTACAATAAAGAGGTGGCCACGTGTCAGCGGCTTTGTTTTCTGGTAACGAATAACAGTAAGTTTAGACATCTTGGTGTCCGACCGTAGCTGCTTCCCAACCAGAAACATCACCACTGAGACGTAGCCTCCGACTAACCGACAAGAACAATTTTGTGAGATTTTTACAATATACAAATATGTAAAGATAATAACACTTATATTCCTATAAACTTTGAAAATTAAAACTGAGTTTAGAGTTACTGTTAGGCCTTTTACAAACTGAAATAAATCGAGTGACCAACTTGGAAAACTATTTTGGAGGAAACTACCGCTGAGAACACCGACACCAGAATTGAGATCAGAGTATCACAAGTCCAGAGGAGAGTTGGTAGCAGCCGATATCAACGTGACTGGTCAGCGTCCCTTAGTTACATAGTAACGAATAACTGTTAACACTCACCACACACTGTACTATGCATGGAAACCTAGTTACACATACGAGTTAAGTATTTCACATACGATTTAACGACATAACATACAATAGATATTGTCAATTTTAATGTAAAATTGAAATATTACTATTATTTGTGTTGCAAGTAGGAGAAAGACTATTTCTGAAATACCAGAGTGCATGAATTTTTTACACATGCGAGTCTCACTTTAAAAGTTTTTTTTTCTGTGAGAAAATTTAATGCCATCTGATGGCATAGCATCAACAATAACCTAACTGGTCTGTGACCGATAATGAATTGTAATTTTTATCATCTTGAAATGTTAAAATATACTACTTTAAGGGTTGTCACATAATTTTACAAAAGACCAGAGACACCTTCACCATTCCAGCTGAAAGGGAAAAACTGGTATGTGTCAAAACCATCAGGGTGACATGATATGTTATCATATTTATGGAACAGCTGATACTTTAATCAATAATTAAATGCAGATTATTTCTCATATTATGTGGTAACCCTTAAACCTCAATTAAATCCATAAAATTTGAAATATAATTTTACAAAAACATAATAATTGCAAGTATTGAAATTATTTCAAAGTTTACTTTTATTTGATAACTTTTTTTGTCTTAAGAGTTAGCAAAGTGATTTTTTCTTGTAAGTGCCCACAAGTTAAAGTAAAAACAATTCTCTTCAATAAAAGTATGGGACGACAAAAATTCTTCTGGTATAAAAATATGTGGGAAAAGAAACTGATTTATTAGCTGGCGTAATAAACCAAAAAGAGACTAGAGGTTTTTAACCACAAAACTAACGTAATTTTTATGTCCTGATAATAAAAAAATTAACAGTTGCTTCAATATTTTCATGAAGTAAACTTGGATGTGCCTTTTTTCTCATAAAGGCATGAAATTGTATTGACAAACAATGTGTTGTCACATTCATTATTTTTTATAACAAATATAACTATAAATACCCTTTAGTAATAAAGATATTATTTTAGGCCTACAAAATCACAGCAAGAAATATTATTAGCATAAACACTTTGTTCAGAGTTGGATTTGATAAACTCTAAATACGAAATTCAGAATTTAGGTATAAATCAGACATTTCTTATTTTTAAAGTTATCAGATAAAAGTATAACTTGGATTATAAAATAGAAACATCATTTCTCACTATTAAAATCAGCCTTTTGATTTTGATTATGTTTTAGGACCTAAATTTCAGACAAATATTACTTATAAGTAAGAGGCACTAAAAGGAAACAAATACTTAAACTGAAGCATGAGAAAAATCAAAAGATGATAAAAAATTACATAAACTTAAAATTTTAAGTAGAATTATATTACAACAGTAAAACTAAAACTAATATTTTGATTTTTAATGTTTGAATTTATATAATCCAAAGGAAAATAAAGCAAAATATATAGCATAGCATAATCAATAACTGAAAATAAAGGAAGGTTGATATAATAATAACAAAACATTTACTGTTAAACATAACACCATTTTGATGTCCTATGTAGAAATGAAATTACATGTTAAAACAAAATAAATCTTAATATTAAACTCCACCTTGCAAACAATACATACAAGATGTGTAAGTATTGGATATCGGGGTGAATGATTTATACTTTTTGGCATAACACTGCCTTGAGCTTGCATTGTTTTGAACAATGAAAATATTTGCCAATAAGAGCCACAAATTACAAAAGTAGTCTAATAATAAGTGATTCTTACTTTCAAACAACTTGCCATCTTGTACATTGTCAGATTAGTTGGTGATGATGGTTTTGACTAAATTGTTCAAATCTCTTACTGAAAGTACAGGATAATGTCAAATATAAAATTATTATGTTCCACTTAAAAGGAATGCAACTTGTTTTCCCAGTAACTAATGTCAACAGTATCAGCCGAATGCACGAGATACATTACAATTTTCACTTTTATTATCACAGTCGATGAAAACTATAAGAAAAGCAATTGCGCTTTCAAATAAACCTGTCAACAAGTAATGTACAAGGAACCAAAATGATCGAAAATACTTTCTATACATAGTCGTACAAAACTAAATCAACTGAAAAGTCAATCTTTTCAGACACATAATCCACATGAACAGCTTTCCACGTAACCACTCACTAACGACTGACCGACGATATACGGACATTTAAAGCTTAAACTTGGGCCGCAATGTAGTGTTCAGTAGAAACACAGGCATTTGCGCGTGTGACCAGCCACGGGGGAGGGGGGGCACGAGACGGCGGAGGGGCGCGGAGACGCTCGCGCCGCGTGCCGCTAGTTGTCCCACCCATTCTCCTTTATCATGTGGGCCAGCTCAATGATGTATTTCCCCTCCTTGTATTTCTGGCTCGATTCAAATGCGTGTTCCTGTAAAAACAAGGAGAGCGTGTTAAATAAGTAAACATTTACCATGTTTTTTTAATCAACCAATTGGTGGTTTACTAAATGACTTTCCTATTAGTTTAGGCTATTGTTAAATACATTAGTTTCGCAAAACCTGAATTTCGATAACCCGGAATTCTGGACAACTCAGAATGCTTGCCGGAGCAGGTAAGTGCCCTGGTTTCAACGTTTCAAGGCGCTATGCGCCTTGGCATTGGAAAGAATACGTGGAGATTTGGTTTTTCTCTATATATATTTTTTTTTAACAAATGAAGCTTAAGTTTTAGTTAATGTACTACATACATTATGCATTTAATAAATGTTTTTTATGACAATAACGTAAACTATACGGTATACAATTTCCGTATACATGTTTACTCCTTTCCCAATAATAACCAGGACAATGTTCTTCCTACATTAATCTGGGTTTTCAGGACTCTACTGTATTCTATAGGCATTTAGAAAAGCCAAGGCCATCTATTGAGGTCTAAGAAAGTTGAATTTTCTTCATCACAAAATACGAGATACAGTACACTTGTAAGACATCGGACTCGGCGACATCGGAACTCCGCTTCATCGGAACTGAAAATCTGGATATTATTTTTTTTCTTACGAAATAAATAATTTTTCCGTTTTAGCGCCTTCAATTTCTATTAGTTCTATCCGCACAACAGTGAAGTACCACGTTTTGCATCAAACGTCATCAGGCGTTTTCCATAATCTGTACGCATCGATGTGATTTACGAGGCCGTGGAGTATTCGCACAAAAATAGAAAGAGGAAGGGGTAGGAAGTGAACATCCGGTTCGACCGCTTCCCAAACTGTCTTTCAGTCTGTCTCGCGTCGCGACTGCACCAGTGTTACGTGGAAGTCAGTTGACTGCTGAGTTGATGAGTGGAATATGGATATGGAATATGAGAATAAAGATTTTGGATCTTTATTTCCTGCGTTGTTTTTATTCCTATCGGTTCATTGTTACCATGTTCAAAGTTTGAGTGCTTTATTTTCATAAAACCTCTTGTGTTATCTTAAAAAACAAGAGTGAATACAGTCACGATAGTTCACCGTACGGGCGGAAATGATGACTCACGACGGACTCCGCTTCATCGGAATTTTTTGACATCCGGACCGGCCGTCCGCCACATTAGTTCCGATGAACGAGAGTGTACTGTACCAACTTCTAGGACTTGAAAAGACCAGTATAATATCCATATATCTATTTAATTCCAAACCAGTAGAGTACCATTTAGTTTTTCGCTTCTATGGGGTATGGATTTAAGAACTTGCAGTTTTATATGACAGCATAGATTATTTATTTGCATGTTTTGAATCACTTAGACAGTTCATTACTGAAATGACTACATTATGACTGGCTATAAAAGCAATAAGCCTGCACTACAGGTTTTTTCAATAAACTCACTATTAGTTTTACGCTGACATGACTGACACAAAATGAAGTACTTACATATTTCCAGCCAAGAGTGGTCTTGCAGCACTCGCAGTATATGTCTGCGACGGCATGGAGCCCTGTGAGAAGAACTCTTTCCTCTGCAGGTCCGCAACCCACGTTCACACTGCAAACAACCTTCACTGTTAAACAGATTCAATTTGACTGATGAAGAAAATTTAAAGACAATTTATACATTTCATTCTATGTTAAAAACTAACTTTATTCTGAGCATGACAAGTTTTTAAATGTATTCACCTATATAATATAGTTTTTATTAGGTCATAAGAATACATTTTTATCATACTGGACGGAATACAGCTGTTATATGGCCTGTAGTCTGCACATTTGGCAGACTATTGTAGATTTTTTAAAGTATACTGAAAAAAGTCTGTTCATTTTTCTGAGCGCTTGCATCAAAAGTTGTGGCCGTCTTAAACAAAAATTAGACTCATCCAAAACAAAATAAAGAATGTGTAAACAAAAAAACAACTTGTGGACTACATATTAAATGCAAGATTATACGTTAAATTTCATTTCTATTCCGGGCTGAAAACGGATATATCCGTTTTAGAAATTTTCTTTTCTGGGATAAAGACGGATATATCCGTCCAAAAGTACAAAAAACATATGTTGTATATATTACGGTTATAAAAATTATATTGACTTTATGACGGGTAATTTAGTTTTTACAGTTGGCAAGATTATGTCCCGTGACTTTTTCACCTGTTTCATGCCAAAACAACCCATGTGTAGCCCGAACTGTCAGTTTGTGTTGGGGCTTTACAGTGAGTGTTTGTTTACGTTTTTGTAATGACGTACTATGAGTTTTATTTCAAAATGATTATTCCTAATGACTCAAATCTTGTTAAAGATGTTATAAATTGCTAAATAAGAAGTGCATCTGAAGGGGATTTTGTATTTGGCAGTCAAAATAACTATAATATGAAAAATGATTCTGGCGAAGAAAGCAATGAACCAGACGCACGATGTATTGTAGTTCTTTCACTTTTAGGTTTTGTTTTTTTTATGTTTTTAAGAGGAACAGTTTTTAATGTTATATTATGTTAGGTAGTAAATAAAACAACAAAATGACATAAACTATATATCCGTCCTCCGCCCGCAAAAATACTCCAAATTATAGGCAGTTTTCATATTTCTCGGTTGTCGTTCTGGGCGGCGGACGGATATATACGTTTACTCAAGTTTTTTTGCGGGCAAAAGATGGATATATCCGTCTTCTCAAATTTTATTTTATTTATAACATGTGCAAAAAATTATTTCAGCACTGAAAACAGTTTTTTATAACACATGAATTATTTTGAACAAATCAATAACAGGAAATTACCACATTATGTTTTGAACTTTTGCTTGGAATAATTCCGTCTCAGCACGTGATTTAATGTAGCCCGGGAAGGGTTAAACGTAAACAGAAAATGACATTTTTGTTATTTTTTAATTAGTAATTATTTTTACAGTATGGTAAAAAATTGTTGTTCATTACTTGAACTGAAAGTGTTTTTCTTTTCTTAAAAAGCTAAAAACAGGCAAAGTCTCACTTGTGAAATGCACTTGTGCACAAAAAAAGCCACTTTCCAAACGAGAGATGAAAACTATTTTGTAGACAAATTAGATTCACAACACCAAGAAAATTTTGAATTGAAAATAGTGTTTAATGGAAATCTTTGTGGGAAAATATTTATATTAGATATAAGAAAACTAAACAGTTACTTACACACTATTAAAAAGGTAAGCTCTTCCCTGACTCCCTTGGAAGGACTGAAACAAATGAGAAAATATTTATGTAATTTCTGCTGAAATGAAGACATTCAAAACAAAATCATCTAAATTATACCTGTTGGGTCTTAGCCATAAATTCTATAACTAAGCCAACAGTACAGCTATCTCTATAATGTTCTTTCCCTACGTTTCAGAGGGTATTATGGAGGAATTAATTTTCATAAAATTTATTCAGAAGGAATTTCCTCGGAGCAGTTTGATGCTGATCCTGGTCAATCCTGGATGTAGCAGGGATAATTCTGTTGTACACGAATCTTTCAAGCATCCAACCCCAAACATTTGATAGACCTATGGGAAGATAATTTTTAGGCGTTTGTAAATATTTTCAAGACTTCTAGATGGGTTTTTTTTAGAATCTCACAATTATGGTGTTAGAACGTTTATTGTAAGCTAACCAAGTTATAAAATAAGGGAATATTTTATCTCAGCGAGAAACTGATTTTTTCAATTCTTTCTAGTTGAAACTACAACACACTAGTTTGTCATGTGTCAATTTCATCGCCCATACGTGCAAGTGCAAGGGATAGTTGCAACAGTTTATCTCGTATGCAGCTGACGTGGTATGCAGAGAGCCCTCGAGTGACCTTGCAGACAATAACAGCTGATGCACTGGTCATTGTCTTTATCACTGCCATCGTTGGGATAACGTCTGACATTTCACCTCCTCCCCCCCCTCCCCCCACCGTCTTTCTCCCCAGTGTATCCTCCTCCAAATAACACTTTAAATTTATGGTCTGGTACCAGTATGGTATGGAATCTTTTATAATGGTCATCAATAATGGGTTAAGATTGATACGTGTGTTGTGACTTATTCATGTTTTAGAACATATAAAAACTGAACTTTAACTAACGGACGTTAAAAATACAAAACTTCCCAATTTTTTTTTTTTTTTTTTTTAATAAAAAATTTATAGATACCGTATAGTCAAATTAAATATTTGACCAAATATGTATGGTTAAGTGTTTTTTTTAAATTTAATTTTATACCATGCACATAAAACATTATTTCTCACTAATTTAGACAAAATACTTTCCAAGATAAATGCTTTTAATGAAAAATTTGGTTCGTAGGCAATGGAACAAATATTATTGACTTTATTATTTATTATTGCATTGTTGAACTAGTAAAAAAAGTGACTGTTTTATCGGTAGTAGTGAATCAACAATAAAAAGCATTTGCAAGTTACACGTTGCTACCAACATTGTGCCAACATTGTGCGTAACCACAATACATTCTTGATTCACCTTTTGTGTCAATAATTAAAAAGTAATTTTTAAAGTTGCAGAACACTTTTATTTTGTAGGAAGATTCAAACTGCGTGTACTGTAACATTTAAATTGATTAACTGCATTACCTAAATTTAATAAAGCAATAAATATAAATGTGACCAACTATAAGACATTTTTCCAAAATGTGAAGCAAGTCAGCATAGTTATTACTAGGTGGTAAAATCCTATCAAATGTCCTATAATTGTAAAATAATCGTGTGTCCAAACTCACAGTAAAAGTTAGAGTTGATTATTTTTAACTAAGTCAGAACATTTTGACAGATAGAAGCGTAAATTTGAATTCTACAATTGAAATATCAACATTTAATTGTTTTAATCAATACTTATTTAATACGCTAAGGGTTTTTTTGTCTTGAGAACTCCTCCTACAATTTTCAACCGATTTTCAAGTTTTTGGTGTCGTTGGATAGGGCTTGGTCTGTAGTTGTTTCCGCCAAAAACTGATGAGAATCGGACTGAAAATAAAGGCGCTATCCACCATTGAAATCTCAAAATTTTCAATTTAAATAACATTGGGACTGAATAAAGCATTTGAAACATCTGTTAATAATCAGCTGTAAATAAGTGTAGTTATTGGCGATTGAAGATATTCACATTATTGGATTGGTCGGATGTCATTGATTTAGAGATAAAGTATCATTTGTACTGAATTCAAATAAATTGCTCGATTTCGAGCAACACGTATACTAGTACCATTTAAATTCTCCAACAAAATCTAGATGACTGGTATTTACTTCCAGGAAAACATAGCAATTTGTCTAACTGACAAAGTGACAAGAGAGAGTACAAGGGAGCCTCGGCATATCCTTGAGGCCGGGTTGACGGGTTGAGAGCGAAACCAGCCCGCACTGGCCAACTCCAGACGACCGCGTGGGCTTCGCTACTTATTGACTGGGCCGTTATACCACTGCATTTGCATTGCAGGACATTGGGTAACTGTCTATACATAAAATTTTATAACCCCTTCTGATGGTATCAGTTTCTAGATTGCATCTGAATTAGTACTTAACTTATTGGTGTATTGTACTACAAGTATTTTGAAAATTTCCACTTTATTTATGGTTATTATCTAGGTACTATTCAGTACAAAAATGTTAAGTGAAAAGTTATAATAAAATCTAGAATGGTCAGCTATGGAGTTACGATATGTAGGATTTAACTGTTGTATTGTTTTATATTATCAGTTTTATATTATTACAAATTGTCGTTTAGGTTAAAAGTTAATATTTGGAAGTTGGTTGAGGATCACTATTAAGTAAAAGTACAAACATCTATATATTAATAGGCAAGCATGGTTCTTTTCCTCCTTTTTATCAGCTGGTGTGCTTTGTACGAGAAAACCGTCCATACCGTTAGAAAGGTAACATCGAATTCATTTCAATTTCATTTCTGTAGATGAACAGAATCTTATTACAATTCACATCATTTAGTTGCTACTCCCTACAAGCTTTCAAATTTTTATGTTAATCTTATGGAAGAAGTGTAATTGACTGAATCATTAGACATATATTGTAATAACAAACGCTAGCAAAGATGGAAGAACATACGTTTCAGTGGTAAAATATTTTTTTAAGTAATTCAGTTCAGATTAACTGACATTTTTGTCAAATTTCGACCAGTGGCAATCTTTAGTTTAAAGTATTAAAGAGTTTTTTCAACATATGTGAGTCACACCGTAAAACACAACATGTATTTTTTATTTTTAAAATTACAATAAACACTTACAAATCTGAACTTTATTTAGTAATGTCATGTACAATAATTACATATTATGTTGACTAAAATAATTAAACTTGTTTATAATAACACAATAGTTAATTTTAATCTCGATTTTAAAGTGCATGACACTTTCAAACGGTGGAAGTCTACTAATAGAACATGGATGATTAGAAAACGCATCATAAAATAAACATAATAAAACACGTTATAAAATATATTGGTCAATTTGAAGTTTTGAATAGTTAAACATTTTTCACTGGATTATTTCCAGTATCTACACAGTAATAAAATGGCATATAGTGTTTACCATATTCATTGTTGTTTACCATATTCCATTATCTGCAGTAAACAAAATTTACAAGCTAAAAGTCAAAGTAAACCTATTAATAGGGAAAATGTTGTAAAGTTTATGTAATTTTTATTCATTTGTATGACCTGATTACAAAGCAGAAACACAACAACGTGCATGCGGAAGGAAGGGGTTGCATAAATAGAGAGGGAAGCCCTTCAAGCAGGAAAGGGCGTAGTTTTATAATCCATTCCCTCACAATGTCTAACAAACAATGCTTCTATGTTTTAAATTTTAAATGTAACTGTTTAATCATAATAACTCATCCTTATTTAAATGACGAAATGAAAACATAATTTTTTATAACAATTTGAAGGTTGATCCCCGATTTTAATTTAAACAATTTATTCAAAGTGTGTTTTTTTCAAATAAAAATTAGTTCAAAAGCTACTTGAATTGGTCACATTTTTATTTACTTTCAAAAATTTGTTTTAGGATTATGTTTAACTTCTTCAAAGTTGAAATAAAGGTAATAATTGATTTGATTTAATTTGCACTTTTCTGACATGAAAAATACCACTTATGTATTAAAGGCCAGCTTAAAATAAAATTTTACTGTAACAAACAAAATAATTGTTCATGTTTAGACTATACTAATCTTATATCTCTAGAATTTTCAAGTTCGATTTCTCTATGGTCATTTTAGATTCAGAATGTACTGAAATTTATCCATAATTTTATTATCCAATAGTAAGACAATAGTGTTATTTACACTTTGAGCTCAGACTTGTACAACAATATCTGGTATCCAGACACTGGACCCGTGCTCTCGTATAACAGTATCCGTATCCTGGTTGTGACGCTCCGCGGACCGTATCCGAACTCCTCACCCCCACCACACCCCCCGAATCACACCATATCAGCTGATCACTCCAGGTCTCTATTGCAAAACACGGCGATCTGATCCTTATAGACTTTGTAACTTAAATTTAATTTATAACAAAAGATCATATTCTCCCTCATTCTAGTTGATTTCCAATCTATTACTTTACATGGCAGAACTTGAATAGTTAAAAATTTCTTAGTTTTTAAATATTTTTTTGTACATTTTAAACTGATTACAATAGTAGTTTTCATCACTAGAAGCAAAAGTGGGTCTTTTTGGTGCGCAATCGTGTTTTTAAAACGAGGCGCAGCCAAGTTTTTAAAAACGATTAAGCATCAAAAAGACACTTTTGCTCCGAGTGATGAACAACGTTTTTTATCATAATGCGAAATTAGACTTTTTAATCGTTAAAAATATTAACTATAAAGTTGTGTATTCAAGGTTATATTTACAAAGTAAGTTATATGCAGTGTTTACATTTCTGTTATTTACAAACAATGCTCTTTATTTCAAAATTCTGCTCCTCAACATTAATGAATCAATAATAATACACTTAGCAAACAGCTGACTTTCCTAGGACCTAAAAAATTCTCCAGATGATTTTTCAGTCCTAAGACAAAAAAGAACCGGTTCTGGTACTATTGAGCGAACAAATACCCCCGTCGCAGCAGACCTGCGTACTCAGCAAATTTCCAATGGAATTTTAGATTATTTACTTTCCCCATAAAAACACCATAGGATCGAGTATGTAGGTTTTCTGCCATTTGGTGTTGTTAGAAAATCTAAGTTAATCAATAATTGGTGAATTCAAACACAAAATTGTATCAAACTCTGGCAATTATTTATTTTTCCCCATAAACCCCATGGGGGTGAGTATGTAGGTTTGCCGCAATATGGGTTTTGTAAGCAAGTATAAGTTAAACCTTATATAGATAATGTGCATACCAAATTTGATTAAGTTATGTCAATAAATAAGCAAGATATAGGGTTTTCTTGATTTCCCATAAGAATAACATGGAAAACACATTTTTGGATTTGCCCCGTAACCAGTTATGCTATGATAAAAATTCAAAATACCAAATTGTTTGTTTTTTTAAGCTCTTTTAAATGGTTTCAGTTAAAATTGATGAATTTTAAAAATTAAGGTCAAAAAATGCCAAAAACCCATTTTTGACCCCTTTGAAACCCCATAAAACCCCGTTCCCATAACCCGACAATGCTGGTTCGCGAACTCATGAAAATAGACCTGGTCTTACACCTCCATACCAAATTTCATCAAAATCGGAGGTCCCCTTCAAAAGTTATCAGTACCACGGACACATAGATATATAGATATATAGATATATATATATATATATATATATATATATATATATATATATATATATATATATATATATATATATATACATATATATGAAAATGAACGAATGGTGTTTTTGGCTTCTGGGGACCTCAAAATGAAAAAGTAAAGTGGTCCCAGGCTTAGGTCTTACCATGGCTACTACCGTAATAGCGTATTCCCTATAGGGAAATTCGCTAAAAACAAGCTGATTTCATGCAGAATGATAAAAAATATGTTTTATTTCTCAGTTAAGAAATTTGTAAAATTAATTTTATTTGTTCTTCAAGCCCAAATAATAATTAAATATTTCTAACAAACTCCTGATTACTTTCCAAATGATTTATTTAATATAGCCTACCACAAACAAACAAAAGTTTGTCAAACACTGTTTTATGTTATAATTTTATTTAACAGTTTACAAAAAACCATTGAAATATACGGTAATTAACTTTTGATGTCTGTAGCAGGTTTTTCTCTTACTACCAGAGCACTGATGTTTTATGACGAGAGTGGGTAGTGGTTACTCCCACACCACATTTCAAGGTCAGCACAGCAGAACAGCGGTGCGGTTCACATTCAAATGTTATATACAATTATATACCGGAAAGCAATAAAATAATCAAATAAAAATATCAACAACCAAAATGTTTTTACATGTAAAATTAACAATGAGATTGTATCACCATTATGGAATAATTTTTTACACCCATAATATCTTGAAAAAAGCTCCTCAATTGAATTATGGTACAAACCAACAAATTTGGAAAGTATGTCATTATTCCCTAAAACCCCCAAGCTAACAGTTTCTCCATGTAGGTCTTAAAAGAGGTTATATTCTCTGAACACAACATTGTTTAAAATTGAATGTTTGCTTGGGCAGTTAAGGAGAGCAACTCTGATTCTTGAACGGCAAAAACCAATTTAGTCTAATTAATTTAATTATCTTTGTTTTACAATTAGACAATCTAATTATCTTTCTCTTTAAATATTTACATGCTCTCATTTACCAATACAAAAAAACAAGCAAAAAGTTAGAACTTAACTTCAAACAAAATCAAGTCGAAACAAAGAACAGGGGCAATGACATTTCCTTTTATAGAACAAAGAGTGTTACTCCTTCGCCGCAATAATCCGCGGGACATTAGCATTGTGCGCCGGCCACGGCAACCGAATCACAATTCAATTCAACACAATAAAAGTACAAAAGCAGTCTTAGTTATGCGGCAGGCCAGTTCATTGGTGGGCTTCGTGGTCTGCATTTGAAAAAGATATTGTTGGCTTTGGTACATAAAGATTAGGCTTTAGAAAACAGTTTTTGTTTCAAGAAGCACAATACTTGGGGATTTCACTTTTTAGATAATATTTTGTTTGTGAGGGATGCTGATTGCATTAGTCAAGTGGTACAAATACAATGTAACTCTACTCTTACTCATAGAGATTTATAATCTAGATTATTTTGACAAGGAAGAAGCCCACTAAAAGTAAAACTTTCTTGAAAATTAAAGTGTCCAAAAGAGCAAAATCTTCCAAACATTTTTTCTCGAGAGAATTTATTTTGTTCTTTGGTTAGGGTTTAAGATTTTTAGTTTGGTAGCTAAGTTGATAACAACAGTGAAGTGAGTTACAACTGGAGTAATTGGCTAGTTACTTGTGACAATGACCCTCGGATGCACTTGACCTTGCGTCCATCCAGACCTCTGTCAGACTGCAGTCCGCTCAGGGTCAAACCCATCATATCAGCTGGGTGTCAAGGTCATCATTACTGATTATTAACTATCATTCAGACTATAATTTTTGTTTAACCTATTTAGAGGATTTAATGTCCCAGTTTAAAGAAGAAAAGTACAGAATAATAAATTCAACAGAATTATCCATTATTCTGTTTATTTATTAAATAATTTGTTTTATTCCTATAATTATTTCCTTTTATCCTGTGTTTTATATCCTTTTATGTAATTATGGAAATGTTAGGAATATCATACAGAGACACAGCAAACACACTAGTTTTCAACATATTTATGTATTGTACTGTTTCCATTTTACTGTTGCACACATTTTCACTTCCTACAGTAAACTCTTGATCTTCAGACATTATTCATTCTGACACATCCTGTAATCCGATGACACGCCTCAGGGGACATATAATATCCCTAATGAGTGCGAGAGATAATTCTTCGAGTAAACGGCAGAAGTAACTATGCCTGCAGAAAATTACTTTTTAAGACAAAGTGGGGATTCTACATTGTGTAATTTAACCAATATGCATGTGAATTAAAGTTGTTTGTTGTTTACAACCCACTCAAATAAACTATTTTAACCTGGTTTTACCCACATTGAGAGGTAGTTAGGCCTAACATTTTTATAATGACACCTCCAGTAAGTCATAACTTTCGACAGGGTGTCCCAGACCACAAAGACACCCCTTATAAATTTTAAGGAATTAATTTTTCACAAAATCAAACTAAGCCATCATAGGTTACGCTATATCGATTGTCACTAATTTCAATTTACAGAGTGTACCAGAAGTAACCTATCTGACACAAAAGTCACTAATTTTAAATACCAACCCCCACTTTTTTATAGTATTTTTGGGTTCTACTCGTAATTTTAAGTAAACTTTACCTTTTAATTTGTACAACTACAATGAGTCTAATGGTTTGAGAGATAATGGCGCTGGTTTACTGTATTGATATCAAATGATTTTTTTTGTTACTATTTTTACATAACCTACTTTTTAAATCAATTTAAAAGAACACACAATCACCGTGATTGGCTCAAATTGTTACGACACACAACAAAGAGTCGTGATTGGACAACAGTGGCGATGCCCTTATCAAGCCCATAACATAATCAGATGACTTGTTAAAAATTGACCAGAGTTTATCAGGAGTGACATAAATTGTAGTTAAAGTCAAACTGAAAACAATAGAATTAAATTAACAGAGATAACCTTTCTATTTTAAAAGTTTTATAAAAACTAAGACTGGAGATTACAATCAGTAAATGTGAATTACTTGTTTACAAACTGAACTGTGTTATCGAGTAATGTACGTCTTTAGTTAAACAATTATTTCCATTGCTAGTAGAGTAAAGGTTTCTACATCCGGTTGGAAAAAGAATCCTGTTAAACATCATCATCTACAGCTTCATTTCAGTTCCACTTTACAGCTTCACATTTCAGTTGAAGTTCTATCATCTCAATTGGAAATTTGTTTACAGCAAAATAGCATAATGGTAAATATTACCAATGAATACAAAAACGTAAAGAAGGTCACATCCCATGTTAAAAATTGGCCAACATTTTATTCCGCTAGGAGCGCTGTAAACTGAACTTGAGCACTCCAAATAGAGATAGCTCCAGAGGAATCGGCCTAAACATAGTACTAGAGAGAGGGAAATATTAAATTTCTTATTAGTGTTGTGTCGTTAAACACTATTTTAAACATTAGTTACCTAGCTTATTTGGTATCATTAGAAAGCTTTTTTCAAGAAGAATCGTTATTTTAAGTCATCAAATCCTTATATTGTTAAGACTTTGTCGTATGGGCTTTAAACTTTAATGTTATTCTAATGAAGATATTTTATTGACTCATATGTTTACAAAAATACCCCCGTCGCAGCAGACCTGCGTACTCAGCGAATTTCCAATGGAATTTTAAATTATTTACTTTCCCCATAAAAACACCATAGGATCGAGTAGGTAGGTTTTCTGCCATTTGGTGTTGTTAGAAAATCTAAGTTAATCAATAATTGGTGAATGCAAACACAAAATTGTATCAAACTCTGGCAATTATTTATTTTTCCCCATAAACCCCATGGGGGTGAGTATGTAGGTTTGCCGCAATATGGGTTTTGTAAGCAAGTATAAGTTAAACCTTATATAGATAATGTGCATACCAAATTTCATTAAGTTATGTCAATAAATAAGCAAGATATAGGGTTTTCTTGATTTCCCATAAGAATAACATGGAAAACACATTTTTGGATTTGCCCCGTAACCAGTTATGCTATGATAAAAATTCAAAATACCAAATTGTTTGTTTTTTTAAGCTCTTTTAAATGGTTTCAGTTAAAATTGATGAATTTTAAAAATTAAGGTCAAAAAATGCCAAAAACCCATTTTTGACCCCTTTGAAACCCCATAAAACCCCGTTCCCATAACCCGACAATGCTGGTTCGCGAACTCATGAAAATAGACCTGGTCTTACACCTCCATACCAAATTTCATCAAAATCGGAGGTCCCCTTCAAAAGTTATCAGTACCACGGACACATAGATATATAGATATATAGATAGATATATAGATAGATAGATATATATATATATACATATATATGAAAATGAACGAATGGTGTTTTTGGCTTCTGGGGACCTCAAAATGAAAAAGTAAAGTGGTCCCAGGCTTAGGTCTTACCATGGCTACTACCGTAATAGCGTATTCCCTATAGGGAAATTCGCTAATAAACTAAGTTATAAACGTCGTCATGGTATCCTGCTGTTTTCAAATTTGTTTACTTAGGTTCCAAAATGAGCACTAAAGTAAGCTTAGGCGGACAGAAAAAGTGTTCCTACATTAATTGTGAGAATTGGTCCAGTAATGGTTAAACTGTCATAGGGTATGTATGATATGTGAGTGCAGCGTGAGGACGAGAGAGATTCTTTGCTGGTGACCATCTGCAACAAAGTCAGAATGTAATCTGACTAATAGGTCATTGTCTCGTGCGCGCTCTCATGGTGGAGTGCGCAACTACGTCAACAGAAACTTTTCTTAACCATTTCTTCCATAAGATGTGACCTTCTTTACGTTTTTGTACTCATTGATATTACTGTGTCAGGAAAAAACATTTCAGGATTTTGGGAGATGGTTACTTGAACAAAAATAAAGAAAAAATTCCTGTAAATATATATTCTAGAATGCTTCTTTGGGCCGCTAGCCACCTTTTTTTTACACTTAATAATTTTTATTTCCGTAACAAATCATTGTATTGAGTTCAAATTTGTCATGAACCTTTATCACTGCAATGCTCATTTTCAGCAAAAAAGTATTTTTCACCAGTGTGAATTTTCAAAATGGCAGCCATTTTTTATTTTAAAACTTAAATGTTTCAATAATGATAAATTTTATCACAATTTTATATGAGACAAAAAAAATTGACAAACTCAATTATCTAACCAATAATACCAAGTTTGTAAAGATGTAACAACAAATAATTGAGTTTTTGCGACTCTTCTTCTGCATAAAAACATTGATTCTGCATTACATAAATTAATTAATGAAAATTAAAGTAATTAATTGGAAAATCTCAATAACTCCTTGTCAAATCCTTATAAACTTGGTATCATTGATTAGACAATTTAATTTGTCAACTTGTTTGTCTATCAAAATGTGGATAAAATTTATTGGTTTTGAGAAATTAAATTTTTAAATTTTAAATAGCCGCCACTTTGAAACCAAATTAAAAAAAAAATTTCATTCCTGAAAATGAGCATTCCTATGATAAAGGGTTCATGCGAAACATCTACTTAATACAAACTATCCGCTACGGAAATAAAAATTATTTAATGTAAAAAGCAAAATGGCGGCTAGCGGCTCAGCAACGTGTTTTGGGACGTAAATTTACATAAACTTTTTATTGGTTTTTTTTCAAGTAATCAATTCCCAAAATCCTGAAACATTTTTTGAAACCGTGTACAAATACTCAGACATGGCCTAATATCTTATGGAGAAAATCAATCTGAAAATTAAACTGGAAACAACTGTCTATATAAGCCTATTGCAATTAGAGAGTATGTGACGGCATGTATTCCAAAAAATATTCAGTTTACATAAATGAACTTTGAAAGACACAACGTTAAAATAAATATGTGGCAATAAAAGTCCTCATAAGAAAAAACAAATAAACAGCTAAAATAACCAGTAAAACTATTTTTATTTAGATTGCAAAAATAAATCTTTCTCAAACTAGCCAAGCAAACTTCGTGACCTAAATCGCATCCTATACACAGTATTGACTGCCATAACTTCACTTTATAGCCCACAGCCCGCAAGTCAATAAAGTTATCATGCCATCCTTTCTCGGTTTTGTTGTCTCGTGATGTAAAACACTGATTTTAGCTTATTTTAAGCTGTTTTGATAGTATAGGTTTTACACTTAATGATCGACAAATTCACCAGTATCCCCTTCAGGCTTTATAACAGAGCCAAAGCCAGCAACCCAAACGATTGTAGTAGCTTTTTAAATTTAATGATCTCAGGGAAAATATTTCAAATGAGACTAAGAGATATAAGATGTATTCAAGTACAAACAGCAAACAGAAGCAAAGTTTTCTTGCACTTTTGTTACCTCACAGAATAAAAAGTATGTTTGATAATACAGTACATATTAAAAACGTAATAAAAATATGTTGGGAGCCACACGGAATCTTGGCATCTGTGAAATCTCATTGACAGGGAAGGAGTCTGCAAATAAACTTGAAAACTATTTACAAACACAGTCTAGAAATAGCTTACAACTAACGAACAGATACGTTCAAAACGTTACTGACGAGTGAAATAAATGACATTTCATTCAGAAGTGTGTTGTAAACCACATATAAATATAATTAATGAATATACACTGATTGTACTTTTTTCTATAACTTGTCCTTTTAGTTTTATTCGATCCTGAGGAGAAAATCTTTAACATAAGATTATTTGAGATGGAAAGCTTGTTGTGGAGGTTTATCGTATGAAAATTTCCATTGATAAAATTTTTTTACTATAAACCACTCACTAGTTTACGAATTTTTATCAGAGGATGGAGTTGCAAGTAGAAAAGTAATTTCTGTTGGAAACTATTGCATTTTCTTTCAGCAAAGGATTTTTTTAAAGTGTTAATATGTGAGGACTTTATAATACCACATAGGCTATTGGTTTAGAGAAAGAAATTTTTATTCAACGAATTTCTTTGCCATGTATGAAAGTATGTAAAATAAAAAGAGGACTGTATTGAAAAATAATTCATAACTTGTAATGACAAGTGTCATCTTTTTCATTTAAATATAGGTATTCAAGAGATAAATCCTTTGTATTTAAACCCCCACAACTAAACACAATTAACATATATAAAATACTTCCGTTCACATGAAATAAAAATTACATTTATCCAGTTTGTCACTGATAATTTGATTAATATAATGATTTAATCAAATCATCGCCAGGCCTGCCCCCTCTACAATAACAAGTCCATTGTGCATCCATTACGCGCCATTGTCCTCATCAACACTATTCGACATTGGTTCTAGTTTGGTCTGGTTACCTAAACACCAAAACCATTCATTATCTAATTATATTAAACAAATATTTTTTTTTATCAAACCATCATGTAAACACTGTGTATCTGATTTGTTATTTTTAGAAAATAAAATTATATGATTGTTTATCAATGTGAAAATTGGATATTTTAACATCAGTTTGTCTTGCACCATGTTATTCATCTGGGCATGTTCCACATACATACAATAAAATATCAAAGACAACAAAATGAGCTTTATTTATAGCCACTGGATCCCGAATTCAGATATCACTCTAAAAACCTTTATCATTGTTTTCTTTTCAACTAGGCACAGCTAAAATCAATATTTTCAATAACTCAAACTAAACAAAAATGCAGAACACTAATATATTTTTTGTGTTTGGGTAAAAAGGTACGACCTCCTACAAAAATATATTCCTTTACAATATCCAAAGAACAACAAACCATTTCATCAGACGATGGCCAACCCACCCTCCATTTTTTCACTAAAGGCGTTCATTATGCTGGAAAAAAATAAAATTATAATTTCATATTTTTTAATGATGAATACCGCGACTATTTATAGATTATATTTACAATTGTCAAATGAATTTAGTTAAATTCAATTCGTAGGGTCTAATAGTTACAGCAGCCCTGAAGTGATAACATATTTATAAATGTGCGTTGATTTCATCTACAGATTAACTCTAGTTTACTATAATAATTTACATATTTTGAATTAACTATTAATGATCACAATGACGTCAGTTTTTTATTCTTTCCCACGGTTCATAACAGGGATGTAATTCATTAAATCACTACGTCCATCCATCAGTCAAATCGGTTATCTTTTTCACAACCATAAATGGTAATGGTGACAAATGATCTGTCAGTTGAATTTGTCTCTTCAATGGACTCAGTAACTTGCTTTAACATAAAAAAATAATTTGGCATTTGGAATTTCGTTTACCAATCGGCCTACTGTTTCAGCTCTTGGTATTATGAGGGTTACTCCTAATAAAACAGTACTGTATATAATATTTATCATTTAAAAAGTTCTTCTGAAAAATTTTAAAAATGAATAAAGGATATTTAACACATAAAGTTTACTATAATAAATTGTTCAACATAAACTAAAATCTATTTATGAAGCAACTATTATCAATCCATTTAATTTTCTCATTGACTTTTTTAATAAATCCCAAAATATAGATCCAAACCATTTTTTATGGCTTCAGTGGTAGTTATATTATATCATAAGTATGTGCTATGCCAAAGTCGATTGGCTTGACAGTTTTGCTTTCAAGTGAACCCATAATTTTCAAGTTGTGATGGTCTGACCGATAAAACAGTGTTAAGCACATTTAACGTGACTTATCTCAATCTAAACCTTGTAGAGGTTAAGAATTATTTGAAATTTCCTTGAAGAAAATTGATAATCAAAATTACCTGACTTATTAAACTCCCTTCTTTAAACTTTCACAATAATTGAAAACATAATAAAATATTCAAATTCTAAGTTTACCATAGGTGATGAATAAGGTATTTTAAATTTATTACAATTACTTTTGTTATGTATATTTCAGTTAAAAACTGTAAGGATTTCTAACAATAAATAAAGTAGGCAATACAAGTTTATACTGATAGTTTACCTTTACGATTTGTATTTCTCCTCTCTTTTCCTTATAATTATAATTAGGTATACTTGAAGCGAATGAGCTTTGTCCCAGGACAACTTTAAAACTGGGTTACTGGTTGCGAAGTTGACATTGGCTACAGAAAACGAAGAAGTGGAGGCAATATGCTTACATGTGATTAGTCTTTCGGGTGTCAACTATGACAATCTCCCTTCCTTCATGATCAATGTTCTAGAGAGAGGGGGGTTAATGCTGTGGGCAACCCCCAGCTAAGGAACATGAATTGACAGTCTGTTGGTTGGCCATTTGGAGGGCAAAGCTTGTTTAAGCCTGAAAATCAATTGTCACAGGAGTACAGGAATTGGCCTCTGAATGGTCAAACATCTGTCTTGTGTCCCGTCTCTCACCCTTTCTCTTCCTTCAATATAGAGTCAGACGTTTAACGGTTTGGCCAGGGTCTCCTTATACACCAATAACAACAAAATAGGTATTACTTGAGAGCCAGATTGCTAAGCGACAAATATATACACATGCGGAAACTCATTATGCAATTGTCTCTCAACACGTTATCAATGTCTGATTACATTATCAAAACAGTTTTTCTCACATGTACCACTAAAATATTCTCACAAGTGTTTGTTTTTCGCATGGTGATAAAAACTGTGATAACTGAATTGTTTGATAATATGCTTTGTCTTGTCAATATACGACCTGTCATAATGTGGACCGCTTAAGTATACAGAGATAAAATCAATAAGGTATTGGCAATTGGTTTGTTGTAATAATATTAGCCAAAATATTAATTTCATTATAATTAATTAAGACTTTTAGATGCTGTAAGTAAAATGCAGATAACTCTAAGTAAGCCATTTCTCTGAACCAAATAAACAAATTATTATAGTTTACCAATTAGTTTACAAGGCATCACACCCATTCTACATTCATCCTTCATTCATATTCTCCTAAAAATACGCCCTTGTAAAAAGTGATTAAGCGATTTAAATTTCCTTCATGTGTTTGTTCATACAGTTAATTGATAAAAATAATGACAGCAATAGATGGGGAACAAAAATTACATTTCGGTCATACTGATTCAATCATGGCCGTTTTTTATAAAACCATCGCAGGGCTAGATGACTAAAGATAACAAAAGATGAATTGATTCTTTTTCATCAAGGAAATCAAGTTGTACTCTTTTTTTGATGTAGTAACAGCTTGAGCACAACAAGAAAATATATGGTTTGTAACTTGAGTCAAAATTAGATTATGGGAACTAAGTCATATGAAAAGCGTAATTTTAGACCCGAATGATGATATACTATACTTTTCACTAGATAGAAATCAATCTTTGAAAAAACTGGAGGGTTAGAGATCAGTCTAAAGGTGTTTTTATACTGGAGGTTGACGGTCAAAAGTTTACAACTTTTCCTGGTATATGTATATTGCAAAAGTGAAAAACTTTTGGTTGTCAACCTCTGGGTTAAACTTATGTCAAAGGTCTCTCTGATAGAAAGAAGGGATTAGAGGCCACAAGGTTTCAACAGTGAACTTAATTAAATAATGCTCAACTCCTCTATTTGAAGAGCACCCACTTAAAGATTTCACCTTAATGATTTGATCGAAAATAAGCATTCTATTGATTTGACACTAGTAGATTGTGCGTAACTCACTTTAGAGATGAGCTCGTCGTGGTTGGCGAGGTGGGCGCGACAGTGAATGCACGAGTAGGTTCTGTGGCAGTGGGGCAAGTACGCCTGAAACGTCTTCACCATGGCGCATGCTCTGCCATACAGACTGGCGGCTCATACACCTGCCAACACAGAAACATTACCATCAGTAACATACAAAGACACAACACAAAGAGTGAATGCACGAGTAGGTTCTGTGGCAGTGGGGCAAGTACGCCTGAAACGCCTTCACCATGGCGCATGCTCTGCCATACAGACTGGCGGCTCATACACCTGCCAACACAGAAACATTACCATCAGTAACATATAAAGACACAACACAAAGAGTGAATGCACGAGTAGGTTCTGTGGCAGTGGGGCAAGTACGCCTGAAACGGCTTCACCATGGCGCATGCTCTGCCATACAGACTGGCGGCTCATACACCTGCCAACACAGAAACATTACCATCAGTAACATACAAAGACACAACACAAAGAGTGAATGCACGAGTAGGTTCTGTGGCATTGGGGCAAGTACGCCTGAAACGGCTTCACCATGGCGCATGCTCTGTCATACAGACTGGCGGCTCATACACCTGCCAACACAGAAACATTACCATCAGTAACATACAAAGACACAACACAAAGAGTGAATGCACGAGTAGGTTCTGTGGCATTGGGGCAAGTACGCCTGAAACGGCTTCACCATAACGCATGCTCTGCCATACAGACTGACGGCTCATACACCTGCCAACAGAGAGACGAAGAAATGCTCTAGTGAAATAACGTAACAGCAAGAACTGTGTAAAACAAACGGTAGGACGATAAAAACCACAAGTTTCTGGTAAATCTGGTAGAAATATTCTGTATAGCTAAAGCTAAATAGCCAATAAAAAATTAAATGTTACTTAAGAAAACCACAACCAATTTCTGCAAGGCAGCAAATTTTCAAATAAAACTCAATTTTAAATCTATATCTATAAAAGAATAAATATGTAAATTCTAGGTATTCCAGCGATATCTTATATATAAGGTGAGCGTGACAGCGGGTGAGCGCAGCGAACGAGCTTAATTACCTATTAAATAAATCAAATCACAGGGGAATGTGTAATGGGGAAAAAATCACTAGTTCACAATAAAAATTTTGAGTTATTGCACGCAAGTTAAAAATGCATCTGATGATACATCAATGGTTTTGAATGATTACACTTGAAGATTCAAACATTTTGAACTAGCCTATTGAAAATGTAATCATACAATGAGAACTAAACAGCCAAACAATTACCCACTGTCTGTAAATCAAAGACATCTTTAATGTGTAAGGAAGTATATGAGCTAGGATATACCAGAGCTCATATAAGGAAGTATATGAGCTCCATGGCTTATGAATTGTGAATGGTGACGTTTACAATACACACATTTCAAACCTAAATTACCGGTTGTTACTGAACTGTGTCACGATTGTCAGTCATACGAACTCTTACTTATCATTTTAAATAAATATAATTTTTAAAATTTGAACTCGTATTACTGTATAATTAAAGTAGACCCTACTGGAGCCTGAATCTGAATTTATAACTGTGTTGCCGATTTGTGCCGACACATGCAGGCGTTTGGTACCTGTTTCTAGCAGCTACAAACATAAACAAAAATTAAAACAACACCGACAACCTTGCTAAATAGATAAGAATAATGGGAGTCAGCTGTCAGATGCTTAAATTTTGAAGCTCGCAATTTCCTGGGGCCTAATAATTTAACATGAGATAACTTTGTGGACAATGATGTACATTAAACTAAAGCTTAAGAGGGCGTTGGAGTGCCGCCATGTTGGATTTATTTCCCATAAGAGCAATGCTAAACTTTTTCCCGGCATTTGTCATATGATTTCTTTATTTTTTTTATCCGATTGGTTTAGAATAAATAGCGTTTGAATCACAATTAAATTTCCCGTTCCATTTGCGAGATCGATTCTTTGTAAATAATTTATAAAATTCTGTAGAAAATGTTTTAAAAGTAGTAAAAAACTTGCTTTGTTATTTCAAGTTAGTAAAAAACATAAATTTTTATAAAAATTTCCTCTCGCAAACCAAATCCGCCTTGATGAACCCTTTATTTAGAGTTATAAACCATTATTTTCTGATTACCGTATCAATAAAAGAGTTATTTGACATCCCGTTTAACATTGCTCTTATGGGGGAAAGGCGGAATTTGGATTGACTCCAACACTTAACGGCGCAAACTGGACTGGGAAATTATCGAATCCAAGTAATGAACAAGGCAGCGTGAATCCCACTGATGAGTCCGCGACGTGACTTTCCCGGTAGCACAGAGTAAAGAAGCTTTAGTAAAGGTTCCTTACTCTGTGCCGGTAGTGAATGAGCGGGCGGGAAGCCCAGACTCAGCACAGCTGATATAGTACAGCAGCAGTGTAGAGTGCAGCTGACACAGCAATAAACAATACACGCGACAGTAGCTGTGTGACTAGCGGGACTGCGGCAAGGTCATTGGCTCCGGTTACTCACCCACCCACTCACTCACTCACTGCACACCGTGCACTCACTCACACTCACACCACACTAGCGCCATGGCGTGACGTAACTGAGCAGTGACTGATCGCTGGTAGGCTACAGTTCATTGTTGCCAATGCAGTTTAATTCTTAGAACCGAGAGGCTTTGAAATTGGGTACTTCGTATAGGCCTACAGTTAAAATTTCCACTCTCATAGTTAATGATGGGCCTACGGTACGTAGTTACTGTATCCCGTATAGGTTGTAATCAAATCTAAATCCAAAGCAATTTAGTAGTTTTCGAATTTTATTTTATTTTACGAAACAACCATTTATTCACGCATGGGCAAGCAACATTCCAGTTTCAAACACCGTATAAACAAAACAATAATATCTCACACAGTTTAGTAACATCCATCAAAATTATGCCACACATCCTAAACCTCGAACTGTAGATCCTCTTGATAGTCCAAGATTAAATCTAATTACTTACGGTAGGCCTAGGTGCTGAAACGCTTGGAACAAACGAGCTACAGTACAAACATTGTAGACTTGACGGTAGTAACAACTCCTCAGGTACATCGCGTGAGCGTGAATTTTATAGTCGACGTGCATGATTGTAGTTCAAACGTAACCCGAATAGAGAACTTATCGTTCAAGTTAAAGCTAAACACCCACGGGAACTGTAAACCCTTATACGAGCCCCAACTTAACCCCCTCCCCTCCGTCCACAAAACTTGGGAGGCCAGCCGCACTTGTGTAACGGTGTAGTTGATGCTCAGTGGAAGATAAACACTACAACAGATAGTTAATTATCTGTTCCATTAAACTAGTTTGTTATTTGAGGAAGACGATTTTATGCATTGAATACGCTGTAGGTAAATCCATAAATTCTTAAGTTTTACTTTCGTAGTTTTTATAAGTATTTCCTCTACCGGCATTATCTCCTACATAATAAGAAATTTGTTTACTTTAGCTTGTCTCTGTCGTGCTCTGTCTCAAAGGAAGAACTCAACTACTGTCTACACAAATATCTTATCAATTTATAAAAAATGACAAATGACCGTTCAGTTTGGCCGTACATAAACATGTGAATCTGTGTTTCATGTAGACTTCTATTTCCTGAAATAAAAGCAATAATTTTACTCTTTAATCATTATTGCTCTAATATTTTTAGAATTTCTACATGTATCATCTAGCTAGGACAACCGTTCATAAAGCTCATGGACATTCCTGTGAGATTTAATTTAAGTGAATCATGCATTAGACAAGCAGAACAATTATTTTTAGGACCACGTAATTTCTAAGAACAGAGACATTAATATCTGTTGTATCTGTTTGCATTACCATGTAATGCCTTGTTCTACGTAACATCAATGCACAAACATTGTATACACAGTGCACATGCACCGAACTGCGGGTCTCGGGTGACAGATATGGAATCAGCTGTTTTGTGTCACCACGTGCAGCTGGATGAACAGGTGTTCGAGAATGAGGCTCACGACGATGTCACGTGGATCATGAGCATGATCAGCTGTGTTGCATTCCTACCTACTGACTCACTCTTATATCTGCTTTTTGCTAATGCGCAATTGGATAAGCACGAAGATGAATGACACTTGCACGTGGGCGAAATGTAGGAGGGTTTTGAAGAAATGTGAGCTTGACATTTAGTATTGAGGTTGATTCCAAAAGAAGTGTGCTAATTAAACAAGTACAGAAAAAAATGTGTTGCCTTCAAAATCACCACAGTATAAGACATCGAAATTTCAATCCGGCAGTAAAAATTGTGGGTAAAATCCACCATTAACATTAGCTTTAAAATAAAATGCAACTCCGGAAGATTAAAATAGTTATCATTAAAAAATTCTCAGTTATTTTTTATTTATTTACTATCCAACGTGAAGCTGTTTTTATGGACACAACTCCTTCCTTCTGAATCAAATGTAAAATTCAAGGTGTTAAATAATTTGTCTCGTTCCATAGTTTTGCAATAAGGTTATAGATTTTAGACATTTCAATTCTAAAGGAATTCGGGATCGGGAAACCACTGACGCTCGTGTGTTTTATTATAGGGCTAACATGGAAAATATTATAACAGAAGAACACATGTTAAAAGTGGAATAGGAACAACCGAACTACTGCAATGTCAACCCAATCTTAATAATGCGGGGCATTGCGCTGCGCCTGTACCCTTAGTTGCAATCAAACGAAAATGGAACCAATCACTTCCATTTCCTTCGTCGAAAAATGTTTTGTACAGCAATATCTGTTATACAAACAACAGCCTACAGTTACACAGCAACAACGATTAAATTGTCATAGCACTATACTAACTTATGACCCTTTCCATAAGACATGAACGATCGGAATGACGCAAGTTGTTGAAGAGGTTGAAGATCTGAAGAAAGAAAATTCTCCACGCCGTGGATGCTCAGCTAATTTACAAAGTAGACGAGGCAGCGCACAGCCAACATGCACTTAGCGGAACACTTGACTTGCGGCGGGCTCCCCGTGCTCTTAGCAGATTGCGAGGGAACCTTTCAGCTCTCAGCTGGTATTTACTTATTGCTCGGAGACCTCCTAGCTTCTAAACTTTTGCTCAAGTACCTTTGCTTTAAATGTTTCTTCGAGTAAGTGAGCAAACCTTTGATTTGCAATAGTTGGTGTTCATCTTCACCAACTAAATTAATGGTTGATTATGGCCTTTAGGCCTAAACACATTTTGGAATATGGAGCTAACTACTATAAGAAACAATAGCTACCTAAATTAACACCAAAGATAAACTTGACCATGTACACAAAGTCACAAAAATAAGGAGTAAGAGTCAGGAATACTCCCTCAGTCTATACACAGTGTAACGAAAAGTTATCTTCTCTGCTTAATAAAATCATGGACTTTAATCTAAGAATGGCAAACTAGTTTGTTTACTGCAGAATTTCAAGTTCACAGCAAATGAAGGATTTGTGCGAAAGAGTAGTCGGGTTTAACGATTATTTCCTCTCTCTGAGGATCTGAAAAGCCCGGGAAATTGGAGATCACCGGCGCGGCGAGTTGAGCCCTCTCTCCGCCATCATACTTCACTCCCGCCGTCCTGCCTCCCGCCGTCCTGCCTCCCGCCGTCCTGCCCGCGACTGTGTTGCTGCACCCCGGTCTCTCACTGCACAAGTCTGCGGGACCAAGATGTAATAAGGCCTACCAATACCGTGAAGATCCTAGGATTTCGATATTTTATAGCCTATATAAACATATACATAATTTTCACGTTTTTGTAATAACTTTGATGAGTTTATTTATTTTATTTTTAATTTTGTTTGAACATTTTGCACAAGCCCACAGCACTCACTCTGCGTGGAAGCTAACTATATAAAAAAGCATTTCTGACAGAAGCGTTTAAGTACTGGTAATTAAAACACATGTTGAACGAATTTTAACTGCCACCTCGACTTCTGATAAAAATTTATACTTGTGCCAAATAATGTGGAAAACGTTTTAAAAGAATAGTTTGATGTATTTGTTTTATTTAACCAAATTAGTTAATTTTGGTTTAATTTAATTGAATAAATGTAATGTACTGTACGGAGATGAAAGTATATTAATTTAGCCTAAAAAATAAAAATTGAAATAGCCAGACATATGTAGTTTCAGGGTACAGTACTGATTTTTGTTGGCCAACTTATTTCGTCGTTAACTATAAAAGCTAACTTTTTAAATTTAACAACACTACTGTGTACTCTTACGAAATTAACAACCTAAACAAACTTTACAGAGAATAGAAAAGGCAATAAAAGCGGCCTTTAACAAACCGGGACTGGGAGAAGTTAATTTAAAGCCCTGGAGGGATCAAAGTATTACGGGGTTGTGTCGTGAGGGGGGGGGGGGGGGTCAAGGGCACCTCGGGGGCTACTGCGTAACGAAAACACTGTTACCCATATCGCCCCGGCCGGTGATATTACATTTTTGGACTTTCTCCAACATTCGGCATTGAATGCTCTCGGGATATGTAGTGTATACCTACATGAATATCCAGGTAGAAGGTCAGTCAGGGGTTGAATATATTTAGTCTTAAACTCTTGTGATATAATTTTTTTTTCTCCACATAGGGGCCGTCCATAAATTACGTCATCGCTTTTTGGCCATTTTTGGACCCCCCCTCCCTAAAATCATCCTACCATCATAATTTGTCTGACCCCCCCCCCCCCTCTCGGAAAAATGACGTCATTTTTTACAAACCTCCGTTTTAAGTAAAAATAATGCTTTTTAAACGCTACATGATAAACTAAAAAAATTGACTAATCAAATCTGAATTTACCTTCGGAAATAAAGCCAAAATGACCGGCTCAATGAAAAAATAAACTATAAAACAACGCTTTAAAATAATCTAATGTATTTTATAGATAATTATTTTATAATAGTTGAGTTGTGTGAGAATTTATCATTGTTTTACTGTTGAAATTTGATATAAAAATCATATTTAAAATGACGTCATATCAAAGCCGACCCCCCCCCCTTGCACATCACCTTACCATCATTTTCAATCTGGACCCTCCCCCTCTATTTTCAGATGACGTAATTTATGGACGACCCCATACAGAACAGCTTAAGTTTTACCTCTTCCTGAAGCTATAGAGTACAACAGATAAAGTACACACAGCCGCCAAATATAGTCATTAGAAATCATTTAATTATTCATTAGTGGGACACAAAACTACTTCTTACTTAAGCAATTCCGTTTCTAAAAGATTTTATTTGACAAAAAATGAAAGTAAACGTATCCTGGCTTGTAAAAGATAACTGAGTAATGACGAAATGACAAACATGTGATTACCAACAATCAAACAAGCGGCGCAAAATTCTGTGGTCGCTGGCGCAAACAGAAGTTGCGCCAGCCGGAAGGGGCGGTGATAAGAGCCGCAGCCGAACGGGACGCTGATAAGGACTACACGGGCGGGAGCACGTGACTGTTGCGGGACTACAGCGCGAGCGCAGCGGCGGGGAACTGGAACTGGGGTAGTCGGCAGTGGGGTGGCGATAGCGTAGCGCTGTACTTTGATATGGGAATATGCGCAATTCTTTAATAATAAACATGTGCGAATTAAAAATATATATTTTTTCGAATAAAAGTATTCAAATAAAAAAGGAATAAATTATTATGGCTATATTAGAGCAAAAATTATGATGAGTAGCAAAATAATATCAATAATGACAAAAGGACGATTTTTAAAAGCCCTTTTAGTAAAATAATGCAGGTTTGAAACTACGGATATTGTGTTCAGTACTAATAAATGACCAACACACTACGAGAGATTCCATTAGCTTCAATAAAAAAATCAATCAATTTGGTTTAGATTACTTACAATATTAACTTAGGCCGAATAAAGGCGAAGGTAATGAAACCTTATTCGAATGTTAAGTGAGCATCGCGAAGGATACTGACTAAAAAGAATGGAGTATTTAAATAACTCACTTGTATTAACTTTGTCAGTTTATGCACGGTACATTAGATGAATGTCACGAAAACAACATTTGTCCTGAAAATAAATGAGTTTACAGCAATTAATCTCAATAAAATTTAAGTAGGGGCCTATGGAGAAAAAATCGTGCAGAATATGTGCACGTGTAGATTTAATTTCAACAGATCTCATTAAAAATTTAGAATTTTATAAAACCAAATAAGTTAAGGCAGCGGAAATAAGTTATGAAACAAAAACAACCAATTAATTAGAAAGAGAAACTATCGTCTCCGTCAATAAAAACCTTCCTTATTTCCTCTAGCCGCCAAAACTACACCGTCCTCAGACAATAACATTTTACAACTGGTCATCGTTGTTTGTTACACAAGAATAACTTAAAGGTGCTGCTATACATCGACGTCACGTCACGTCACGTCACGTCTTCATTCGCATCCATTCGCACCGATGGATCAGGCGATTCCGGAGGGGGTGCTATACATCGACGTCAAGCATTCGCATTCGCACTGGACGTCACGTCCATTCCGCCAATTCTCACGGATTCCGCGCGCGCGCGCGGATTCTGCTTGCGCGCGAAAAAAACGTTGAGATATGGAAAAGAAATGGGAGATATGGAAAAGCGTTGAAAAAAGGTTGAGATATGGACTCCATGTATATAATAAGTTAAGGGTTTTCTATAGATGTATTTAAATATGTAAGGGCTGTAAACCTATTATATTGAAGTGTAAGGTTTTCTATATTATAAAGAGGGTTTTACTGTATCCAAAGACAAATTGTTGATTACTCCAAATGAATTAGGTTTTCCTGTGTAACTGTTTCAGGAATACAACATTTTACTGTCATTGTACGTACATTCCAGCATTTTAGCATAAACTAATAACATATTTAATAAAGTATTGAAATAATTTTTAAAATGCATAAATAAACATACGAGTAGCGACATAATCACTACTGGCAATATAGAGGTTACCTTTTGTGTTTCGATAAATTATATAAACAACCGTCGTCAACACATAGAATTTTTGTGCAATATTTGAGTAGGGTTCTAAATGGAAGTACTGTTCATCTGTGTCGCAATTTCTTCCCAAACAGCATTTCTTCTTACATTGCTCATGTACAGTTTGTGGGAAGGGTCGTAAATTTCTTTCTTTTCTTCCACTAAACTAATTAGTAACTCATCATCCATGGTAATAACAATTGCCAAAAATCCTACGCGGACCACTCACTCTCATCAACTGATAAGAACTAGGCCTAGACGGAAGTAAACAAAACAAACATTCGGACAAAATCCACCCTTGCTCTCATTGGTTCCGAAGTTTCCCGATTGCGTACGAAGATACCCGAGGCGAAAGCCGAACGGCCGAATGGACGTTGGTAGCGGCTATACAGCGACGTCGCGTCACGTCACGTCGCGTCCTCATTCGCACCGATTCGCACCCGAATGCTCCTCAGAGCATTCGAGTGCGAATGGATGCGAATGAAGACGTGACGCGACGTGACGTGACGTCGATGTATAGCCGGTTCCATTTGAATACACAGGGAGCATACCATGCGAACGTGGACGTCACGTCACGTCACGTCGCGTCACGTCCACGTTCGCATGGTATGCTCCCTGTGTATTCAAATGGAACCGGCTATACATCGACGTCACGTCACGTCACGTCACGTCGCGTCCCGTCCGCATTCGCACTCGAATGCTCTGAGGAGCATTCGGGTGCGAATCGGTGCGAATGGGTGCGAATGAGGACGCGACGTGACGTGACGCGACGTCGCTGTATAGCCTCTACCAACGTCCACTCGGCCGTTCGGCTTTCGCCTCGGGTATCTTCGTGCGCAATGGGGAAACTTCGGAACCAATGAGAGCAAGGGTGGATTTTGTTCGAATGTTTGTTTTGCTTACTTCCGTCTAGGCCTAGTTCTTAGGCCTATCAGTTGATGAGAGTGAGTGGTCCGCGTAGGGTTTTTGGCAATTGTTATTGCCATGGATGATGCGTTACTAAATAGTTTAGTGGAAGAAAAGAAAGAAATTTACAACCCTTCCCACAAACTGTACATGAGCAATGTAAGAAGAAATGCTGTTTGGGAAGAAATTGCGACACAGATGAACAGTAGGCCTACTTCCATTTAGAACCCTACTCAAATATTGCACAAAAATTCTATGTGCTGACGACGGTTGTTTATATAATTTATCGAAACACAAAAGGTAACCTCTATATTTCCAGTAGTGATTATGTCGCTACTCGTATGTTTATTTATGCGTTTTAAATATTATTTCAATACTTTATTAAATATGTTATTAGTTTATGCTAAAATGCTGGAATGTACGTACAATCCTATACTATAATAAGAGGAATATCTGAAGGAATGTGTGTTCCAGGATCTCGAAATCTAGCTGTTAGATTTTGCTTAAAGTTTGCATTAAAGAGTGTTTTGGCCCAAAAATAAGTTTAGAAACAGCCTCAACCCCAGGAAAAATCGAATTTGGTCTAAAATTAAGTTTTAAAATTGTAATTTTTAACATTAGTCTTATTGTTTGCTATTTTGGTAACGAAATAACAACGAAATGTAAACAAAAAGAAAGAAACATTAATGTTAAGCAGACTTTGTGAAACAGCTGTTAACTGTGAAGAGGTATAGTTGGTTGTTGGTGGAAATTTAATTGCTTTTTTACCTTGACACTATAACAAAAGTGAATAAAAACCAACGAGCAAGGCTCGGTTAACCTGGTACTGACAGTAAAATGTTGTATTCCTGAAACAGTTACACAGGAAAACCTAATTCATTTGGAGTAATCACCAATTTGCCTTTGGATACAGTAAAACCCTCTTTATAATATAGAAAACCTTACACTTCAAATATAATATGTTTACAGCCCTTACATATTTAAATACATCTATAGAAAACCCTCAACTTATTATCTACATGGAGTCCATATCTCAACCTTTTTTCAACGCTTTTCCATATCTCCCATATCTCAACGCTTTTTTCCGCACGCGCGCGCGGAATCCGTGAGAATTGGCGTAATGGACGTGACGTCCAGTGCGAATGCGAATGCTTGACGTCGATGTATAGCACCCCCTCCGGAATCGCCGGATCCATCGGTGCGAATGGATGCGAATGAAGACGTGACGTGACGTGACGTGACGTCGATGTATAGCAGCACCTTTACTCTAGCTCTAGATAAACATCAAGTGTACACAGAACATCGCTGGCGGTGATGGCTTCTGATCCCGGGGGGGGGGAGGGGAGGGGGGGTGCGCATCTCGCGAAAATAAACAATCATCACACAGAGGCAGGCCTTGACTCGTCAAGCCTTGACTGGCGCAGCTTCCGCGCCAGAAATACACACACGAACATACATCACACATCGCTCTGCGATGATAACGGGCCGGCTTGCGGCAACCGTCCTTGGGCCGCCCTTGCAGCGATAACGGCGGCCAAACAACTGATGGGGCGAGATAACTATTCAATATTGACTTGTTCCCAGTAATAAGCTACATAGTCAAGGGGTGAAATAGAATGACCTATATTTCATTGCAAGGGCCGAAAATAGGATTTTGCCGTACCGAGATCGAGTTAGATAACCGAGCCTTAGTTAAGCGTTCGAGAGATGTGCAAGACCCTTTTGGCTGAGGTTTTTAGACCGATAAATTGTACAGCTTCCTCGTGCAATCACGGGCGTTAACCAAAATCATTGGTTAACAACGTTTTAAAATTTTATGTTATTCTTATAGTATGTTAAACCAAATATGTAACACAAAATAGTATGCAATAACCAAGGAACGTCGTGATAGCTGGAAAAAGTTGGCAACAGAGCAAATTGACTTCATATCCTTAGGGTTGTAAAATCTCAAACCTGTGTGGTAGGCCTAATAAAGATTATATTACATGTGGAAAAGCTATAAAACAATATTTTCGTGATTCAAATGACGTGTCCAAAGCAGATTATTGTCGTTCGTATATACAATGAGCTTAGATAACAAATAAAAACCTCTTCGTATCAGACCTGTGTAATCAACTATAATTTCTAACGGAATATAGCGTTTCATTAACTCTTCATAAAAAGAATTGTTCATTGATCACTATGGTTTTCCTCCACAAACAAGGTGAGGGACGAAGGTATAAACGGTTTAGCGAACAACAATCCTTTTGAGCGCGGATTTGGCATGTGGACGGAAACAGGTGCTTGGTATGAGGGTACAGCTGCTACTAGAGAGCTGAGCAGTGTGTCATTTTGTCCTGTGATACCATGGCAGAACCAGCAGCACAATGGAATATGTTATAACAGCACCCGCACTGTCGGGGACGGGTGTTGCGTATTATTGCGATATCACATGTTATTGTGTTTTTTGGTTCACAGACCACGTCACTTAAATAATACCCCCCGTCGCAGCAGACCTGCGTACTCAGCGAATTTCCAAAGGATCTTAAGATTGTTTATTTTCCCCATAAACACCTTAGTAATGAGTATGTAGGTTTGCTGCCATTGGATGTTGTTAGAAAATGTTAGTTTTGTTAAAAAATGTAATAGGTAATGTAAATATCAAATTGTATCAATATTGGACACTTAAATTTTCCCCATAAACCCCATGGGGGTGAGTATGTAGGTTTGCCACCATATGGGTGTTGAAAGCAAATATCAGTTAAATCCTACCTAGTGAATGTACATACCAAATTGTATCAAGTAATTCTAATAAATAAGCGAGATACAGGGTTTTGCTGATTTCCCATAAGATTAACATTGGAAACCTATTTTTAGCTTTTTTTCGTAACCTGTTAAGCCAAGATAAAAATTCAAAATACAAAATTGTTTGTTTTTTTAAGCTCTTTTAAATGGTTTCGGTTAAAATTGTCGAATTTTAAAAATTAAGGTCCAAAAATGCCAAAAACCCATTTTTTACCCCTTTGAAACCCCATAAAACCCCGTTTCCACAACCCGATCATGCTGGTTCGCGAACTCATGAAAATAAACCTGGTCTTACACCTTCATACCAAATTTCATCAAAATCGGAGGTCCCCTTCAAAAGTTATCAGTACCACGGACACACACACACACACACACACATATATATATATATATATATATATATATATATATATATATATATATATATATATATATATATATATATATATATATATATACATATGTATGAAAATGAACGAATGGTGTTTTTGGCTTCTGGGGACCTCAAAATGAAAAAGTAAAGTGGTCCCGGGCTTAGGTCTTACCATGACTACTACCGTAATAGCGTATTCCCTATAGGGAAATTCGCTAAAAAAGTGATAGAACAAAACATTGTAAACCCATGCAGTGAACCTCTTCGTCCCTCTAGTCAGATGTACGTTGTAAAGCAAATGGAATTAGCCTAATTTATAAACTCCAACAAGTTCACAACTAAATTTATCCATTTTTTACATGCCTCTCGTTTTTTGAATGAATATATTTTATCAACAAATTTACTATAAACTGACGTTCCTTTACTAATAAAACAATACCCCCCGTCGCAGCAGACCTGCGTACTCAGCGAATTTCCAAATTAGTAATATTAATTTTGACCAGCTAAACATGTAAACAAAATTTCATCACGTGCTCATAAATAGGGAAATAAATTAATGTCTATTCTCCTTAAGATAATTATAGGGAAAGAGTATGCAGGTATGCTGCCATGGGGGACACTAAAAGTAAGTTTTTAGCATAGAAAAAATTTATTTCGACCATATAAAGCCATATAGTAAGTTTCATCAATATCTGTCCATAAATAAAAGAGTTTGCCTATTCTCCATAAGATTAACATGGGAAAAGAGTATGCAGGTTTGCTGCCATGATAAGTAAAAAAACCAAGATTTTTTACCTTAAATGGATGAATCTCAACAAAATGAAGCTAAATACTAAGTTTCATCCAAAAATATTGGTTAATAAGTGAAATATTAACACATTATTATCCTCCATAAGATTAACATTGGAGCCCCAAAAGACAATGTACTGTCTTTAGACTTTGTAATATCTCGGTAACCAATAGAGATAGAACAAAGCTTCAAAATACTAAATTGTGTGTTTTTTTGAGCTAAATCCGATGGTCAAGATAAAAGTTTAAAATTTTTTAAATTTACATATGAAAAATGCAAAAAACCCATTTTTGGGGTACAAAACCCCCCAAAACTACCCCTTCCGGTAGGTCGATATGTCTGGTTTTCGAACTCATCCGAATAAACGTAGGATTACACATCTCTACCAAATTTGGTGTCGATCGGACCATTTTTACGAGAGTTATCGTGTCTAGGGACACATACATATATATATATATACATATATATATATATATATACATATATATATATATAAAAATTTTAATGACTATTATTTTTGGTCTCTGGGCACCTCAAAACGAAAAAGTAACATGGTCCCGGGCTTAGGTCTTACCATGAGACCTACGGTAATAGCTTATTCCCTATGGGAAATTCGCTAAAAAACACACAAATATTTATACCGATATAAAGGTAACATAACACAAACGGTAAAGTTGTCTATAGGCTACTGTGTATTCATATTTTTCGTGCCTATCACGACATTTTGTAATCGTTTTAAGTTAAACGAATAATAATCTGATAACGTGACATTCGCACTTTGTTAGCTCCAACCCCCATCATTGCAGGGGAGCGCTGTAACCACTTATCTGCGCTGTAACCACTTATCTGCGCTGTAACACAATTTGAATCCCAAGTGAAGCCATTCCAGTCATCCGTGAAATCAGGTCAACCGTTGTGAACAAAGTTACGGCGAACCGGGGTGAAATTGGGTTAGTCTACATTGAAACGAATAAGGCAACTGGGTCGGTGGGGTGGTTGACGATCGGGGTGTGATTTTCAAAATTGGTTTGGGGGATGGGGGATGTGGACAAGTTAGAAGCTGGTTGATGAAAACAGGTCAATCTACAATCGCCTGCCCAGCGTGTCCCTGCCATCAGGTATAATCACACACTATGATATGCCAACCAATCACGCTCTCTTGTGCGACGAGATTTTAGTGAGGATTGAAATTACTCATGGGGATTCTTCCTTGATGAAGGTATAGACAATACAAAGGAACAAAGAGTTGCTTGACTTCATTATTGCGATTTTATATGATGCTAGAAAGTTGAATAAAGAAGAAAATGATGAGTCTAAATGACATTTTATATCTGCGTTGATATTTTAACGGAAACAGATTTTAAGTTACCGTTCTTAAAAATGGAAAACACTGTATTAGGTACCAAAAGTGTACTTGACTTGGGTTTGTTTTTCAATGCTAAAACTAGTCTGCAATGAAATGTATTATTATTTTTTTGTTTTATTACAATACAGATTACTTATTCCAAACCACAAATAAAATAACGATATTATAATAACTGGATGAACTGTGTTTATTTGTTAAACTAAACTAGTTAAAAACTTACAATCTTTAAAAATTTACCATACTTAAAATAGGCCAATATTTTCTTCGACGACCTCGACACCGTCAACATTAACGCGTGAAACCACAAAGAGGTGACTCTACTTTTAAAAAGACTGTTGAACGTTTTGCACGTTTCAAGAAATTAGTTCCAGGCATTGGAAAAACAAGGTGGAACGGGACTCGACTGTAAAGTTGATGGAAGAACAGCCGTTACAAGCCAGTGCCCAGCGGTCGCCGGAGAGTGTTGTGCGGTCGCGGTGGGATGACATGCGAAAACGATACATAAAATAACTGGGAAACGGTTAAATCTACTTTGATTACAAGTAACAGGTTTGTATGATTGATATCAAAGTATACCTCAGCACATCGTTTTGTTTAGCCTCTTAAATATTTTGTCTTGTGTTATGCTTCCATATCGACGTTTTCCAGTTGCAATCATAGCAACCTTTAGGATCAGCGGCCACTTTAACTTAATTAAAAAAAAAAATAATAATTTCGCTAAAGATGAAATATTTACTTGAATTTTAATTCCTTAAAAAATATAGTTCAACGTTAACAGTTTCCTTGGCCAGAAAAATATGTATAGAAAAGATTGTATTAGAATGAGTTGGTCATAAGAAAAATCAAATGGAGTACGATTTCTTTCAACTAAACAACATGAAATCCAGCAATAAACAATAAACAATAAACGACATGTATTTTCTTTCAGCTAAACAACATGAAACCCAACAAAAAACCATAAACGACATATCTATATGCATACACGCCTGCATCAACAACAAACTGCATCTGCATAGTCATGTATTTTTAAATCTCAACTATTTCAAATTATATTTCATCATGCTATAAAATCAAGTATGAAAAACTCTAATTCGAGCGGCTAATAAATACCTGTTTCCATTTTTACTAACGCTTTATATTGAAACTTTTTTAAATTTCGCTATTTTGTTAAGGGGAGGTCTGATAAGTATATACTAGATAGTACAGGAGTGTTTATACTAGAGACAACTCATATATTGTGTAGGCCTATAAGCTTATAATTTATAGCCTAACGTACGACGTGAGAGTAAAAAAAGTACCGTATTTAATGGACCCCGGAGTAAGCCGTGATTTACCTGTGCAGTATTTCATTCCCCGCACAATCAAGGGCTGTGGCAGTCGCAGACACAACGCAGCGGACGGTATTGAAATTTCACGCATTCTAGCGGTCTTTCAATTTATGTTCGGCAATAAATAATGACAACATTGGCGATAAGCTAATATAAAATACCAAGGTGAAGGTGAATCATTAGGATTGAATCATTGAATACTTTTGGAATATTTTCTCAACGTAAAGTTTTTAACTGCGCAGAAACGAAAAATCACGAGCAAGAGCATGACAAGTAACACATTTTAATGCTCTTTTATATTAGAATATGGGTAGGAAAGTAGGGAATAATGTTTTGACACTTTACAAATTAGGCTGAAAAAATCTCTCACAATGCTTATACTTTTTAATGTAGCTAAACACAAAATAATAATTTATTTTATATTTTGGGTTAAAGTTTTAAGATTTGGCTATGAGAAAAAGGAAAAGCTGTGAAGGAAATTAGAGTCATTGTAATATTGTAAACGATAACTGAAACCACAATTTACACAAAAAACAGGACGAACAATGTAACTAATTTGACAGCATTAATACATTAATAACAAGGTCGCTCGATAGAGGTCAATGACTTTCTTAACAAGCGAAATCTTACTTTGATAAAAATGACAAAATATGTAAATAGTTTATTTGACATAAAGAACGTTATGCTGTTTCTTATAAATCTACATCAAGTAATTGCACTTTACAATGCCCTTTAAACACGAACATTACAGCAATTATTGTGAAGCAATCGGCGGTGCGAACAATGAAAGGGCGATTATTTTACATGTAAATTGCAGCATTTAACCGAAACTAATCTCCATAGAGTAAGCCAAAATGTTGATAAGAGAATTCGTGCAAGGTAAGTAATCAGATTTGGTACTCGGTGGTCAGAGTTGCATTAACCGGACTAGTTTATTATGCATTAAGTAAAAAGAGATTACAGTAGTTAGATTGAAGCAATATCTTGGCTGCTGGAGTTTAAACTGCGAGGTCAAGGCCGTTACTGTTGATTGTATCTGAAAGGTCGGAAAGTCATCGTTTAACCAAAGTTATGTCTTTAATATTCAGAGTGCACACGATTATAAAAAGGAACAAACACTAATTTTGGCCTTCAACTTCCGTATTGATCTACTTACAACACTAACGAATCAAAAAATAATAAAACAATAAATAGAGATTAGAATGCAATATCTTTACAATCGGTGTTATAAATTAACTTGAGTTTGATATTTATCGTGAAATATGATAAGTGCCAAACCATTTCATCAGAATCAACACGTAGGTACTTTTAAATGATCACTACAAAAAATAAACACGATTACCGTAATCGGTTGAAAGCAAAACATCGCAGATTGTCATTTCATCACAGATAATTGTAGAGCTAACGGTTAGTGTTCCCATAATGTTATCTTGCTAAGAAACAACAATGTGGTCAAACGACCTTTTAACGACACTCCACGATGATAAGCATTTGCCAAGTAATTTCACGGATTATTAATGACTAATGTCTACAAACTCCACAGAGAACAAACCAGTAAATCTTTACGAGCGATTGATCTGAAAAAGATATCACTTAACATTGTTGATTGTTACTATAATTGATATTTTACTCTGAAAGATAAACGTTAAGTCTAGTACAGTAATGAATTGCGTCACTAAATGCCAAACATAAGATAATATGCTGTGTTTTCAAATCCCCATTTTAATATCAATAAACAGTATTAAACATTAAACCTTCTGTGGGCCATAATGTGGGCTACATATCTTTAACTATTATAACAATTAAAGATTGTATATTATAACGTCAACGTAAAGCAAAAGTGAAATATTTGACTGGCTTCGGCGAGAATGTTCAGCACTAATTAAATACCTCATTGACTCATTCAGCTCAAATTAAACAATGCATAAAAATTTTTAGATTACAACTTTAAACTAGGGCTTAGTTTGGCCGTTCTAGGGTTAAAGACATATTGGCAAGTACTAAACGAGGTCGATGTTTAAAATCGATCGCCTCTAATCGATAACATTGACCTGAGGTGCATTCCATTATTTTTAATAAACTAAGGATTATTCCAGTTTATTCGTATTAGGCCTACTATAAAAATTACGCATAACCACGTCCAGTATTTCATCAACAATTATTAGGTAATTAAATATACTTGTTGTGTTAATTCTTTCAAAGTGGACGTGAAAAATACTGGAGCGTGAAAGACAGAACTTAAAATAATTCAAAATAATTATAGTATAAAAATTTTAATAGGCTCACATTAAGCTAAATTAAATACAGGACTTTTTAACGACTGTCACAATAATAATAGATCGCCTAACTTTGAAATAGTTTTAAATTAAACTTGAAAAGAAGTACAGTAACACAATGGTTATCTGGACATTTCAATATACATACCGGGTTAACGAACTTTGCTCGTTGGTTTTAATTCACTTTTGTTATAGTATCATGTTAATCAGCCTTTGAAGTTTAGGCTAACTATACATTTTCACATGTGACAGCTGCTTAAAGAAAATGCTTGCTTAAAAGTATTATTGTTTACGGACTACGGTTAAATCGACATTGGTTTACTACTGTACAATTAATTTGTGTATATCCTGTACACACCAGCAAAGGAGGAAATTTGCAATGCGTATTGATATTTTAAAATAGCAAAAAGTTTAAAAATAATAAACAGGTAGAAAATCTACTTACCAAACAAAAATTTTACACTCTGACTCAACGCAGGTGAATCGAAAACAATGAAAAATATTGAGAACTCTAACGAAATAATAAACATAAATAAAATTGAGAGTTGTAAAATCAATCGTATCTACAACAAACTATCAATCGAAATCACGTATTGAACTACAGCACGGCAGTTTTGACACTACGAGACGACTGACGAGTTTGGCACTATGGGACGATGCGGCGCGGCGGGAGGCGGGACGACTACTGGCGCGGCGCCACGCGGGCTGCGCTATCATTGTTATCAGCTGTTGTCTTATCAGCTGTTAACAACAACAGCTGGCCCGCTACGTAGCTCACCGCCGTGCCTCTGCTGATACCTACCGCTCGCTCAAACTGCTGCCCGCATTCGCAAAGAGTTAACATCCCTGATTGTTCAAAGTTCTATGGCTTTTTTAAACTACGTTCAGTGATTCGTTCTTCCACTCACCAAACGTCAAAACTTTTTTTTTCATAATCATAACCTCCAATGAGAACATTAATGGACCCGTTCACGTTCACGTTCATCCACCGCAAAAGAGGTTTGTTTACGTGTTGCCAGTCACGTGACTAATTCCAGCCATTTTATTCGTGGGATTTGTCACGTGATAGGCAAAAACGTAAACAAACCGCTTTGCGGTGGATGCTTGCGAACGCGCTCATTGAGTCCTATAATAATAATTTACACTTACTTATATCTTTGTGCTAAACTGAATCAATATTTAGCAATGTTCTTTATTGTAGCGCATTATAACATTTTGTGTTTAGGGAGCTGCAGTTTTTCACAATTTATGTCACCGAGAATAGGTAAAAATTTCAATTATGTCATTTAATTCCTCTTGACATTTAATATAGGTTCACTATTGATCATGTCTCGTTTTTAGAACCTCACAAACATATAGTCTCTAATGAAAGGAATTTAAAAAAAAATTATTTGCAGTTCAAAGCTTAGGGGAAAGAAGGGTAATGGTGCGCACCTAAGGGAAAAAAATTCTTCCCAGAAACTATGCGGGCAAAAAATACCAATACATGTGTCAAACTCTTTGGTATTTAATGTAGTGTCTTATAAAAAATTATCATTATCATATATATTAACATTGATTAACTATACACCATTATATAAGAATATGCACTTGCGCACGATTTCCCTACCCATCGGGTAATTGTGCGCATGGGGGTGGGTAATGGTGCGCAGTGACGTATGGGTTGAAATAATTAGAATAAATGTGTTTCATTAATATAAATTCAATATCAATATAACATATGGAATGTCTTAAAGCTAAACAATACTTTCTTTGAGCTTTACAATACACTTAACAAAAGTTTTGATTAAAATTACAAAATTGTTCAAGGGTTAATGCAAAAATTAACACACGTAGGATAATTTTCTGCTTTGTCTGCACCTGAGCTGTCTGCATGGCTCCAGGACGAACAGTTTATGAGCATCTGTAAACAAGAATGTGAAAAGGGGAAATAATTTTTTTTCTTACCTATAACTACATGGTGCCCACTGCCGCGCACCATTACCCGATACTGCATTCGAAAGTATTTTATTTTCTCACTATCTTAAGAAGGGATGAAACCATAAATTAATTGGTTCAAACAATAAAGCAAAGACTACCATTAATTCTAATACTAAATAAGTATTAAGTTATCTAAAGATCTGCCCTAACCTTACTATTTTCTGAGGCGCAAAAATAACATGACACACACGACTTTTAGATTTTGGCCTCTCATAACCTCACAAATTTCAGTATCGAAAACCACGAGGTCGGGTATTAGTTGTTGAGTCCCCCGCTAGGCTGCAGCACATACAGGAGCTTTTTAACTTATTTCATTCATTAGAAACTACGATGCGCACCTTTACCCGCCGCGCACGATTACCCTACTCTCCCCTACTTTTAAAAATTTTATCTTAAAAGAAATGCTTATCAAGGTCAGAAGTAATGTGTTTGTTGTTAGTTTTGTTGTAGTTTAGACTACAGTGTTTGCTTCCTATCTTTGCAAGAGTTGGCACTTTGCGATGCCACGCGCACCAGATACACGGTTTATCCTATCTAACAAAACTGTCGGATTATCTTGTTTACTCTGTGACTAAAGGCAGATAAGAAGACACAGAATCGTGCAACACTGACACTTGTGAGGCAACTGCGAAATTCTTTATCTGGGAGCCATGCCGCGCAGTTCTGGGTTCAAGGCCGCTGAGCCACATTTCGTCCGTCACAAACAGTTAGGTTGAAAACAACTAGAACAATTGGACTCGTCGGATTATGTAACACTGATAACGCCGGCTGATAAGCGAGAGAGGTTATTTGGTGTTTACTTTCGACGTTGCGAAAAATAATGCAACACTCCATGTACTTCTTGAAAACATTTTACGACTTAAATTTGTCACCGCACTCAAACTCAAAGACAATAACATTGTCAAAACTACATTGTTGTGGAAACGTGAATTTTTAAAAGGAATTGGAAACTATAGTTCTAAACGTGCAATTTGTCAATAATAGCAACCTTTTGTGAACTGAGTCCTTGTCCATGTCCAGTTCAGATGGAGTTTTTATTATTTTTTTATACCTGAGAATAACCAAGAAAGAAATGTACGTTCTTAAGCATATTCTCTTAACGTTCATAGTAAGAAAAATATGATTAATTACACGTGTTAAATCTGTGTATTTGGGAGGAAGTTGTAAAAAAATCTCACATTGAATGTTCTTAATAAGTGACTTAAGAAAAATATGCAGTAAAACAATATGAGGAGCCCTGACCGTCGAAATTCTGGCGATAATAATTTTGAAAATAAAGTAAAATCGAAAACATGGGAAAAGTTAGGGGGATGCAAAGGGGTGTGGTCTATTAGTAAATGTTTTGTCGTGAATTAAAATAAAAAATTCATATTTTAAACAATAAATTGTGCTGATAACGTAACCCATTCCCACAAATGGTCCGACACAGTCAATTAATAACAAAATGGATGTTATATTTCAGTGTAAACCATAAAACAAGGTAAACCATGAAATGATCTTGGGCGCAGCATCATGGCGGTTCAACAACCTACAATGTGTAATCACACACCTCACACGAGACTAAGGCTCAGCAGGACCTTGTGCAGACGAAGGCCGTCCGGCGCCCGGGCTCAAGGTGACCAAACTATCCAACAGGAATGAGAGTACACCACGAAATTGCGTCTCGACCGCAACGAAACGCACCGAACCACACATGAGCCGGCATACGAGCTGCTCGACTGGAAACAGTCTAGTCTAGCCATTCCACCTACGACGAAAAACAACTTTTACTACCTCTGACTTGATTAAATAAATTATATATGTTAAAAACTGTTGAAACATGATTAAACTATGGTTAAAAAGCTAAACAGTATCTTACATACTCCTTACATATCTTTCATATCAGTATCTTAAGTTTGTAAAGAAGCGTAAAAAGGGCGTTGAGTTTGCCACCATTTGTAATTATTTTCCCTAAGAGAGAGACAATTTTAAACTTTCACCATCGTATACGGTTTTCTAAGTTTGTAACGAAGCTTAAGAGGGTGTTGTTGAGAGTGCCGCAATTTGTGAATATTTTCTATAAGAGACAATGTTAAACTTTCGCCACCGCATGTCGTATAATTGATTACTTTATTTTTTGTTGTTTGGTTCAGAATCAACTGTGCTTGAATTATAATACCATTTACTATTTCTTTTACGAGATACATTCTATAGGGCCTAAAAAGAATTAGATTGGGCACATGAGCATTGGAAATTAAGGAGAAACAATTAATTTATTTGCAATCAACAATCTAGATAATACTGTATGATGAATTGAAATTTAATAATTATTTAAATGTCATATAAGTTAACTATAATAGGAAGCACAAGTTTAATTACTTCAGTTGGAGAGGAAAACATAGAATTTAATTAAATGGGATTCACGGAAAACTAATAATTAATTATCTAATTTTATCACGTGTTTTACATGGGCGCATCTAAATATCGTCCTACGTCAATAAAGTGTTGAGAAACTTTTTTCTGTACCATTTGGAAAATAACAGTTCAACGTAAAATGTACTTATTAATATGATTTGATGTGGATGAATTGGACTCATGTCTCCACTGTTACTAATTAGCGGTCATAGTTCCATTCAACCGTACATGCACTCGAATTGAGTTGCTATTAACTCAACAAAGCACAGCACGTGTACTTCTTACCTTTGCACGTGTGCGGTATACGTTTTAACCGTGGGAAGTAAATTTTTAGTAAATTAATAAAACAGTACCAGGGGGACCGAGCTTAAGCTCGGTAAAATTATTACTTTCGTTCTCACACAAAGCTCGTTCGCTCTGCTCACTCGCCCTTTTCCGTTTTAAAGACGAGCTCGTTCGCTACGCTCACTCGCCAGGCCAACGGTTGCTGCACTTTGGTATAACTACAGAAAAAAGATGTAACACATTGGTTTAAATATCTACAGTTATCAGCTGATTTTTGTTCAATTAATAAACTCTCCATAAGGATAACATGGAAACTTTGGAGGGCTCTAGCGTGAAAACCGGATTTTTCCCAACTATGGGACCAGCTCCAATCGATTTCTGGTGGCCAAAACCCCCATATTCCAAAATTTGAAGGAAATCGTCGGAGCCGTTTTTGAGATAATTGTGCAAGCAAGCAAGCAAGCAAACAAGCAAACATTGCTCGTATAAGAGTATAGGATTATAATGGGGTTTTAATGTTTTTCAAAAATTTCAACAGATGTTTGGATACCAAGTTCGTTTTTTATACTCAGGCGAATATAGTTTTTAATGCCGACAATATATTACAACCAAATGGGATCGTAACAATTTAATTTATGGAAATATTGTCAAGAACTATGAAGATAACATGGATTATATACTAGCATCCAAAAAAATACGAATAGTCAACGTGTAGATAAAAATTGAATTATTCTTCATCCAAATTCTCTAAGTGGATAAATGATGAAAAGGATTTTCTTAAATGTTACGATTTTGCCACGAGTTCCGCTAAGTCTCCGTAGCTATCAAAGACTGAGAATTATGTCTGTACTTCTGTACTGGATTGACTAAACCCTCCAAACTAAAATACCCCCGTCGCAGCAGACCTGCGTAGGCCTACTCAGCGAATTTCCAATGGAATTTCAGATTATTTACTTTCCCCATAAAAACACCATAGGATCGAGTATGTAGGTTTGCTGCCATGGGGTGTTGTTAGAAAATCTAAGTTAATCAATAATTGGTGAATGTAAACACAAAATTGTATCAAGCTATGGCAATTTTTTATTTTCCCCTTAACCCCATGGGGGTGAGTATGTAGGTTTGCCGCCATATAGGTTTTGAAAGCAAGTATAAGTTAAACCATATCTAGATAATGTACATACCAAATTTGATTAAGTTATGTCAATAAATAAGCAAGGTATAGGGTTTTCTTGATTTCCCATAAGAATAACATGGAAAACATATTTTTGGATTTTACCCGTAACCAGTTATGCTAAGATAAAAATTCAAAATACCAAATTGTTTGTTTTTTTAGCTCTTTTAAATGGTTTTAGTTAAAATTGATAAATTTTGAAAAATAAGGTCCAAAAATGCCAAAAACCCATTTTTGACCCCTTTGAAACCCCATAAAACCCCGTTCCCATAACCCGATCACGCTGGTTCGCGAACTCATGAAAATAGACCTGGTCTTACACCTATATACCAAATTTCATCAAAATCGGAGGTCGCTGTCAAAAGTTATCAGTACCACGGACACATAGATATATAGATATATATATATATACATATATATGAAAATGAACGAACGGTGTTTTTGGCTTCTGGGGACCTCAAAACGAAAGAGTATCATGGTCCCGGGCTTAGGTCTTACCATGACTACTACCGTAATAGCGTATTCCCTATAGGGAAATTCGCTAAAAAAGGATCGGGATGGTAGTGTGCTGTAATGTAATGTAGAATTGGAGCTAATATTGGAGTGTTGGAGTGCACACATTCGATCGATTGTTCCATATGCAACTGAGGTTCTAACAATGATCGAAGCAACTGTCATCGTAGAGTTAGGGATCTCAACCTAGCCCGACACCAATTAAATTTTGAAGCAAACTACATGGCTGATGGCTGTTTATTTTTCCAAAGTTGAATGTTCCCCGATGCTTCAGTTCCGTCCCAAGTGCGTAGCGCTCTTGACACAGACTCACAACAATGGCTGGAGGATGGCCAAGTTGTTACAGCAGTTCATAGACAGGCCCGCTGAATGGCCGACCACGAAAACAACCCGGTGATTACAAACAAACATTATGTAGGAATCATTATCATACTCTCCACTACAACAGCATTCCTGGGTTATGTGTTGTCCAGTGCTTTATACATTCACACTGTAGTGGCAACGTCGGCGACATCAGGGGACGGGGGACGGGGGACAAGGAGTGCGTAGAATGGCGAAGAGGGATCGGGCGAGAAGAGGGGATTGGGAGAAGAGTCTTTAATGCGCTTAGTGACGCCATTGCATAAGAGGAGTTTCTATAGGCAGTGGTGATCCTGTAATACAGTACAAAAGTATGAGAAGATGACTACAATCAGCACACCACTGGCAGACCTATTGATATACGACTTTTGAGCATAAGTGTAGAATAAAGAGGATGTCTCCAACAAAAAGTGCAATTATAAAACCATCAGAATAAAATTGAGATTGGTTTGAGCATGTTAAACACCTGTTAACGCACAGCTGTAGTTTTTGGTGATCACTGATATTCACAGTATTGAATTGGTCGGATGTCATTGATTTAGAACTAAATGTAACTTTTGTATTGTATCAAAATAAATTGCTCGATGTCTAGCAACATGTGCACTAGTTATTGAAAACAGTTTACTCACACTTAATTTCGTTCTAGAGTAGTAGAGGTCCTTTACCCGCATCTACGTTTCTTGCATTTCTTACAGACCCTACTAAAAACCAAATCCCTCATTCACTCAAGCTAAAGTTGTCTTGAACACCCTTCGGTACAATTACCAGAATTTAGGTTAAGGATCACTTACTTGAAATTCTACTCAATGTATAAAAAGAAAGAGGGATCAACATAAAATGAATCAGTGACACCAATCTCCTCCCAACCATAGAGCAAAGAGATAATAACACCAACAGAACATTAGGTCAACCTACATTTCCTAGTTACCCGAGTTGGTTGGTGATTGTTTACTGGTTTTCCCCAGTCCTCACGAGTTGGCCGCTGGCTGCCCGTGGTCACCGACACCGAACGCCGCGCCGCCTCACGTCTCACATGATGGGCGCCCGGGGGCCGCCACCGCGGTGTTTCGCGCCCCGGGGCGGAATGGTAATTGCTTGCCCGCCTCCTTTGACGGACAGGCGCGCCAAATCCACTCCGGGCCCCGGCGAGAACGATAATCGCATTCTTCCAATCGTGGGCCTCCAAGTCCAATTTCGTCCCACAATTATCATTACCACAGCTATTAAGTAGGGGCTTCCTCAAATTATCGAAAAAAGTATGGAAAATCCCAAGGTGTGGCGGTATTATTGATGCGTCAATTATGTAGAATTTGTGCTGAAAACCTTCAATAAATGTGTAATGTGATCCGATGTTGTTGTTAAAAGTTGTTTTTGTTTACTCGTAATTAAGCAATATATCAATGTATACCATTCAATAAACCGTTTAATCTTTACAGCTCAATAATTTTTCATTTATAAAGTTGCAGGGTTGGTGAAGCCATATATCTAATCATAATAAATGCATCCGCTGTATTTTTTTTTTATTAACACTATCGACATCAATACTTCTTGAATACAATCTGTAAAATTACTCTCACTGTAATAGTGTATTACACGTAACAAATAAGATTAACAACGTTGTGTCATTCAGCTCAAAAAATATAATATACCCAACTTCGTTTAAGTACTAAAATGTTAATCAAACGAGGAAGTTTTGTTTCAAACATGGCTTTGCGATTGAAGATTTTGAGTTGCCGCACCATTAATGTCACATTGAAAATTTTAAATATTCACATAAAAAAAAGAAAAAATGTTATCTTAAATTTAAAGTTGATAAAATTTTAATGTGGTATCCAATAATTTGTCTCAAGCAGGATAACACAAATCTAATAACATGTCATCTTTTCCAGCAGTCACGGGGGAAAATAATAGTTGACAAACCCGATTATCTCATTGTTCTTTGTTACTCTGTGGAGTGCATCAATGTTATTTGTTGCTCTGTGGAGTCGCCGTCAGCATTAGGTCAGCTGTTCCATTTGCCGCCACTCCCCCCGGACTTTCATCGTGATCGCTGGACCTGATCGAATTGCATCCATTACAGTTGCTGGCGGCGGCGGCGGCGGCACTTTGGTGCAGTATCTCGGCTACACCGCTCGACGTTCTAACGCTATAGCGGTATACCGGGGAAACCGCAGCAAACGCTTGTTACTGCACTGTACTGGTTTGCTTCTAATCACGAAATCTTTACTACGGAAAGTAGTTAATATTTTAAACGATAAAAAGACTTAGTTGACAATGCACGGTTTGGTAAAACTTTCTTACTTTTGGAGAAACATGGCATTTGCATTTTGAATACTCATTTATCTTGAGTGCAAAGTAGTAAAAACAGTTGATCAGTTTTTAGGTAGAAAGTATAATGTTTAATGCCAGCGAACAACGTAAGCATAATAACAACATAACGCTTAGGCTTAATTTTTATGAAACGAAATAATCGGTTCTCTGTTAATGTGAAGAAAATACCACATTATATAAATAGAACTATAACCAAAACTGTTTCATGAGCATATAGCACTTATTAAATAATATTACAATATATATGCCCCTCTTATCAATCAGGCTAAGATTACGTAAGCCTAATAACAACATAGCGCTAGTTTGACGAAACAAAATAATCGGTTCTGTTATTATAAAGAAAATACCACATTATAAATAGAACTATAACCAAAACTGTTTTATGAACATCATAGCACTCATTAAACAATATTAAAATAGGCTATGCCCCTTTTAGCAATTAAGCTAAGATTGTTTTTGTTTTGGTTGTTTTAGTCACTTCCTTTTCTACATGCAAAGATTTATTTATTTTCTTGACACATGGACAGTGAATGTAAACCACAGTTTGTTTTTTAAAACGCTGTCATGTAATTAGCTATATGAATGCACCAATGTGTGCCATATGTGTGACATTCTAAAGCGTAATCAGTCTTTCCAATCCAAAAACCCCTTCGAAAGGGAAAATTCACAATTTTAACACGGAAACCACAAATTGACCGAGATTGTTGCGACAATCCGGAAAATACCGCTCATTAATATAAATAAGTTTTAATTTATTTCTGCGACGATTGTTGTTATCAATGTGTTGACGATAGAGCGTCGTCGTGGCGGCGCCGACATAGCGACCACGCTGCGCTCTGGTGGATGGAATTGACCCGCCAACAGTCACTGAGTCGGCCTGCGCCTTCAAATTAGATTTGCACTTTAATTAAAACCGAGTGACTTTCAATCGACCCTGTCACTAAGCGTTTCGTGTCGTGGGTCCGTGGGTAAAGAGCGAGCGCGGTTAAGTAAATTAATTGTCAGGGTTAAAATAGTAATCGGGATCGCGTGGATAATTGTTTGGAAACTGGGGAATTTCCACACTTCAATTTAACTTAAATTAATATTTAAAGCGTTGCGCTTTTAATCGAGTTGAAAGCGATCAGTTGTCATAAATTCTTAAAATAGGTAGTTGGGATTTTACGATAAATTTTTAAAGAGAGAGTTTATCTAATTGTTGGGTGATAAAAAAGCTAATGGCTAAAGTAACCGAAAAAATATTTCATACTACAGGAATAATGGTAAAAACAAAAATAAATATACTGGCATTAGGTTTTGCTAAAGTTTTCAATTAGGAAAGAATGTTCAATAAATCACTAGTTGGTTCATCATTTTAGTTTCAGAAGTTTACAAGTTGTATTAGAATTTTTGTGAAGGAAAAATATTATTAAATAACACACCTATCCAGTTACACATTTGTAGCCGAATAACTTAACAAAATTATGTTATGAATATTATTGTCGATGAAATGTAAAAGAAATTTCCATAATTTATTTTAGAACCTCGCTCTCCTACGTCTGCATATTTCTTAAAACGTTTTAATTCCTTGTTTAAATTTTCAATAACCTTAACTTAATAATCATTCCCCACGATACCAGTGCTTGATAAACAGAACTATTCTAGGAATATCTAGGATGGAATAAGAAATGAAACCCAAACAGCAGCACAAATGCAAACCAAATAAAACTCCCTCATATCCTTCCAAGTTTCGTAATTTAACTGTTAACTTATTCAGAAAGAGGGTAAACAAGAGAGTTTAACTCCGTGCATAAAATCAATCCCCTTAGAGAGCGAAGGAAAGATATTGCTCAAGTTTCCCATATGAATAAGACTATGGCTACGGTTCTTCTGAAACTTTCTACACGAAGAACTTTGCTTTGAATGAAACAATGATATTGACTTTGTTTGGTTCAGTTTGGTTAGCCTCATACAGGTGTAAGCACAGTAACTCACATCCACATATTTTGCTAATTACGTGTACAGTATATTTATATGTTGTTGATCTAATTTATGTATTTGTTCTCGTTGATTTTGTTACCAGATGTTTAAATTATAAATTAACATTCCTTTACAAATTTACTTAGCTGAGTCCGTTGTGAGGTACCTAAACCTTGATTTTGTACTGGTTACAAAATGTTTTGAATTATAATTAATTGATGTGTTTTGTTCTGCTTTAATATTTATGTCCTTGTGTCGCTTACAGGTGTTTCATGATAGTTGATTAATGAAAATATGTGACGTCAACTCATTTCTTTTTACATTGGAACCTTGATAATAATTCCTTGTTACAAAAAAAAAAATAAAATTGGTTTCAAATTTACAGAATGAGGTAGTACAAACAAGAAAACTTCATCACTTTCTTTTCAGATTATTTATTTCATTTATTAAGTAGACAATAATTAAAAATGCTGAAAACGTACTGCATTGAAGAATATAGGAGGAGTAAACTAGAATTTTTCTCGATCAAATTATATATAAGGCTTCAAATAATCACTTAAAAATCATTATGAATTTTAAGGAAAATTTTTAACTTTCTGAAAACAAGTTAACATATTATGAAATGGAATTATTTTTTCTTATTCTTCATTTCTGCCGAGTCGGAGTATAATGCCATAGTACCAGGTTAACCGAGCCTGGCTCGTTGGTTTTAATTCAGTTTTGATAAAGTGTCACGGTAATAGAGCTATTAAATTTCCCCCAACAACCAACTATACCTCTTCACAGTTAACAGGTGTTTCTAAAAGTCTGCTTAACATAAAAGTTCCTTTATTTTTTATACCTTTCGTTGTTATTTCGTTTCCAAAGTAACAACCCATAATACCAATGTTAAAAATTATGATTTTTAAACTTAAATTTAGACAAAATTCGATTTTTTCTGGGATTGAGGCCTTTTCTAAACTTATTTTTGGGCCAAAACACTCTTAAATGCAAACTTTAAGCAAAATCTACCGGCTACATTTCGAGATCGTGCAACACACATCCCTTCAGACATTGCTCTTATTATAGTATAGGATAACATATGATACCGATGGAGCTTGTGGAACCCATTGCAACGTCACAGCACAGTCACAGTCAAGTGCATTACGTTTGACCGTGCCGTGATCCTAGTCCATATTGCCAGTGGTAGCCAGTTATGTTAGTTAGTTGTCCCACAACCACTCCCAGTTAGTGTTCATGTGTTATCACCCGCCCGTCTCTACTGTGCTACTGTGGACATTGTGTTGTAGTGTTGATGTCTGTTGTTTCCCGGTTTCCAGTTTCACGGCCGCTTTCCTGTCAATTGACCGTGTTCCGTTCCCACACGCTGCGATTCCAAACCACAAAACAAGCCGAGCTGTTCGGGGTTGCTGTATTCAAAACAAAACTGGGGGTTTTCATTTAAGAATTATACCTTTTGTAAAAACACCGAAAACATGCCTCCACATTTCCCTGTTTGAAGACGGCGTTTTTGGATATTTATTTTGGTAAAATAAACGTTTTCTTGAAGATTAAGGTCGGATCTAGGTCACTCACATTTTCAAAATGTTAATATGAGGGACTCAATATATTTATCAACTAAACAATTACCAAGTTTAAAGAAAATCGGTTGAAAAACGGCAATCGAAATTGGGAATAAAATGCCATGTTTTTTTCCGAAAAGCCTTATGGATAACATAGCTAACTGCGCTAAGCACAAAGGTGAAGATGACTGTCAAGGTCAATCATTTTTAATACATTTGATAAGTAATCTATGCAAATAAGATGGTGTCACCAGAAAAGAATTGAGCGCCCGCCTTTAGTGGAATATTTTTTCAAACAGTTACCGACAAAACTTTCCTTCCTCTCTAACCTACTATTAAGTACAAATTTTTTTCTCACTCGGTAAAATTTGTTTTATAAAAAATACACTGAACGGCACTATTGCAGGACTAATGTTCATTATTTGAGTCTCGGTCTGGGTCTACTGCTTATTTACAACAAATTAAAGCTACCATTCGCGAACATTTTTCCTTGTCGTTCACTGTTGCGAGAACTCCTTCTCAATAATTTGCCACTGAAACTTAACTATCTCCTATATATAACTAGTTTTTTGTAACCCAGTTTTGATACTTTAAACGCTTAAACGTCATTGACTTTTCAGAACGATGGAAGGTATAAATGTACAATATCCATTGCCTATTCTCTAGGGCATTATATGCATTAGAAAATTCATACTCTTACCATAACTTGGGTAACTGCAACGCTCGGAAACTTACCTGAAAAAATAAACAAAATCCATAAGTAAAAAATATAAAAAAGTTATTATATAACTACCTAGTCCTATTCCATTATTTTATTTTTATTCTCTGTGAACAAATAGTAAAATACCGTATGTTATTTTATAGTGAGGTAGGCCTACATAGTGAAAATCTGAAACAACTACTGTTACTGTTCAAACGGTGGTTGGGGGGGGGGGGGGCGTTCTAATAAAAGGTACTCTAATGAAAGGTTCAATACAATTGTTGTTCTTATCTCCATTTATTTATTTCAAACGGACAACACCTTTAAATACAAACATATGTACGAGTATATTAGTGTCTCTCGCCATCAAGGTGGGTATCTACAAGCATCCTTACAAAAATACTAATAACAATAATACCGTAGAAAATTTTGGTAATACAATTCAAAGACAGTTTTAAATGGTTCATGTTTAAATTACACGTAATCGTGTGTGTATAGTCTACTTTGCTGTATATTTCAAGCTCAGAACTACACTGATGAAAAATTAGCTTAGATAAACATTCTACAATATTTCATTACCATGCATGTACAACTCTAAGTAGTTACCTTACAAGCTACCGGTAACTAATATGAGGCTACAGAATTTAATCCACCGTTTGCAAAACTACTGAGACGTTCCAATGGACAGTTTTACTGTTTAATAGATTTCAATTTTCACGTATAAATTATTGATAAAATATACAGTACTACAATCATATAAAAATGCAGAAGGTTTTCCAAAAATACCAGGCACTAAATTAACAAGGAGATGTTTCAATGTAAAGTTGATGGAGTATAGGGTGATTTAGTAAGGTTTAACTTAGGAAATTCTGGATTGCTATAAAAGCAGCGGGTTTGAAAAGTTATAATGAGATGAGAAGGGTCTACGGATCGGAGCGGGCACCTGTACATATAGCGTCACCCAACACAACAGACTTCACTACTTCTAAATAACTAACTAGTACTTCACTTGAAGTAGGTATTTTTAAAATATCTTCAAAACTCAAACTATTTAAACAGTGGTTAATTTTTTTATTATTAATGTCATCGAATGTGTAATGAAATTTTACATGGCCGCATAAATAAATATACAGGGTGTCCAGCTTCCACCTTTACAAACTTTTCCAGGTTATTAAGTATGCCAAAACAAACAGAAAAATCATATAAACATATGTCCGGAAATGCTTCGTTAAGCCGCTCATTAATAATAAGCCGCCATTTTGTTTTTTCCACTTAAGAATTTTTCTTTCCGTAACGGGTTGTTGTATGAAGTTCATATTTGGCATGTACCTTAATCACACCAATGCTCATTTTTAGAAAAAATATAATTTTTTCCGATGTATATTTTCAAAATGGCGGCCATTTTAAGTTTTTAAACTCAAATATTTAAAAAACCGTAAATTTTATAAAAATTTTACTAGACACAAAAAAGTTGACAAATTAAATTATCTAAACAGTGATACCAAGTTTGTAAGGATTCGGCAACAAATAACGGAGTTATGGTGGTTTTCCTGTAGAAAACACTGATTTTGCACTATGATTAATGCCAATTTAGGTTATTTTAAGAGAAAAATCTCAATAACTCCGTTATTTGATGTCGGATCCTTACAAACTTGGTATCAATGTTTAGATAATTTAATTTGTCAACTTTTTTGTGTCTAGTAAAATTTTTATAAAATTTACGGTTTTTAAGATATTTGAGTTTAAAAATTTAAAATGGCCGCCATTTTTAAAATATTGATCGGAAAAAATAATATTTTTTTCTAAAAACGAGCATTGGTGTGATTAAGGTACATGCCAAATATGAACTCTATACAACAACCCGTTACGGAAAGAAAAATTCTTAAGTGTAAAAAACAAAATGGCGGCTAGCGGCTTAACGAAGCATTTCCGGACATATGTTTATATGATTTTTCTGTTTGTTTTGGCATGCTTAATAACCTGGAAAAGTTTGTAAAGGTGGAAGCTGGACACCCTGTATGCTTTATAAATAATGGCATTTAACAACCTACACAGTAAATTAATTCATATTTGCTTGTAAAATAAATGTCTGAAGGAGTGTGCCCTGTTTGATCGGGACGAATTTAATCTTTTCATTAACACATGTCCATTTTCAACAAGTTTCAACTCAACATCAATAACGTGTATAATGTGCAAAAATTCCTCAATCCATAAAAATCCAAAAAAATGTTAAGTAGCCATAGTACATTTAGTTGCGACATTTCCACTTGATCAACATCGACGGTGCTATCACTGACATGATTTTTTACAATTATACCTTAATTATGAAAACGTCATTAATTGGGCATATAAAATTGTAAAATCTAATAGTAGCGTATAGGCTCCAAGGTCGCGCGGTGACTGATAACAGCTCCTTACCAGCGGAGGGCAGGGAGGGGGGAGAGAGCGGCGAAAAGACGATAAAGTTAAATAATTAATTGACTCTCTGTTACGTCAGTAAATTAGAGAACTCGCCCACACTTCCATTACTGGATGTGCATTTGTGAATATTTTCATGCGCAATTTACTCTCTGTAAATACACCATTGTAAAATTAATCTAAGGTAAATAATCTATGATTGGGATGGGGTTTTATCTCTATAAAATTATTGAACATACCGTGGTCATTTTAGTGTCAGTGGTTTTTCCTTGATGCATTGATTGCAGGATAAAATAGCCAAATCTATGCTTAAACACTTTATTAATAATAAAACCTGCACGTTTAAGACAATTTTTAGATTTATATACGATTGTTGTTTTTTACACTAATCTCATACATCTAATGAAGAGAAAAGCCCATGTCCTGAATCTCAATTAAACACCGTTGATGATATTAAAAGCTATATTAAAACCAACCAGATGACGATTTTGCACATGCTTTAGGCACAAATCAAAAGCAGTATAAACTACTGCGTACACACACCAAAAAGTATGCCAGAGAAAATATTTCCCAAAATTCAGTACTTTTTATGGGCCAATGACCTAAAACACTAATTATTATAATCTATACCTTGTTAACTATAGAAAGACTAAATGTATGTCGAAATAATACGCAACGAAAAAAATTGTGCAATTTAGGTACTAGGTGGTAATTAAGGGTGCAAAAAGTAGAATCATCGTGTTTCATTTTAAAGTTATAATCTTCTGTACATTATAACTTTAAACCCTATATTTAATATTAATAGACCTAAATTCGTTGAATAATATAAAACACTAGCTGAGTACCCGTTCTTCGCACGGGGTGTGTTTGCAGATTATTAACAGAAATATAAAAATCCTTTCACAAATTCAATATGTCACCTTCATTTGGTTTATTTTAACATATCTAGATATCATAACATATTTTATGCTTAATAGCTTCTTGGTAAATTTGTCAAAATCTTGTTATATTCATTTCCCTTTTGGGTTAGAACTTAGAAGTTATGTCTTTGTCTTTAATGTTTTTTTTTTTTTTTTTTTTTTTTTTGCAGTTTTGCTAAACAATAATATTCGTGATTAACTTTATAGTTCTAAAGTACACCTTACCACTACTCATAGACGATTAAAGAAAACTCAGGCTTGTCAAGAATATTAAAACTTTGTGACAATAGCTGTACTAAATCCAATGTACCCCTGTACCCCACCTCTATTTTTCTTGTTCTACCCTTAAGAGTCATCTTCACCCCTATGCCAGTAGCCCATTGTTGCGCAGTCGGCAATGTTAATCATACGGCTTTTAATGCAAAACATGGTATTTGATTCCCCTGTTTCGGACGCCGTTTTTAGACAGATTTTTTTTAAACTTGGTAAGTGTTTAGTTGAATAGTTATATAAGGTCCCTCATACCTCGAAATTTTGAAAAATTAACAAATATTACTTTCTGTGATGTCGCAAAGTAACTCGATTTTCCTTAGTAATATTTCAAAATTTAGTAAAATTTTCGAAATTTCGAGGTATGAGGGACATAATATAACTATGCAACTAAACACTTACCAAGTTTAAAGAAAATCGGTTGAAAAACGGCGTCCAAAACAGGGGAATCAAATACCATGTTTTTCATTAAAAGCCGTATAGTTAACATTGCCCACTGCCCAACAATGGGCTACTGGCCCAGGGGTGAAGATGACTCTTAAAAGACATGTACAACTTTTAATCCAAATTAAAAACTAATTAAAATTACAATAAACAACCCTAGTAAAACAACGCATCGCCCGTCAGTAATGTAGGCACTGCACCAGTGTAGATATGTTTATTTTTAAGTAGATATTAGGTCTACTTAATTATTTTTTTTTACTTTAGATTTACTTTCTTACCTAAAAACATTCCCATTTATTGCCAATTTATACAGAACCAAATAAATAGAGACACCCCATGTTAAAATATCGATAAACATATTTTTTTTTTTTTTTTTTTTTTTTTTTTTTTTTTTTTTTGAGGGAGAGGCGGAAAAATGCATTACGCACACAGGTGGCCAGCCTGTAGTGTGGGGCTCCCCAAAAAACGGGTTTACCCACTAAAAAACCTCCTCTACTCTTTAGGAATCTAACCTGGAATTGTTTGTCACATTACGTCAGGCTAGGCCTAAATTTGGCTTACGCCCGTGGGGCTCGCTCCTTATCCAGCCGCTCGATCAAGGGATCTGGGCCACTTCGCGGTCCAGATCGGTTTTCTTTTCCAGGAGGATGCCCCGGACGAACTGTGACAAACAATCCCAGTTGCCCTCATCCTCCAAAATCTTTTGGCAGACCGAGTCCACCGAAAATACACCAAAGATTTGTGTGGCCTCCAGGCGGGGCCCTTCCCAACGGGGACAGCGGAAGAATGTGTGTTCCGCATCGTCGGGAACACCCGGGCAATAAATGCAGTCCGGTGAACCGGTCTTTCCCATCCGGTTCAGGTACGACCGAAAATAGCCGTGACCTGTGAAAAATTGGGTCAGGTAGTAGTCCACCTCCCCATGCCGCCGTTCCACCCATGGTTGGACCTGCTTGATAAGTCGCGCAGTCCATCGTCCTCGGGTGTCGTGCTCCCAGCTGTGTTGCCACTGCTGGAAGGTTCGGGAGCGCTCTTCTGTTCTTGCCGTGTCCTTGCCGATCTCGCCTTGTCTCTGATAAATCGCTTTCCTCTCCCCTGCCAAGAGCTTGACAGGGATGACTCCGGCGACCACCAGGACGGCAGGCTCGGACACTGTCCGGTAGGCGGAACACACTCGGAGCGCAGCTTGACGCTGAACCCGGGCGAGTCGCAACCTGTAGCACTCCTTATCTAGAGCGCCTGCCCACACCTCTGCCCCGTAAAGAAGCACGGACTGGACCGCGGACATCAACAGACGTCTTCTGCTGGATCGGGGACCCCCGACATTGGCCATCAGCCTACTAAGGTAAGTCACTACCTTAGCGGCCTTGTCCGCCGTACGGAAGATCTGATCCCTCCAGCTTAACTTGGTGTCCACCATAACCCCGAGGTATTTGGCGGCACGAGTTGATGTGACCACCTCCCTTCCCACTCGAAACGGGACGACGGTGTCGATCCTCTTCTTCGTGAGAATCACGATCTCCGTCTTACTGAGAGCAAGTGAGAGACCGTGATCGGACATCCAGTTGTTGACCACCCGCATAACTCGGTTCAACTTCAGTTGGGCCAGCTCAACGTTGCGTGCAGCAATGAGAGCTGCGACGTCATCGGCGTACCCAACCAAAGTGGTTTCCTCAGGCATCTCGGACCTCAGGAGGCTGTCATAGGCAACGTTCCAGAGATCCGGGCCGAGTATTGAACCTTGTGCGGCACCAGAAGTGACTTCCATCGTCCGCGTTCCGTCCCTCGTGTCATAAATCAGGCTTCGAGAGCGTAGATAATCCTCGATGAGCCGCAACAGATATGCAGGAATACGAAAGGTGTTGCGAAGCGCATCCAGCATATCGACCCACCTCGCAGAGTTGAAGGCATTCTTGACATCAAGCGTAACAAGAAGCACTACTCGGCGGGAGAAATGGTTGTGGCTCTCGGCTCTCTCCACAGCTCTCTGAACTTCGGTGACAGCGTCGATCGTTGACCGTCCCTTTCTGAAGCCGTACTGACGGGGGCATAAGTCCCCGGCAGCTTCCACGGCAGAAGTCAGGCGGGAACGGATCAGCTTCTCGAACAGCTTTCCAGCCGTGTCCAACATGCAGAGAGGCCTGTGGGACGACGGCAGCTCGGGATCACCTTTGCCCTTGCTGATCAGTACAAGCCTGGCTGTTTTCCAGGGAGCCGGAAACACCCCTTCTACCAAACAGGCATTGTACATTCTCATCAACAAGTCAGCGTTGATTAAAAATGCTTTCTTTAAAGCCTCACTGGGAATCCCGTCCGGGCCAGGAGCCTTGTTGCTCTTCAGGGAGAGAACGGAGATAAACATATTAAAATAAAGCGCTGATCTGGGATTAATTCTTATTGCCAAGGGAATCGCTCTTTCTACCTTCTAAATGTCAAAATGAGCAGATTTGTTTGCAAAAAATAAAAACTACAACAAACATCTGAAAAATTGTTCTAGCCAAGAAATCTAGAATGAGAAGGAGGTAGGTGACATCAACAAAAACAATAACAAAATCAATGGCGTCAAAGGTGCAGCACTTAAAATATTCAAAGCAAACCACCCATGTGTCAAGATAAACAACAAGACATCAACGGTGCAGGAGATACTTTAAAATGCTTCAATCAGCTGTTGGTGTCACCTACCTTGGTTTGTTCTAGATACATTGGTTCTAGCCATCTAATTCCATTTCACCAATCAGCATGATCCTTGAATGAAAATAATTATCAGTGTTTCGTCAGCAGCATCCTCACACATTCTAGTACTGCCCCGTCTATATTCGCATTATTCGGAATATCGAGAAATTTATTATCCTTGTTAGTTTTAACTACATATTTTGTTTTATGAAATACACCTCTTTTTGTCAGAACGTGTCATGAAAGCTAAATTGGGAACTAAAATTAGTTTACAATGATAATAAGAAATATTTTCAGATTGAAGGAACAAAACTCGTTCTGTAATACTTAGCATAAATTATTTTAATATTCAAATTAAGAATCAAGAACTTAGTTGATTTTACTCGCTGTATTTTGGCTAGTGAAAGGTAAAAGGGTTAGACATAAATGAGTCTGTATTTAAAATTTTAAGTGTTGCAATCTGTGGTGAAAATGACAAACTGTCTAATCCAGCTGTTTAAAAAGCATAGATAAGATGATAGAATTAAATGTTCCCATAAGATTAACATTGAATATTTCTTTTACCATGAGGCAGAGCCTTTTTGACGAAAGTTGGTTTAGAGCAGCTAAATTGTTTCTAATTGCACCATTTAACACTGATAAAAATTTTCATATCATTTACTAAACGAGTTAAAAAGATTAATTGAACATAAAAACTATCTATGGAATCTAGTAAAAAGAGACAAATATAATATGCAGCTAAAAGAACAATTTAAACTACAAAGAAACCGTGTTACAAATGCCATCAGAATAGCTAAGGACAAATACTATTTTGAGCAGATATCGGAGAATCAAAATAACTCAAAAAAGATATGGGGAATAATAAACCAGTTTGTTAATAAGAGGAAAAGACCAACAGTGGAAGACACAATTAAAAATAATTTTTCGATAATGAACACACAAGATGCTAATAGAATTACAGAAGATTTCCGAGATAATTTTAAAAAGGTTGTTGAAAACATAAATACTGAATTCATAGGAGAACCATTTGACATAACAAGAGATATAAATGATGGAAATTACAAAATAGGTGAAATTATGAGTATGCGATTAAAGCCCGCTGAGGAGCAACTCATTTATTCTGCTGTTAATAAATTAAATCACAACTCATCAGCAGGTCCAGATAAAATTAGACCAAAAGACATTAAGAACAATTATTTTTATCTTAGATTAATAATAACACATCTCATAAGGAGAATAATAAGTACAGGTAAAATCCCAACAGATATGAAAATAACTCACCTTAGGCCTATTTATAAAAGTGGATGCAAAAGTGATGTTAATTGCTATAGGCCAGTTGGATCTGTATCTGCGATTACCAAAGTATTGGAACACTTTATAAATCAGCAACTTTGTATATACTTATCAGAAAATAAAATAGTGAGTGACGCTCAGTTTGGCTTTATAAAAAATAAAGGAACGATTGATCTGATAGAGGAAGTATCAAATGATATAAATAAAGCACTCAATGAAAATAAATTTGTAATAGCAGTAACAACTGATCTAACAAAAGCATTTGATATAGTAAATTATAAAATACTGTTAGAGAAACTAAGAGCTATTGGAATCAGAGACAAACTATATAATTTATTTGAAGACTATTTTAAAAATAGGGTACTAGCAGTATCAGTTGGCAGCACGGTAAGCAGTCAATATGAGCAAACTTGTGGCTTGATTCAAGGCAGTATTCTATCACCAACTTTATTCAATATATATGTCAACGATCTTGCATCTATAAAATTTAATGGAACTATAAAACAATATGCAGATGATAACATACTGTACTTGGTGCACACCAACTTAGCCACAGGAATGACACTTTTGCAACACGATATTAACTTAATAGTTAAATATTTTTTTAATAATTCCATAAAGGTCAATGCACAAAAAACAAAAGCTATAATTTTTAAAAATCCTAGAGTGTCTGTTGAGGTCAGTGTATTACCTAGCATCTTATGTCACGCTAAAGATTGTCTAAGTAGTCCTAATGCAAATAATTGTACATGTAAAAAAATTGAATATAGTGAAGGTATCAAACATTTAGGCATTTATTTAGACAATGACATGAAATTCAAGACTCACATTACAAAAGTAAGTAATATTTTGAGAGTTATGCTGTTTAAATGTGAAAAAATTAAGAACTGTTTTCCTGTATGTACTAAGAGGATAATTTATTTCTCTTTAGTCCAGAGTTATTTTTACTATGGAATCAATTTGTATTATTTAATGCCAGAGTATATTGTAAAACAGGTTAAAAATATAATAGGTAGGATAATTAAAGTGTTATTTTGTAATATTCCTAGAGAGTTACTAGGAATAATGTCATTCGAAGGACTGGCTAAGTTTACAGATTTGAAGCGACATTATTTTAATGAAAGTTACAGAAGGCTAGAGGGATTTGAATACAATTTAAGAGTTAGAAATTATAATGTTCAAAGACACTCAAATGCATATGGTAAATACACTTTGGAATGCAAAATACCGACATTGATAAATTCGCTACCTAGAGAATTACAGAATCTTCAAAATAATGCTCAATTTAGATGTAAAATAAAGGAGTATTTTTTATATAAATGAAAAGATCAAATGGTGAAAAAGGTGTATGTGGTAGATATTAGCATAAGTATAAATGGGACTAAGTAGGCTAAGCAAGTGTGGAAAACCTATGCAGTCTGCATCTAGGTCTAGATCTTACCTTTTTGTAGAAGACACAAATTAAATCCAAACAATGGCACAACACAAATACAATCATATAAACACAAACAAAATTCCATACACCCACAAATATCAATAAAATATTATAGATACACTTTCCATCCCAAAGCCAAACATAACACATAAATAGGTTATAGGTTTACATTGTATTAGGCCCTATTCACAAAACAAAACACAGACTGTAACATATAAAGAGGATAAATCTTAAGAAAACAGCAGGTATTCAATAACTATGTTTTCATTTGATGTCATGTTCATTTAATAAGTTTTATTTGATGAGAAGAGTAAGTGAGCAGGAATAAGACTGAAAAGAAAAGTGAAAGTTGTTTACAATTGGGTCAGTGCCTCTACCGAATGAAGGAAGAACGTCGAATGATGTGGGGCGATATATCGATGGCATAGAGTAAGGATAGAATACTGGAATTTCCTGCCACTTACACAATAATTTGTTGTTATATTTGTTGTTGAATTTAGATTTAATTTATTTATTGTTGTTATTTAATTTATATAGTATATTTAAACGTTATCACACTTCATCCATAAAAATTGTATTTATTGTTGAATTAGAAAGAAAATGTTGTTAGATTTAAGATATTATTGTAAAAATAATGTTGTTTTTTCTCTCAATTAGCATTTAAGCTAGAGAGATAAGCAAGCACTGCTATGTAAACAAATTGCGCTTGCGAAAATAAATAAATTGAAAAAAAAAAAAATAAAGCCCTTGTCGTGTGAAAAGAGATCAAAGATTGGTATTTTAGCACAACTTGGCTACTTTGACGTACAATGGGGCAAAGCCCTGGGGTCGCTGAGGCAATTTAAGTTGTAATGAACCTTCACACCACACTTGTCTATAACAGGAAAAAAATTTAGACCATCACGTAAAATCGTTTTCCCGTGAAAAGAGGACAAAATAGGGCCCATGAGCGTTACAGACACAGTGAATGACAGACAGAGAGAGAGAAAGACAGAGGGAAGGAAATTTAGATGACGTCGATTTTGGATTCTGTGATACATAAAAAGAAAAAATAACCAAAAATTTCAAGATTCTAAGCAATGTACAGACAAAACTCTAATTTTATTAATATAGATTAGGGCAACGGCGCCTGGACGAACGAGGATTGATGGACCGAGAGCGACCCCCGCAAATTGGTGACGCTCTTGGTGAAAAATAGCTTCGCCGTTGGACATTATTGCACTCATGTGTGCTTTAGTGTCATTCCTGGAGCTTTCTGACATTCAGTTGCATTCTTGCATTCTGGAAGTGAAAAATATTTTTGCCGGTGGACATTATTGCACTCATGTGTGGATTACTGTCACGCCTGGAGCTTCCTGACATTCAGCTGAATTCTGGAAGTGGCTAATGTGACAATTAATGTATATGAAACTTTTTTACTTTTAGTTACAGTCTGAAATTAAGAAATAGTTTCGTCCTTCAAAATTATTACATGTATAAACACTTTCTATGTCTTTTGCTGACTAAGTTGACGGCAGTATTAAGAACTCTTTCTGCAGGTAAAGAAGTATCTGGATTTATTCCTATAGATATGATCAGGAAGTGTAGTTTAGCCTAAATCAACAAAAATGTTCCAAACTATTGGTCCCTACTACAACCTTCACAACGGTCAAGTATATTTCTTAATGTATCTCTTTTTAGCTGTGATGTTTTACAACTTGCGAGGTGTCACCACAAATATGTTGCAAATATGTTTCATAACTGACAGGTGACCAACATAGTGGCGGCCAGATGAGCGGCGGGCACATACCAAGCCGCTATTTTTGGCGCCCTTCGCAGCCGCTGGGTTCGCGCCAGCTGCGAATCTAGAGATAACGTTTATTTATGTTGCGCACTTCTCCATAGAGTAACGCTAACTACTGTGGTGCTTACGTAAACATGGTGGGTGCAAGGTGCAAGTTGCAAGTTGCAATTTGTTAGTTCGATGAAAGAGGAGAAAGGTTGGCGTGATGAGGTTGGGGGATGGTTGGTGAACCAGTGGATCAACAAAATCGTAAGTCTGATAAAAATGGTAATAATAAGTACAAGCAAATGTAATATGGAGAGAAGAACTTTTTCGAGATCCTAAGCTGATTTTGTATTCCCTAAAACCATAAAGACCTTTTGAAACAAAACTAGTGTAATGGTTAAGTATAGTACATCCAAACAAAGTTAAATTTGCAAGATTGTTTTAGTTTCTATTTACAACGTCAAAAAAACACAATGTGACGTACTATTGATTGACAAGTAATTTTTATTCTATCTATATCTATAAAAGAGGAAGTATGTATATATATTTATATATATTATATATATATGTATGTTGCCTATAGACTCTGAAACCACTCAACAGATCGTAATGAAACTTTCATGCATTATTAAGCAGTATTCAAGGATGGTTTGAGTGAAGTTTGGTGAAAATCTGTCCAAAGGGCTCTGACCCAGAGGGCATACAATGGTGCAGTGTCAGGTTTTAGAAATTTAGTGTTTACAAAATGAACTGCTGTAATTAAAAAATTTGAAAGTTTCATTCAAGCAGATGCTTATAATCATAGAAGTAACCAGGTGTGAGGTATAATGTTGATGTTTGTGTTGTCTTTATGGCTCCGCCCTATGGAAGCTCACAATTACACTAAAAGCCTACAGGTGGTTAAATTTGACATGGACGATTCTCTTTGCTCATAGGTACTCACTAGGAAACGGTTTTGCAAATATAATTTTTTTAAGCTATTTAGGGCTCCACCCCACTGGACTTCAAAATTACTTTAGGGCCACCGGGGTTGAAATTTGATGGACGATGCTCTTTACCCATAGGTACTCACTAAGAAAGGATTTTGCAAATATAGTTTTTTAAGCACTTTAGGTCTCCGCCTCACTGGACATTGAAATTACTTTAAGACCTCCGGAGCTGAAATTTGACATGGACGATTCTCTTTGCTCATAGGTACTCACTAGGAGATGGTTTTGCAAATATTGTTTTTTAAGCTCTTTAGGGCTCCACCCCACTGGACTTCAAAATTACTTTAGGGCCACCGGGGTTGAAATTTGATGAACGATGATCTTTACTCTTAGGTGCTTACTAAGAAACAGTTTTGCAAAAATAGTTTTTTTAAGCACTTTAGGGCTCCGCCTCACTGGACATTGAAATTACTTTAGGACCTCCGGACCTGAAATTTGACATGGACGATTCTCTTTGCTCATAGGTACTCACTAAGAAACGATTTTGCAAATGTAGTTATTTAAGCACTTTAGGGCTCCGCCTCACTGGGGACATTAAAATTACTTTAAGACCTCCGGAGCTGAAATTTGACACAGACGATTCTCTTTGCTCATTGGTACTCACTAGGAAATGGTTTTGCAAATATAGTTTTTTAGGCTCTTTAGGTCTCCACCCCACTGGACTTCAAAATTACTTTAGGGCAACCGGGGTTGAAATTTGATGGACGATGATCTTTACTCTTAGGTGCTTACTAAGAAACAGTTTTGCAAAAATAGTTTTTTAAGATCTTTAGAGCTCCGCCCCACCGGACTTTAAAATCACTTTAGGGCCACCGGGGTTGAAATTACATGGATGATTCTTTTTGTTCATAGGTGCTTACTAAGAAACGGTTTTGCACATATCGTTTTTAAGCACTTTAGGGCTCCGCCCCATTGGACTTTAAAATTACTTTAGGGCCACCGGGGTTGAAATTTGATGTACGATTCTTTTTGTTCATAGCTACTCACTAGGAAACGGGTTTGCAAATATAATTTTGAAGCTCTTTAGGGCTCCGCCCCACAGGACTTTAAATTACTTTAGGGCCACCATGGTTGAAATTTTACTTGGACATGCCTCTTTGCTCATAGGTACTCACCAAGAATGGTTTTGCAAATATATTTTTTAGAGGGCTGTGCACCACTGGACTTTAAAATTAATTTAGGGCCTCTGGATTTGAAATTTGACATGGACGTGCCTCTTTGCTCATAGGTGCTCTTGCATTTGCAATTACGATCAATAAGATACAAGGCAAACTTTGACTATTCTGGGTTTAAATTTGCAAAATGCCTGTTTATCCTTTGGCCTTACAGTGATATTAATATACTTACTTTCTATGCCATCGACTTTTTTTTTGTTACATTAAAAAACTTAAAACTTAACTTATCTTTTTTTTTGTTATATTAAAATGGCTTTATTTATGTAAACAACTTTAATTTGAGCGCAGCAACGCGCGCCGGGTAACTGCTAATATGCTTTAAAAGATCAAAGACGGGGAAGATTGGGTGCATAATGTTGATTTTTGACGATAGAAACCTAAGATAATGTTTACATATTTATTGGTAGTTCAGAAACTCGATATATTAAGGAAGTGATTATAATACATCAAAACTTCACACACAGTGTAGGGCCTACCATGAAAAACTGCCATCAACAAGACAGTTAATTTACCAAAAATTCCTAGAGAAATTACAGGAATTACAGAAATCGCACACTACAGAGTTTTATTACAGAGTTCTGCCGGACTGGGTTTTGCCACGGTTGTTTATTTGTTTACCGTTGAACCCGTAGTCACGCGCCTACTGTTGGTGCCGTAAATAGTTGGCAATAGTTCAGCACATAACGGTGAGAGAAAAACAGCCGTGCTCTAGGCTGCTGTTACGTGTATAGTTTTGTGGTCGCTTTATATCAAGAGATGAATTGGTCAAAGGGAAAAGGGGTTAAAGTATAAAATTATTTCTGTAAAACAATGTGGTGTATGTAGGCCTACAGAATTCAAGTTTGGAGATAAACTGATAAGTTCAAAAATCACATACAGTAACAATAATTTGTCATGTTCGTCAGTTTTGTTTACTGTATATGGCCAGAGCCCATATTATACCTAAGTACACTTCAAAGCATAACTTATCCATAAAATTCTATTTTTAATTTGAGATGACTTCTATAAAGCACAATCTTAATTATCACAAACCATTATAAATTGTTAACAAAATTGTATCAAAAAGTTAACATGAAAAAAAACTTTTGATTTTAAGGGACAGGACTGAAACACTGATTGGCTTCCATTGGAGCATTCTGCCAGGATATATGTTCCGATATATTTCCAATGAGTGTGATGCCCAAGCCCTACCCAAGGTTACAAAGTAAAAATTTGTTCTGCGGCTTGTTTGAGTGGTTAATTTCTCAGTTCCATGGGTAAACTACCAATACCTAATATTGTAAAATTTAGAAATTGTTTTTATATTTGTTGACTAATAGCCTAAAGGTTTCGTAGCTCAAGGAGACGAAACCAATGTAAGCAAAAACACAACAAAACCTACAAAAATAATCCTAGACAAAGAGCGTGGACTGATCCACAGGAGCTGCATTCTTCGCACTATTCTCGGCCCGATGGACGCTTGGGGCGACGCCAGACTGCGCTGCACTGGAGTGTCACTATACGATACTGTAGTCACTGCAGACTACAGACTCCGACACAGCTTCCGTGTGTGGTAGAGCTGAGTTGTTCAGATTTATAGAATTAAAATATAAAATTTATAGGATCAAATATAGGTATCAAAACTTTACATGAAGAGTCAGTTTCAATCCAATATTTTAAACCTATTTCCTATTTAAGCATATGTAGCCTACCATGTCATTTTTCCGTCCTAAATCTTACAAATATTTCGTCATGCTTCGAAGTTTCAGGTTGGAGATCATATTTATTATAGTTCAACCTGTTTTCTTTCATAGTAGTTTTTTCTTTGCCCTAGACCCCCCAATCTTTGGAAATCAATTGACAACAATATACAATTGACAATGTATACTGCATGGGAACTTTTGTTGGAAATCACACATTTCATTTTTATGTAAATTAGTAAATAAAAAAAACATTTTTATTGTAAAATAAAGCTATCGCACTGGTTACTTTGGCGAGAAAATGTGAATAGCGTAAAGGGAAACCATTACTTATTCATTGCCCAAAATGCAATTGCATCATTGCACTTGCTAAATCATTACTTTTCCACTACCTATTTTTCATAAAATAAAAAATATGTCATGCACAGATAAATTTGTAAGTGTTAAATATTGATTAGAAAAGTTAAACTAAACACTAAACCCACAAATTAAGCTGTCATGGCGCATAACGAACCCCGTGGCAGTTGACATTTGACCTACACTGAGCTATTAGCGTCCCAGAGGCGCTTGGCTGAACAACTTTGTTGACAACAAATTTAGAAAATAATTAGGGCGTTAAACTTAATCAAGGGACGAAAACAAAAAGTCAATCAGGAGAGGAGCTCAGCAATCAATGAGTGACGCAGTAGCCCGGCTCTGACGTCACCACCACCGCCGCCGCCGGAGCCGGAGCTGAATCAAAATGTGTACGGCTTCCTTGGATTGCAAGGGGAACCAGTTTATTTTCACGTACAATTGTAAGGAAAAGACATATGCATCAAATATCTACAGGAAGAATACTTTGTCATTGGACCTTGGTACTTATTATATTTTACCCAATATGTACACTGTATTGTAGAAAGCTAATTTGAATAATCCAAGACAACGCTAATGATTAAATTCAGACTAATTTCCACACATTTTGTGGGACATTAGTTGCACAGTAAAACATAACTATTTAATGTATTTATTTTTATATGGAGTTAACTACCAAAATTGCGTTAGGTAATAATATAAAATTAGAATAACTTACTTGTCCCGCATATTTAACTCTTATTTATTTAAGATAAAAATGGTTATTAAAAAATGTTTTGAATTGAATTAACACATCTTAATTGCTACTACGACTGTTTCTCTGTGATATGAGTAAAACCATCACCCGACGCGCGACGCGACGGCCTGGCTACATGTTTATGACCCACAATTGACACATGACCAAGATCTTTGATATTTTTAAGAAGCTTTAACCCTTACAAGGCGACTATGATCCTCAGGTCACCATACTGTTGATAACAAAGCGTGGTTTAATATCAGTATCTTATCAACCAGGAACTAGATAACAGATAACTGACAATCAGCTAACAAACATTGCCCGTAAAACAAACATTATAATCCCAATGTTATTTAATTCGACTAGGTGTGCACACTTTGAAGTGCAATTTTTTTATGTGTTGAATTATTTTGTAGGTTATGTAAATATATTTATTGATTTTAACATTTTTTGTCATTTTGTCATACAGAGTACTCCATATACATCGTTTAGGAATAACAGATGACTCACGACGCATGGAGCATGGCCGACGAGTCAATACCGTCAATACCGGCAGCTACGGCCCGGCAGCACGGAAGGTCAGGGTCAAACCCTCTAACAATGGTGTCGGGGAATGGGCGAGGGAAGAAGGGCAAGTTTGAAACACTAATTAATGGGCTAATCCTAGATCCCAACATGTGCAATCTAATTGCGTGAATAGCTGAATAAAAAAATTAAAACGACGTAAAAAGCAACGCTGTTTGTTATGCATTTTCATGCTAATCCTTTCATGTTGTTTTTAACTTTTTTCAGCCGTATGCAGTTTGTGGGGTTTCAAAATTTTTACATCCGGTTCCCAAAAATGAAGCAGGTAAGGTTCAGACCCTCATAATACTGTTGACAAAAGAAACCCCCAAGGAAAAGATCCTACTTGTTGATTTTATCTCTAATTTACATTTTTTTATATTAAATTTTCTTCATAGCGAAAATTGTAATAAAATCTGTGGATCTTGGGCGGAAAATTCATTAGTGATGAAATAAACGAACTTTTTTTTTTTTTTTTCTTTATTTCGGCTTTAGGTTAAAACCATGTTAGGCCCACTACAACCAAATAGAGATACAAATTAGTACTTAAGAGCAGTTACAAGAAAATGTTAAACACTATGAATTTGAAAATTTCGTCCAAAACTTTGTCATCCATGTCATAAAGTAAAGTCATTAAATTTACAGGAAATTGAACTTTAAGAGTTTTCAACACTTCATAAAGAGAATTTCTTGAATTAACGTCACACAAAGGGCAAGCAAATATCAGATGGTCCAAACTTGCCTCATCTTCGCCACATTCACAGTTTGGATCTTGAATCACATTAATTTTAAACAAATGCATTTTAGTGTATGTATGGCCAATTCTCATTCTGCAAATAGTTGTTATTAATTTTCTTGATTGAGCAGAAAACTTAAACCAAGGAGCACTTGAAGCAGATTTTTTCAATTGATATAATCGGTTTCCTTTAAATTTTGAATGGAAGTCCCAATCATTTTGCCAATTTTTTAGCGCCTTTGCTTTAAATAGCTTCTTTATGTCAAAAAATGAGGGACAATAGAGGTGGTTTTCTGAACATGCGGTTTTTGCTGCTTTATCAACAATTTCGTTACCCGTTATTCCAATATGAGAAGGTATCCAGGCAAACTTTATAGTGTATCCCTTTGAACTCAAATCAAAGTATTTTTTCCTAATTTGAAGAATAAATGGTGAAGAATTGAAGTTAAGCTGATTGTTCATTAAAGCCATTAAAACACTTTTAGAATCTGACAAAATGACAAACAACTTCGAAGAGAGGTTTTCTATATAATATAATGAATGAAGGATGGCAATGGCTTCTGCAGAATAAATGGAAAACAGTGAATTAATCTTGAAAGCGTGCAGAAATTTTCGCTGGGAGTGGAACACCGCGCAAGAGGTGAATGAAGTTTCCAAGTTTTTAGAAGCATCAGTGAATAGCAATTCGAAGTTGGGCCACATTTCTCGTGTTGCTCGGTTAAACTCGTGCATCAAGCACTCAATGACATAATTGTTATTTTTACCCAAGTCAAAGAAGTAGGGCTCTATTTTGCCAATTAGGTATTTGTAGTCGATTTGGAAAGAAGTTGGATGAAAGTAGCTGTTCTTATTCACATCGAGAGTATTGCAACAAATAAAGTTTTGATAACTTTGGAGGAGTAACGGAATTCTTTTGTTTTCCCAATACGTAGTAGTATTTACTAAATGATTAAGTTTTTGTATTTTCCTCTTTAGAGGGTGTTGAAGATGGAGGAACATGCATTTTGCTAAGTATCTGTCACTAAGCATTACTCTTCTTATTTCTAGAGGCATAACACAAGCTTCAACTTCCATAGCCTTACATGGAGAGGACCTCATTAAACCAAGGCATGACCTAAGGGAACTATACTGAATACGATCCAGAATGATTTTATTTTCATTACTTTTATTTCCGAAGATAAAACAAGCGTAATCCATAACTGATCGAATCAGTGACATATATAAAGTTATTAAGACTGCTGGATCTGCTCCCCAATTCACGCTAGAAACAGACCTAAGTATGTTCATTCTTTTGGAGCAAGACTGAGATATTTGTGTGATATGGGATTTCCAGCTGAGTTTTCGATCAAAAGTAACTCCTAAGAATTTATGGGCTTCTTTACATTGAATTTCTTGATGGTTGTATAGTATCCTACAAGATACAGGATTACGTTTACGTGAAAATACGCAAACAGCTGATTTTGAGGAGGAAACTTCCAATCCGCTATTTACTGACCAAGTTGATAGATCACGAAGAGCGTTATTCAGCAGTCCTTCGCACGCTTCAAGAGATTTGTGGCTTATATAAATTACAATGTCGTCAGCAAATTCGAGTAAGTTAATGTAGTGATCTAAAGTCAAACTGAGATTTCTGCAGTAAAGTGAGTATAGTATAGGGCTTAAAACTGATCCTTGAGGGATTCCTTTACTGGTAATTCTACCCTCCAAATAAATGCCTCCATTCTTTATGTGTATAATTCTTTCCTGGTAAAGTAAAGAAATAAAATTTACAATTTTCGCTGGAATGTTCATGGAAATGAGCCTTTTTGATAGGATGTTAAGATTAACATTATCATAAGCACCGTCAATATCTAAGAATGCAGCTACTAAGAATTGAGATTCGGTAAATGAAATTTGAATATCGGTGGAAAATATAGCCAAGTTGTCTACACAACTTCGTCCGCAGCGGAAACCAAATTGGGTAGGAGAGAATAGAAAATTTTTTTCTGCCCACCACTGTAGTCGAAATTTAATCAGTTTTTCAAAAAGTTTTCCCAACGAGGATAATATTGATATTGGACGATATCCTTCTGCCAGTCGAGGATTCCTATTTGGTTTAGGAAGAGGAACAATTAAATACTCCTTCCAAGAACTTGGAATAAGATTTGAGCTCCAAAGTTGGTGAAAAATTGATAATAGAGTTGTGATGGCCTCTTGTGAAATATGCTTTAAAAAAAGGTTGTGGACATTATCCTTTCCTGGACAAGTTTTATCTTTTAAATTTGAAATGGCTAAGTTAATTTCTTCCATACTAAAATCTTTAATGAAGTCCGAATGAATGTGTTGTATATTGTTGTCATTAAACAAAGAAATTGGTAATTCTACCGAAGGAGGAGAGTACTTGATGTGAAAATCTTCGGAGCACTCTGCAAAATGGTTTAAATTTCTTGAAGTATTACCATTTGACAAAAACCTATACTTCATTCTTTTAACTTTTTCCCATACATCGGATATGTTGGTTGTTCGGTTGATCTGGTTACAAAAGGAAATCCAGTGATCCCTTTTACAGGATCGGATAAACTTTTGGGTTGTAGCTGCAACTTTCTTATAATTAATATAGTTTTCCAATGTCTGCTTCTTCCTATACTGTGAAAAAGCTGACTTCCGGTGTTCAATATGCGCCGTACATTCCGGAGTCCACCAAGAGCAAGGTGAAAATTTCTTCGAAGGAGGAGACGAAACAGGGATAGCTATAGAGGCAGCATGTAATAAAACTTTACAAAACTCATCATAAGATACAAGGGGGTGTTCTTCAAGAGATATAGCTTTACATCGATTATCAACAGTTTCAGAAAATAACTTCCAATTTGCTTTATTAAAACACCAAAGCTTTCTGGATGAATTCCCTCGAGGGGAGTACATTCCCTCTGAATACCCAATACTAACTAAGATTGGCAAGTGCTGATTACTAGTCCAGTCTTCAACAACAGACCAGTCAGAAATAGGTCCAAAAGTAGGTGAAACTAGTCTATCGCACTCTTCTTTAAAGGGAAACCACAAAAATATGTAGGAGCACCATCATTCAGGAACACTAAATTGTTATCCTCAATAAAATTGTATAGATTATTGCCTTTAAAATCAGTAAAATGATTGCCCCACGCAATATGATGAGCATTGAAGTCACCCAAAATGATAAGTGGATGACCAAAAGAATTGAAAAAAGAAGACCACAAATCATTGGTCAACTTGTGGTGAGGTGGAGCATATACAGAGAACAAATTTACATACTTGCGTTGAAATAGTATTTTAATTCCCACGATGTTGATTTCGTTTTCAATAAATTCCCCTGGTAAAGCGAAATCTAAAACAAAATACTCGATATCTTTTCTTACCAAAAGAGCAGAGCCTCCACCAGTCCTATTTATCCTGTCGTCCCTGACTATAGAATAATTATTGAAAGTAATAGTTTTAAAAGGATGAAGTCTGGTTTCTGAAAGTGCAGCAATGTTTATGCCATGAGTTGTGAGTAAATACTCTATTTCCCCTTTATTGCATATCGCTGAATTGCAGTTCCACTGTAAAACATTCAACTTGTTCAAACTAGCCATTAGAATAGTAAAAAATAGAATTAAATTGAATGATTTATAGGTTACTAGATTATTAAAAGTTATCAGCCTAGAGTGATTCACCAGATGAATATCCATCTTCGATAGTGGTTATGAGTCTTTCCAAATCGAAATTCATCATGGGTTTGAGCTTCTCAATGACGCTTTCCATACTGATTTTGTTTTTCTTAAATGAAGTTAAGATATTATAAAAGGTTTCAGCTGATTTTTCACTGTCGTCTTTTGACACTTGTTGAAGTTGATGTGATTTTTGAAGATAAACTGGTTTACTAGGAGAAGCTATTTCATTATGAAATTGTTTGTAATAATTGTTATTATACCTTGAAGGTAGCTGAGATTGACGTGACTTATATAAAGTGACATTTTTATGCAACTTACCAGGGTGAGTTGAAAGAGTAGCTTTCTTTGAAGACTGGATATGATGAACAGGGATTGGAAGTTTTTCTTTAAGGGGGTTAGGATTGGCAGTGGATGATAGAGCTGGGAATGATTTGTCATAATTGGGACCTAACACATTGGAATACGATTCATATTTCCCTGTATCAGGAAATAAAAATAGTTTAGCGTCTCTGTAAGAAAGATTACGATAAGCCATAACTTCCTTAATTTGTTTTTGTACATTATATTCAGGGCACGACTTACTGAAAGAGGAATGGGAGCCCTTACAGAATAAGCATGATGGATTTTGAGCAGTACAGTCTTTTTGTAAGTGTTGTTCGTGACAGTTAGGGCATCTAACCTGACTTTTACAATTCCTCGAAGTGGTGCCATACCTTACACACTTGTAGCACAAAACAGGGTTTGAAACATAAGGCTCAACGGCACACCTATTATAAAACATAAAAACATAGTCTGGTAAACGTTTTCCTTGAAACTTAATACTAACTAGAGGAATAGGCTTAGTTACCTTCTTACCTTCTTCATCGGTCAGTGTTTTGGTTAATCGCTTAACTGACAAAACCTTAAAGTCGTTGGACGTATTCAAGTTCTCTAAAATATCGTCCTCACTTAGAGAAGTGTCAATGTACCGTACTAACCCTATCCTTTCTAATTGGTACGATGGAATATAAACATTAAGATTGTTGTCCGTAGCAAAAGTGGAGTTCACAAATGTATTGGCTGAGGAAGCTGATTTGAAAGTGCAAGTAACCCTATTTTTATTGGAACGTTTAATTTCTTCAACACCGTCAACATTTGTACCAAATATTTTCTTGCCTATATTCAGGGGATGAAGATTCCCAACGTTACCTGCTCCAGGAAGACTCTCAATGTGGACGATAAATGGCTCTTCATCATTTTAATTGTATATCGGTTTACCAACATCCTTCTTGGATTCCATTTGAGTGGCCGTTAAATCGGGCAATTCAATTGAATTGTCAGTTTCTAAATGAGGATTAGACAAGTTATTGCCATCGATTACTTCATCGTCAGTGAAGGCGTTGTCAACAGTAAAATTGTCGTTTTCCATTGTTAAATCTTCTTGATGTGGGTTGTTATCTTCAACATAGCAGGATTCTGGCTGAGTAACACATGCATCGTTCACTTGAACTGTGTCGGAAGACTTCCTTATTTGTTTACTTTCTTTGTTTCTATCATCTTGGCGAGACCTTCTTTTCTTTATAACGCGTGACCACTGGTCAGAATTGGCTTTGTGGACGAAAACCGGTGTAATTGAATTGCCCCTCCCGGGACTAGGAGGCATAGCAACCAAAACAGAAACCAAAACACAAAAGAGAAAAAAGATGAATATACAACCACTTGAAAAAGGTTAAACAAACGTGTCTTTATATATGTAAACAAACACTAGAAACAAAGTTTATAAGAAATAAAAAAAAATAAAAACACTGCGGAAAAGTTACATTGTTCAGTGAATTATTCAAAACAATATCAAATAAATATTACATTTCACGTCAAAGAAGGAACAGTTAAGTAAAAGTATTCAATTCAATTGAACTTGAAAATAACACAAAATCAAAATGTCAAACCAATTGGTTTAAAATATTTTATTACCCCTCCTCAACATTAATAAAATGAATACATCAAATAAACGAACTAAATAATAATTAAACTAAAAAACATATGATTGAAAAATACAGTTGAAGTGTAAATAATATTTCTTGGTAAAGTTGTATATTATTTAAGAAATTGAGTGTGATCGTGATCTTATTTTAACTGTAAACACACTTTTCATACGACCAATTTCTCTTTAGACAAACGAGTTGGGTTGATAACAAATGAACTTACCCTTTACTTTCCCCATACCTATTAGGTATACAAACATGCAAGAGCGGTTCATCGTGTTGACGATATTCAGTTCCAAGGAAGTAGTCTACAGCTTGACTCATATAATGTATTGCGAGAGGAAGACTCGGCTCGTAGCTGATACATGACAGCGGTGCCCGTCACGAGAACTGACAGGCGAAACCGGAATATTGTACATCCGAGGGAGTCGCTCCACGTTATGTTACATACACCGGCAACACGACTTGACGTGGCGTACCGTGTATACCATCACCACGGTGAATATTGTACTTCCGAGGGAGTCGCTCCACGTTATGTTACATACACCGGCAACACGACTTGACGTGGCGTACCGTGTATACCATCACCACGGTGAATATTGTACTTCCGAGGGAGTCGCTCCACGTTATGTTACATACACCGGCAACACGACTTGACGTGGCGTACCGTGTATACCATCACCACGGTGAATATTGTACATCCGAGGGAGTCGCTCCACGTTATGTTACATACACCGGCAACACGACTTGACGTGGCGTACCGTGTATACCATCACCACGGTGGATATTGTACTTCCGAGGGAGTCGCTCCACGTTATGTTACATACACCGGCAACACGACTTGACGTGGCGTACCGTGTATACCATCACCACGGTGAATATTGTACATCCGAGGGAGTCGCTCCACGTTATGTTACATACACCGGCAACACGACTTGACGTGGCGTACCGTGTATACCATCACCACGGTGGATATTGTACTTCCGAGGGAGTCGCTCCACGTTATGTTACATACACCGGCAACACGACTTGACGTGGCGTACCGTGTATACCATCACCACGGTGAATATTGTACATCCGAGGGAGTCGCTCCACGTTATGTTACATACACCGGCAACACGACTTGACGTGGCGTACCGTGTATACCATCACCACGGTGAATATTGTACTTCCGAGGGAGTCGCTCCACGTTATGTTACATACACCGGCAACACGACTTGACGTGGCGTACCGTGTATACCATCACCACGGTGAATATTGTACTTCCGAGGGAGTCGCTCCACGTTATGTTACATACACCGGCAACACGACTTGACGTGGCGTACCGTGTATACCATCACCACGGTGAATATTGTACATCCGAGGGAGTCGCTCCACGTTATGTTACATACACCGGCAACACGACTTGACGTGGCGTACCGTGTATACCATCACCACGGTGGATATTGCAATCCGGCGACTCGGGAGGTTTTACTGCACGATTTTCGTATTCTGCGTGTTCAATGAAGGAGTTAGCTCAAAGTAAAGAGTCGACATTTCTAGCAGTAAATGCATAACAAAGAATGAATAATATTACTCAGGAATTTAAGACCAGCTTGACAGAGCCTTAAGGTCACATCACATCGGGACTCATTATTTCTTATTTTAACCTAAAGAAACCTGTGGACGGTCCCTGTATCAAATTTCAACAAAACCAGGACAGTACAAAGTTAATGGCGAATCAATTAACCAGTGGATTTTACAATGACAAGGATTTCACACTTTCTCAAATCATTAAACGCAGTATTTTAAAATATAGGCCTAATCCTTTAGTCGTGGTCAGGCTTATTGGCGGGTGGATCAATCAGCTGATGCAACCTATTACCTTAGTAAACTGTTTCCAGCAGGTAATAGTAACTGTTTTTATTGGAATCATAATGTAACTGTTTTTTACTTGTATTCATTTTTTATGCCAGCATCTCTTTCACATTTATACTATTTTTTTTAAATAGATACTTTTTATTTTGGCCGAATGATTTTATAAATTATTGTTTGTTTATCAAGTGAAACAGATGGAAGGATCCATAATAATGATAATAGGGCAGATTCAGTAATATCTTACCTTAAACAAACGTTTAAGGGAAACATTAACTTAGGCTATAGGAAACGTAAAAACGTGAGGAAACGTAGGCCTAATTATGAGTTGTATAGGATAACCTAAAAGAGTTTTGTAATTTTCATCTTTCACTAAAACTAACAAAATGTTGTCTAATGAGACTACAAAAAAGACAGAAATAGGGTATATAGTTTAAGTGTGTTGGTGTGAAATAGAAATAGTTCATACACAAAGGTTTTACACTGTATCACTATAAAAAAGTATTCCCAAAGCATTATCCAAACTCAACTCTGGTTTTCAAATACAGTACTTTTCTTATGACAGTGTAATTTTTAGTAACGCTTCTATAACTCATAATAAATTGTCTTGGTAGACAAAGTATGAATAGATTAGCGAAAATTAGGGTGAGGCTTGTCCACACTTCTCGTCGAGCGTAGTCCTACGCATAAGGTGAATTCCTCTTTCATAGACACACGATGTGTACGTAAAGTGCAACATTAAAGATAAACTAACTTAAATACGGTGTGTGTATGTTAATTGTTTTTGATAAAAAATAATTTTTTTTAAAGATATCACTGGCAAAAATGTATTAAAACAATTTTGAATGGTTTAACAACAAGCTACAAAGAAGGTTGTGTCTATACGTTGGTAACATAACAGCTGACAATATAATAATATGTTTGTAACAGTTACTTTATGATTCTGGTTGGAGCAGCTACTGTTACGATCTGGAAACAGTTTTCGAAGAAAATAGGTTGTAACAGCTGATCGGCCATCCGCCAAAAGCCTGTCCAGGACTATAGTACAATAACTTAATCAAAACAATCCTCGCGAAAAATACGAGAATCCCTCACAGATGTTTTTAAACCCGATGTTTCAACACAGATGAGACGAGTGAGATTCACTAGACTCAGCCGCATAGTCTAGTGTCTAGCATCGGTATATACTACGTAAGTGTAGTATATATCGATGGTGTCCATCGGGTGCCAGAGGACAGAGCGGCTTTGTCCCAGGATGGGTTCACGGCCGGACACAGTCACGGGCAGGACGCACCGCCAGGGAAAGGTTAAATGACATGGCGTACACCCTGCACTACATTGGAGAACTGTTTAACTCTCTATCTTTTTCTCAATTTCTAGGCTTGCAGAAATAGATTTTGAAAATATTCTGTGCACTAATGCCCATCGTATACAACATTCAGAACAGAGAGAAAAGTGTATATGTACAACCCAATATACAAAGTGGGTAATTAAAAACTCAACTAATTTGTATTCTATGTTAATGGCAGTGTTAGAATTAGTTTTGACGTGGTTTTCACATTGATGTTTAAAATATTACATGTGCAATTTAAGACAGGGGTATAGCATAAATGTATGTTAATAATTTTAAATAGCAAAAAACTGCAACTATCAATAATATTTACAAAACTCAAAAAATATAATACTTGTACATATTATACAAAAATAATTTTAACGAAGTTGGTATATGTACATTTATATTTTATTAAAACACATAGGAACAATGAGCATAGTTTGTTTTCCCTTTATTTATACAGTCCTATGCATAATGATTAATAGTCTTTAAGTACAGAAAGTCTTTCACCTCTCTCTTAAACCAACGGAAGTGCTAGGTACCCCATGTTTAGTATAGGTACTCGTTTTATTTTTAAACTAAAATAGTACTACAATGTTAAAATGCACTGTATAAAAAGAGGGAAATAAATTATTAAAAATATAAACCTTAACACAGGGTATAGACCAATCAAATTGCATTATTAAAACCCAGGATTAGGTATAGGAAATGCACGGAATAGCCCCTCGCAATAAAAAAGCATCACCACCCTGTGCGTGCGAACCCGTTTAAACGGCTCTCCTGTAATTTCATTTTCCACCATTACCTTTTGCCACGCGACATTTTATCGCTTTTAATAAATCATCCGCGTCTCACGACATCGCTCCAGCGACAAAAAAAACTTGATGTTGAGAAACAACGTAGGTAGGATTCAATAAGTACTTTAACTTCACCACTCGCTTCCGGTAAGGAGGCAGGACGTAAGGTGGAAAGCCGCTCGCAAAACAAGCGATCAGGAACTGAACTGAAAAGAAGCCTCGGGCTGATTTTCGCAATTTCCGAGCGAACTTTCCCCAGCCTAGACACGAACTCGTGACGCCGCGAAACTGGGCTGACCTCCGTGTTGAGGTCGCGACGCTAAGCTTTTACAGCTCTTTGTTCTAGCTAACCTACTAACTTTATTCTGGCATAAGTTAACGAGGGTTTTGTTTGACTTGCGTTTGCTTCACATTTAGTTTTGCCATGGATGAAATATAATACATATTATTATTATATTTCAATGTATTATATTTCATCTATGGTTTTACCATTGACTATGTACACTAACGTGAATAGACCTCTCATCCAATGCATTTAGTTTGAGGCAAAAATTTTGAAGTTCGGTGTACGCGGCGCCAGAGTCGATGCCATCTATGTTGTTATTAGCTGTTTTTACAGTGCTGCAAAAATACTTTACCAAAACATAAACATAACTTTCAGTTATAAAATGTTTCATCCTTTGTTGAGAAGAGCGGTAATGCTGATGTATCTATCATATGTTACGTGTACTTTCATGTACGCCGCAGGAGATCGCACCACGGTCAATAGGTTTCACACACGCCCATGCTATGAGAAGTCTACTTACGTTAGTGTACATAGTCAATGGTTTTACTAAGTCAAGAACCAATACCCATCTAACCTAAATCATCAGGAATACTGAGGTGCAACAATTGTTGCACAGCAACAATTGGTCTAGCAGTGTGTGGAATAAGTAAAAACAGAATTTATACGTAGAAAATAGCTGACATTTATATGCCATGCTTTGCATTGAAGGGTATAGCCTTGATTGAATACAGTGCAGCCTAATTTTAATCAAATCCAACGTTATATTCCAGTCAATCAGTCGCAGCATATCTCAAGTATGCACAATGTTTTAAATCTCATAATAAAAATATAAATAAATTTATACGGGGAGAAATATTTGTCAATTGAGGAAGTAGATTTGACTGCTACAAATTCCACCTGTAACTGATTCTCAATAAATTACAGTATTGATGCTTTTTATAATTTTATCACAAAACATCCATATGAAATACAGTTTACAATAATTTGCAGTTGCTGTATTTTTCATGTGAGATTAATTACAATCATTTGGGTAAACATAGACAGGATATGAACAAAGTGCGAAACTGCGAAATAAAAATATGGCGTGAGGACAGCGAAATGGATGGGTTGGTGGACGGGGCGACGTTATCAGTTGTTATCACGGTGCAGCTGATAACGGCAATTAGTAAACAAACAAACACGGTCCGAGCACGCCGCGACACGCAGCGCCGCGCGGCGGCGACACGCGGAACTACGGCGCGGCGCGGGCAAACACAATCAGTGGCGCATTTGCTCACTAGTAATATCAGTTACAGACATTGCGCTTAAATGCACAGTGCAAAAAGGATTTCTTTTTCAAAAAGGGCTCGTTCGCTCCGCTCACTCGCCTTTCAGACTGTTATTTTAGGCCTAGGGGTGCTGCACTCTGGTGTTTTCTGTATTTGTTCAAACACACAGGGCCGCCGAGAGGGGGGGCAGGGGGGGCAGTTTGCCCCGGGCCTCAAGAGACAGGGGGCCTCATCTTCAGGCGTATTTTTTTTCCATCTATGGGAGCAAAATTTAATCTCTGCACAGGCTATGTAGTAACACCATGTATTTTTGAAAACCTATCTTCTAACCGTAACAAAGTATAGCCTATAACCTTATATACAGGCCTATCAGCCTGTATGAGTCTCCGTGGTTTCAAGCTCTGTGTCGGTGAACAGACGCCGCGGCGGCGCCGCGCCAGCCGCCTCGTGCTGTGCCGGTATTTGACAGCTATACCATTGCAAAAATATTATATTTTGCAACCGATCCTTCACGGCTTCGACTAATATTATCATGCCTGCGTTTGTTGGTCCATCCAAGTATGTAAGATAGAAGAGATATATAAAATAAAAGTGTCTTTTAATAATGCCATAAAAGAATTTGCCATATTGAAGGCAAGAAAGAAACGTTTGCGAGTTGGTAGTTTTTGTGAACGCTACTTAGTTTTGGTTAAGAACCAACACTGAATTATCTAATGTATTAGGGGTGAAGTTGAGGGTTAGTCTTGAGTAAATGGGACCTTGCGTAATTCTTTCAAATTTTTAAATTAATTATAAAGCAAAAGCAACTAATTATAAGTTCAAAAAGCGTTTAGTAAACAAAAAATGTAATTAATTAACCATTTAGGCCTAAAACCACTTGGTAGCTCTCCAATAAGCACTCTCAAACCCAGCCAAAGTGCCAGTTTGATCAAACTATTTCATGTAGGCCTACTGTAAACCTAAGTACATTTATCCTAGCTATATCTTAGAATAATACAAATAAAATATGTATGAATCACTTAAGAAAAGAAAGCAAATTGTGTGCATAGATACAAAATAAATATCCAAAGAAATAAAAATAAAAAGGTGTAGCCTATATTGCATCTGGGGGGGGCCTCACACTGGAACTCTGCCCCGGGCCACAAAAATTCTCTCGGCGGCCCTGCAAACACACGTTGAATCTGTAACACATGGATTATAATTATTTTGTTAACAACTGTTTTCATAATTCATACTAATGTTTTTGTTTTTAAATTAAAATGCAATTCCACTATTTGATTGGTTGTTTTATAATTTTACATTACATTTATTCATCTAAATATTCAATATAATAAGCAGTATGAAGTACGAATTAAAAGTGATTAATTTAATATACAGTAGTACCATTAAATAATTTAGTAACTGGCTGTCAAGCAAAACCACATGTTTACAATAACACGTGTCCTGCACTTTGACAGTTGAGTCAGCTGATTTTATTGTTTCTTTGTTTTCATGTGTAACTCATTGGTAACTGTTTAGACCAATTTTAAAAATCATTAATTTCAATTAAAGATTATAAAGAAATAAGATTATTCCTGACAGAGAAATCTGTATTTATATTTTTAATATCCCAGAACTAAGTTTGGAAAATTTGAAGGAAATTCTGAAGTGTTCGAGCAGTTTTTGAGATCCGTGTGCAAACATACAAACGTAGTCTACATACATACAAATATACTTTACTCGTATTAGAGTGTAGGATAAGCAATAGGTTAAATGTGAATTAACGTAATAACTATAAGGTGTTAGATTACACATTTTGAAGGGCATTTGCAAACCAGAAACCAATTATTAGAGCGAGAAAGGAGGAATCTTTATTTATTTTCATGTTAAATTCCAATCTGATGTAGTTTCAGATAATTTAGGTTCTCTTACTTTTAATGATCAGTCATCTTATGGTTAACTTCGAAAAGACATGCAAATCAAATGTTACCAGGTCATGGAGTTTTGTAGGTTACTGTATCCAACGCCAGGGCCCGATCCAACTTAACCAAAATTCCATCAAATAATGAGCCTACTCCTAATCTATGACCTCATTACCTGCTCCAAATACGTTTAGTTATGGCTTTTTGTTTTTTTTTTTCTTTGTGCCATTAGCACACTGTCTCTCCGTTACTATGTGCAATGCGTTATATTTTAATTTTACCAACAAATCGACAAGTCTTATGGGTTGCGATTTTGGTAAAGAAACTACCACAACGGAAAGTAAACAAAAACAAACACTTCTTACAATATAGGTGAATCTTACCTCCGTCAACAGTCCAATTTCATCAGTATACAATTATTACACTAACATGTTTCGTTGCAAATGCAACATCATCAGAGCTTTCAAGTCGTCAATTATTTAAAATAACACATAACACAACACGAACACGAACATTGACACGGCACAAACGAATAAAACTTTTGATAGCGCGCTATCATGGTGATCGGTCCCGGCATCGGCAGTAGACTGGAGTCTTACGTAATTCCCTCCCCTCCCCCTTCGTTATCGCTGTTATCAGCACGGTGGTCAGCTGTCCGTGAATGGATTATTGTGTTGAAGAGAGAGTGGGATTTAAATTGTAATTTTTCATTGAGGATGTGGTCTTTGCGATGCTCTTCTTTGTTCATTCGATATATTTCGAATTCCTCGAGAGTGTCCAGTTTACTACCTTTTCTACATATGTGTAGAATCTCCAGGCCATTATTTAAGTCGCTCATAGAATGATTGTGGTCTATGAGGTGTTGGGCAAATGCCGACTTTTGTTTAGTATTTCTGGGGTTCGGCCGGTGTTCTTTATAGCGCGTTTCAAACGCACGCCCCGTTTGTCCAACATATTTGCTAGGACAGTCTGGGCAGCATATCTTGTACACACCCGTTTTTTGAGTTTTGTCACCTGTCTTTTTATTACAAGATAACATATTTCTGGTTCGGTTTGTTGTCCGAAACGTTAATTCAATACCTTGTTTTTGCAATTCTTTCTTTAAACTGTGCTCTACAGTGTGACTGTACTCAATACAAACATATTTTTTCTCTAGACTGTCCGAAATACTATCTTTTTTATTTTTATGTTTGTTTATGAGCCTATCTACCATGCCAGATCTGTAACCATTAGATGAAGCTATGAATTTCATAATATTGTATTCCTTGATATAATTTTCAGGACTTAGTGGGACCGATAACAATCTGTGGACCATTGAATTGAAGGCTGCTAATTTCTGAGAGTATGGATGATAGGATGAAGAGTGGATAGTTTGTACTGATGTGGTGGGTTTTCTGTATATGGCGTAATCAAATCTTGTGTTGTTCTTTGTTACTGTCAAATCGAGGAAATTTATAGAATTAATCTGTTCTGTTTCTAGTGTGAACTTCAATTTTGGTTCAATCTGATTCAAATAATTTAACAGTAGGCCGAGTTGTCGATTATTGCCATCAAACAAAACAATGGTATCATCCACATACCTATAATACATGTATATTTTCCCTTTATATTTGTTTTTGTCAGATAAAATATAATGGTTTTCAATAAAATTCAGATAAATGTCAGCCAAAATACCTGACAATGGGGAACCCATGGCTAGGCCATCGTTTGGATATAGAATTTCCCATTGAAAGAGAAGTAGTTTTGGCGAAGCACTTCATTTAGCAGTTGCATTAACTCCATAACAGCTTCGGGTAGTAGGTTAGACTTATTAATCAAATTCTCTTGCACTATATCTAATGTCTTTTCAAGCGGAACATTGGTGTAAAGATTTACTATGTCAAATGAAGCAAGTGACTGGTGCATTTTAATATCAAGGTCTTTTGTTTTTTCAATAAAGTCATAAGTATTTATTAAGCTATGGTTGTTCTCAAGCACTATATTTTCCTTTAATAAACGTTCTAATTTCTTGGCCACTTTATATGTGGGAGCACTTGTGTAATCTACAAGGGGCCTAATGGGAATTCCTGCCTTGTGTACTTTGGGTAGCCCACGTAAAACGGGTGGTGTTGGGTTCATGACCCGTAAATATTTTATATCATTTTCAGTAAACAATACTTTACTTTGATTAATAAGTTTCTTTATCTTGTTTTGAAAAGGCTTTGTGGGATCTTTGTTAATCTCTACAATATCATTATTAAGGATGAAATCATGTACCTTGGCCTTGTAATCATTTTCGTACATTATCACAGTTGTGTTGCCTTTATCGGCTTTACAAAGAATAGCATTGTTATCAATTAGTTTGGTTTTTATGTTTTGCAAAACTTTGATTTCTTGCTTTTGAGACGGAAGTAAAATATTATGGTTGTGTTTTTGTTTATATTTCTTATTCAATTTACGTGATACCATTAATCTAGTTTCATTTCTATTGTCTTCATCGACAATTGACTTAACTGCTATTTCGGCGTTAATTATTTCATTGAACTTAGCTTTCTTTCCGAACATTGGGAGGTTATGTTTCAACCCTTTATTGAGGAGTGCAATTTCCTCGTCATCAAAAACAATATTAGTTTCATTTATGGTACTGGGAAAAAAGTTAAAATCAAAGAGTACAGCCGTTTCCTTATCTTTCTGTTCGTTCACAAGCTTTGTTAGTTTCTTACGCAACGTGGTTTTCTTTTTCCTGATTACTCTGGAAACGCTTGACTCGACATGACGGATTAGATGTTCGAGTTCTGCATAGTGGGCCGTGTTGGCCATTTCTAGGTATTTCCTTATTAATAAAGCATTGAGTAGGTGTTTTTTATAGTACAGGGATTTTATTTCATTTCTTACCCAAAGTTTTTGTGCAGCTGCTTTTGTTTTCTTTGCAGCAAATGACTTATTGTTAATTTTAATCTGGGCATAATTGGGAATAACATCTAGTCTTAAACAATCTTTGTTGAATTTAATGTTGTGAACAGTGTTGGCTATTTTCAATTTGACGTTCTTGTATTGCATGGCTAAACGTGCCTGACTGGCTGAATGATTAAAATCCATGATGTTAGCCCCTGGACTATAATGCAGACAATATAGGTGAATCTTACCTCCGTCAACAGTCCAATTTCATCAGTATACAATTATTACACTAACATGTTTCGTTGCAAATGCAACATCATCAGAGCTTTCAAGTCGTCAATTATTTAAAATAACACATAACACAACACGAACACGAACATTGACACGGCACAAACGAATAAAACTTTTGATAGCGCGCTATCATGGTGATCGGTCCCGGCATCGGCAGTAGACTGGAGTCTTACGTAATTCCCTCCCCTCCCCCTTCGTTATCGCTGTTATCAGCACGGTGGTCAGCTGTCCGTGAATGGATTATTGTGTTGAAGAGAGAGTGGGATTTAAATTGTAATTTTTCATTGAGGATGTGGTCTTTGCGATGCTCTTCTTTGTTCATTCGATATATTTCGAATTCCTCGAGAGTGTCCAGTTTACTACCTTTTCTACATATGTGTAGAATCTCCAGGCCATTATTTAAGTCGCTCATAGAATGATTGTGGTCTATGAGGTGTTGGGCAAATGCCGACTTTTGTTTAGTATTTCTGGGGTTCGGCCGGTGTTCTTTATAGCGCGTTTCAAACGCACGCCCCGTTTGTCCAACATATATCGAATGAACAAAGAAGAGCATCGCAAAGACCACATCCTCAATGAAAAATTACAATTTAAATCCCACTCTCTCTTCAACACAATAATCCATTCACGGACAGCTGACCACCGTGCTGATAACAGCGATAACGAAGGGGGAGGGGAGGGAATTACGTAAGACTCCAGTCTACTGCCGATGCCGGGACCGATCACCATGATAGCGCGCTATCAAAAGTTTTATTCGTTTGTGCCGTGTCAATGTTCGTGTTCGTGTTGTGTTATGTGTTATTTTAAATAATTGACGACTTGAAAGCTCTGATGATGTTGCATTTGCAACGAAACATGTTAGTGTAATAATTGTATACTGATGAAATTGGACTGTTGACGGAGGTAAGATTCACCTATATTGTCTGCATTATAGTCCAGGGGCTAACATCATGGATTTTAATCATTCAGCCAGTCAGGCACGTTTAGCCATGCAATACAAGAACGTCAAATTGAAAATAGCCAACACTGTTCACAACATTAAATTCAACAAAGATTGTTTAAGACTAGATGTTATTCCCAATTATGCCCAGATTAAAATTAACAATAAGTCATTTGCTGCAAAGAAAACAAAAGCAGCTGCACAAAAACTTTGGGTAAGAAATGAAATAAAATCCCTGTACTATAAAAAACACCTACTCAATGCTTTATTAATAAGGAAATACCTAGAAATGGCCAACACGGCCCACTATGCAGAACTCGAACATCTAATCCGTCATGTCGAGTCAAGCGTTTCCAGAGTAATCAGGAAAAAGAAAACCACGTTGCGTAAGAAACTAACAAAGCTTGTGAACGAACAGAAAGATAAGGAAACGGCTGTACTCTTTGATTTTAACTTTTTTCCCAGTACCATAAATGAAACTAATATTGTTTTTGATGACGAGGAAATTGCACTCCTCAATAAAGGGTTGAAACATAACCTCCCAATGTTCGGAAAGAAAGCTAAGTTCAATGAAATAATTAACGCCGAAATAGCAGTTAAGTCAATTGTCGATGAAGACAATAGAAATGAAACTAGATTAATGGTATCACGTAAATTGAATAAGAAATATAAACAAAAACACAACCATAATATTTTACTTCCGTCTCAAAAGCAAGAAATCAAAGTTTTGCAAAACATAAAAACCAAACTAATTGATAACAATGCTATTCTTTGTAAAGCCGATAAAGGCAACACAACTGTGATAATGTACGAAAATGATTACAAGGCCAAGGTACATGATTTCATCCTTAATAATGATATTGTAGAGATTAACAAAGATCCCACAAAGCCTTTTCAAAACAAGATAAAGAAACTTATTAATCAAAGTAAAGTATTGTTTACTGAAAATGATATAAAATATTTACGGGTCATGAACCCAACACCACCCGTTTTACGTGGGCTACCCAAAGTACACAAGGCAGGAATTCCCATTAGGCCCCTTGTAGATTACACAAGTGCTCCCACATATAAAGTGGCCAAGAAATTAGAACGTTTATTAAAGGAAAATATAGTGCTTGAGAACAACCATAGCTTAATAAATACTTATGACTTTATTGAAAAAACAAAAGACCTTGATATTAAAATGCACCAGTCACTTGCTTCATTTGACATAGTAAATCTTTACACCAATGTTCCGCTTGAAAAGACATTAGATATAGTGCAAGAGAATTTGATTAATAAGTCTAACCTACTACCCGAAGCTGTTATGGAGTTAATGCAACTGCTAAATGAAGTGCTTCGCCAAAACTACTTCTCTTTCAATGGGAAATTCTATATCCAAAACGATGGCCTAGCCATGGGTTCCCCATTGTCAGGTATTTTGGCTGACATTTATCTGAATTTTATTGAAAACCATTATATTTTATCTGACAAAAACAAATATAAAGGGAAAATATACATGTATTATAGGTATGTGGATGATACCATTGTTTTGTTTGATGGCAATAATCGACAACTCGGCCTACTGTTAAATTATTTGAATCAGATTGAACCAAAATTGAAGTTCACACTAGAAACAGAACAGATTAATTCTATAAATTTCCTCGATTTGACAGTAACAAAGAACAACACAAGATTTGATTACGCCATATACAGAAAACCCACCACATCAGTACAAACTATCCACTCTTCATCCTATCATCCATACTCTCAGAAATTAGCAGCCTTCAATTCAATGGTCCACAGATTGTTATCGGTCCCACTAAGTCCTGAAAATTATATCAAGGAATACAATATTATGAAATTCATAGCTTCATCTAATGGTTACAGATCTGGCATGGTAGATAGGCTCATAAACAAACATAAAAATAAAAAAGATAGTATTTCGGACAGTCTAGAGAAAAAATATGTTTGTATTGAGTACAGTCACACTGTAGAGCACAGTTTAAAGAAAGAATTGCAAAAACAAGGTATTGAATTAACGTTTCGGACAACAAACCGAACCAGAAATATGTTATCTTGTAATAAAAAGACAGGTGACAAAACTCAAAAAACGGGTGTGTACAAGATATGCTGCCCAGACTGTCCTAGCAAATATGTTGGACAAACGGGGCGTGCGTTTGAAACGCGCTATAAAGAACACCGGCCGAACCCCAGAAATACTAAACAAAAGTCGGCATTTGCCCAACACCTCATAGACCACAATCATTCTATGAGCGACTTAAATAATGGCCTGGAGATTCTACACATATGTAGAAAAGGTAGTAAACTGGACACTCTCGAGGAATTCGAAATATATCGAATGAACAAAGAAGAGCATCGCAAAGACCACATCCTCAATGAAAAATTACAATTTAAATCCCACTCTCTCTTCAACACAATAATCCATTCACGGACAGCTGACCACCGTGCTGATAACAGCGATAACGAAGGGGGAGGGGAGGGAATTACGTAAGACTCCAGTCTACTGCCGATGCCGGGACCGATCACCATGATAGCGCGCTATCAAAAGTTTTATTCGTTTGTGCCGTGTCAATGTTCGTGTTCGTGTTGTGTTATGTGTTATTTTAAATAATTGACGACTTGAAAGCTCTGATGATGTTGCATTTGCAACGAAACATGTTAGTGTAATAATTGTATACTGATGAAATTGGACTGTTGACGGAGGTAAGATTCACCTATATTGTCTGCATTATAGTCCAGGGGCTAACATCATGGATTTTAAACACTTCTTTACGAGAAAAAGTATAGTTGGTAATGTTGACTTATACTAACAGTAAAACAATTGTGGAATAATAGCCAACGTGCAAGGCTTGGTCAACCCAGTAATTCTGGTGGAGTGGTGATTATTAGGTCAAATCCGAAGCTTAGGTTAAAACTACCGGAATTTGATCTTGCAGAGAATAATTTATAAGTCGGTGTGGAGTTAAGGCTAGGTTCACACGAGCGGTTTCTGCCGCCGCGGCACCGCAGCGGCGCCGCGGCGACAGTTGTCGCAGCTCCGTTCACACGAGCGGTTTCTGCCGCCGCGGCACGGCAGCGGCAGTTCGTGGAAATGTTCTCCCCACCATTGTTGGATGCATTCAGCTCAGTGTTCTGTCAACCACTTTATTCAGAAAATTGAATATTTTTTATCTTTCGTTATAGAAACATCTTACAATAGAAACGTCCTTTTCATGTTGGCAACGCTTTTATTGTAATTACTTCATAAAATATTTAAGTATCAATATGTAACAATTTTTGACGCAATTCACTTTATTATGCGTATTTCCTTTTTTTGATACATAAAAATTTCGTTGTTTTTAAAATATTGTAATAAATTCAAATTTTTGCAATGTCTTATTGTTTGTTTACGTTATTAAATGTATCAAAATATTTTATAAATAGTCTAACAATTACATGGTAGACCAACATTAATTATTTTGTCTTTTAAATATTTTATATTGTAGTGTATTAGCACTCTAATGTTCTCTAGCAATTTTTAACATTGTTTGTCAAAATATTCTTCACTAAAAATATGTTTGCTTCATTATAACGGGGTTTTTTTACCAATTTGCAGCAGTCAATCTAATTTATTGCAAGATTAATTATTGTAATTAAGATAGCCAAAAAGTTCTTTGATGTTGAAAAAAATATTTTTTTTTTGGAAACTCGCTACGTATAGTACGTAGGTCTACTGTAGTTTTATATCAAACCAAGAAGGATCCATTGTCACACGATGGCTAGAAATGGCGAGAACAAACAGTAAACAGTAAACACGGACTGCTGGCGACTCGGGACTGGCGGCGACTAGCTGCAACTGCCGCTCGTTTGAACCGCCTCGAATGTCTCCAGGTACTGCTAGACCGCCGCGACACTGGCGGCAACCGGCGGCACCGCGGCGGCGTAGCAGTCCCTGGCGGCGACCGGCGGCAGCTGGCGGCAGCTGGCGGTCGCCGCCGGTCGCCGCTGCCGCCGACCGCTCGTGTGAACTGGCTCATTTGACTCGGTCCGCTACGTCGCGCCTGCGGTGCCGCTGCGGTGCCGCGGCGGCAACAATCGCTCGTGTGAACCTAGCCTTATTCTCCTCCGACGTTGTTTCTTTACTCTGTGCTAAGACAACTTCAGTCCGTCCGAAGTGAAAGCCAAGAATATATCTTTGCAACAATGTACTAAGACATACGAGAGGCTAAAACTACTTTTAGCCCTTATAAATAAATACATCCACATAAAACCTTAAAACTTTTCATAATATTTACAATTTATTTTTTAATGGTAATTAAATTGAAATAATAATGAAAAACTGATTAATAATTGGAATTTTAATGAAATTCACAGAATTGTCTCTTCCGCGCATAGCGATGCTAGCGTCCCACGCGGTGACGGTAGAAACTACAACGGAGAGTTCTATCCGCAGAACGTTTTACAGCTTGCTGAATCCTCCTTGTTCCATACACACTGTTGTTACGCTGAGTTCTTAGTAACTACTGAACTGATTTTCATTATTTATATTTCAAATTAAAGGGATGGATGAAGATTTGCAGCTTTGCAGATCATAAGAACGAAGAACGATAGCTCTTAAGGCTACACCCCGCAACCCCTAAAACCTTCGAGCCAATGCAATTCTTATGAAAGACTAAAATTGGTTGTTGGATGAGCACATTTTAATTAAGAGTTCAAAAGTTCGTTATTGTTTCTATAACCACACTTTATATTTATTGTGTTCATGAAACGGAATCCTGGGCGTTTAAATTAAATTGAACGAGGAACAACAGCACCGAAGGTTTGTTTTGATCTGTATCCTTTATGGAAATTAAACTAGACAAAGAATTTCGTAAGCACTAAACGCGGACAATAGTTGAAAAGTGGGAGTGGGATGGATACAAACATCTTACATTGCGTGATTATTTTGATTTAAGACCCATTTTTAATGCTGGACAGTTAAGTCGCTTTGACTAGGCTATAGAACGGTCATCATAGCATTGTCATGCTTCATTGTCTCGAGATGGCCTCCAGTGTTTCTCAACCGGTGGTACGCGTACCACTGGTGGTATGCGAGTGCATTTCAGGTGGTACGCGAGAGACAAAGGGGAAAAATGAAATACACGAAAAATAAAAAAGCCCTTTTGAAATACGTGGTGCCGACAGCCGTTTTGGTCAGCTCAGTTCTGCGTTACAACGCTTTTACGCATAATTTGAGAGACTCTAATATGTAGCTTCACCTTTTCCTTACTAAAGCAATTTCGTGCCAATTAAATTATTTAAAGCTATAAGGATCTCGTTTTCCGAGCATACTGATGAATAATGATTTGGGTCCAGTACCCGTCTCAACCCTTGAATTAGGCTTATTTTAAGTTCAGTTTACCTTGTACTATTTGAAGTTACAAGACATTCCAACGAGGTTCCATAGTACTGTAATTGGTAGTATGTTAGTTGGTGTAGAAGGGTAATGGTGCGCACCTAAGGGAAAAAAATTCTTCCCAGAAAATATGCGGGCAAAAATTACCAATACATGTGTCGAACTCTTTGGTATTTAATGTAGTTTCTTATAAAAAATTATCATTATCATATATATTAACATGGATTAAATATACACCATTATATAAGAATTTGCACTTGCGCACGATTTCCCTACCCATCGGGTAATTGTGCGCATCGGGGTGGGTAATGGTGCGCAGGGACGTATGGGTTGAAATAATTAGAATAATTGTGTTTCATTAATATAAATTCAATATCAATAATATGGAATGTCTTAAAGCTAAACAATACTTTCTTTGAGCTTTACAATACACTTAACAAAAGTTTTGATTAAAATTACAAAATTGTTCAAGGGTTAATGCAAAATTAACACACGTAAGCTAATTTTCTGCTGTGTCTGCACCTGAGCTGTCTGCATGACTCCAGGACGAACAGTTTATGAGCATCTGTAAACAAGAATGTGAAAAGGGGAAGTAATTTTTTTCTTACCTATAAATACATGGTGCCCACTGCCGCGCACCATTACCCGATATTGCATTCGAAAGTATTTTATTTTCTCACTATCTTAAGAAGGGATGAAACCATAAATTAATTGGTTCAAGCGATAAAGCAAAGACTACCATTAATTGTAATATTAAATAAGTATTAAGTTATCTAAAGATCTGCCCTAACCTTACTATTTTCTGAGGCGCAAAAATAATATGACAAACACGACTTTTAGATTTTGGCCTCTCATAACCTCAAAAATTTCAGTATCGAAAACCACGAGGTCGGGTATTAGTTGTTAAGTCCCCCGCTAGGCTGCAGCACATACTGGAGCTTTTTAACTTATTTCATTCATAAGAAACTACGATGCGCACCTTTACCCGCCGCGCACGATTACCCTACTCTCCCCTACTCATACGTTAATTAATCACAGTAATATTTCTACAGCTTCAAAATAAAATGTTCCCCAATTAATGTTTTTTATTTTTTATTATTAAAATAGAACTTAAATAATTAATTGTTTTACATGTGAGTTTCATTTTTTTTCTCACACTACTAAATGTGGGGGTCTATAATGAAATATATTAAAAGGAAAACAATATCCTAGGCTCTCTCCGGCTGTATTGTAAGGCGGGGGAGGGGGGGTATGTATGAGTTTGGGTGGTACGCCAAAAAATTGAAAAGCCTCAGGTGGTACGTGGGCACAAAAAGGTTGGGAAACACTATGCGATGCGCCATTGCAACTCCAGAACTGCGTTGTAGGCCTATAACTCAACTACATCCAGATCCAGACTATTTTTTCAAGTTAATCGGGAGGTTGGATATGGAGCTGTGTAGGGCCCAACTGTAGGGAGACGCAGTGTATTACAATGAGTGAACCCGTGCAGAAGTCAAGTTGATAATGGTGGTTAAGAATAAAGATACCCCTGCATTTGCAATTTACGTGAGCGTACGCCCTATCATGTTTGATTTATATGAGTATAGGCCTATGTAAGTTTTTTAACCTTGTATTCTTTAAAGAGGTCTTTAAGACAGAAAATTAATTGAAAGTTTGGTTTAATTATTGACGTGATCATGACGCTAATGCGACGGACCCTTGGAGCTCATGGGCAGAAAAAAATAAATGTTAGTAAAATAATATTCCCGCTTTCATTTATTTACTTTTTGCAACAAAAATATTAGATCATGAAACTAATGCTTAAATTGTATGAACTCAAAGTTATATTTTTAAGTGTAAGTTTATTAGGTTGGAAACAAAATACAGGATATTTGATCGATTGGAAAACTGGGAATATGACATATTTGTTAAAACTAATTTTAAAATGCCATTGCTCACAAGCTTTTGAAATAAAAACGAAAAATGCCACATTAAATAATAGTAATACCCTACAACAGCAAGCCTACATTAATTTCAAAAGATCGCCCCGCTGGTCCAAATTTGACCAAAATGTCCGTTGATGGGATAGTTTTCGACCCGTAGCACTGTAACTAGAAATCCGTGGTTTAAAAAGTACTAGAGATCGCGTACTGGTCGAAATTCTACCAAAATATCAGTTGATCGGATCTCAATTAGTTAAAAAAATATTTATGACAAAAACAACTTACCATTTGTTATTACAACCACACAACAGCAGTCAAAATACAATGAATCAATCAAAATCAATCAATTACCTTTATCCATAAAATTAACATTAAAACCGCGAAAGCCTGTAAGGCGGATCTGTTGGCCGATGAGAATTAAACAGGAATTCTGCCCATGCATCTAGGCCTACAGGACAGATTTATAATGCGCTGATTTCTCCTTGGACGTACATAAAGTTGAGAAAAATAAACATGCTTGCCTATTAATATATAAATTTTATAACTGGAGAGACTTTAGAGAGACTTTAGAGACTTCATTTGAAACACCGACGCACTTTGGCGTATTTTAAGGTGAGTATGACTGAAGGGGTGAGTGTGATGATTGTGATGGATCAGATGAGGTGTAGCTTTGTTACTGACAAATATCAGCTGTTTTTATTTGTCAGGATCATTAATTAATAGCCCAATGACCAAAGGCAGCTGGGTCCAGTATCGAACCATCAAAAAGCACTAACTTTTTCTCAGGATCGAACCGGCTACCTTCAGATTCAAAGGCGAGCTCTTTAACCACTCAGCTACCCAGCCAGTCAACATCTGTTTTTCCTGATTTGCTAGCAACTTTATTACAACAGCTATCTAATTGATTGATTCAATCAATTACCATTCTTCCTTCATAGTAAAAAATATAAGTCTGTAGGGTGTAGCCCTGAGCCTGAGGCGGGACCTACAATAACAATAACTAACGTCATAACTATAACGATGTCTTTCAGTACAAATTGTTAAAAAGCTATTTTCATCTACAATTTTCTTACATTCATATTTTTACCCACAAATTTAGCAAAGAATATTGATGGATTTTTTTAATTCTTCACCTTAGAGAAAGATTATTGACTGTGGCAAAAACCGACAATTATGCGGGAAAATGTCTGAAAAGAAAGATTTAGAATTATTGAGAAAGTTGTTTCACGAAACCTTCAAGATCCCACAATAATGTAGAACTACCATGCGTAATTTTCCCATTACGCTGATTCTTCGGAATTTTCCTCGTCCATTTAAGAAAACCAACTGCGTACATACTCTGGACATTCTAGTCATTACATAACAATCAGGCAGACTCACGCCTGTCAGGAGAGTAACGTTGTAGTGTAAGAAAAGCTCCGACTCGCTTTTTTAAAATTTGGGAAAGTTCCTACAAATAGACTATTGAAATATTCTTTTTTTCTCCATAGATTTTTACTGTAAGATTTGCTCACTGTTACAGATTCTCCAAAAATGTTTACCGCAGCACGAAAATACAAATATTACTTGTAAACACTATGCTAAGTGATTCGTACTGACATTTTCCGAGGTCGGATCACTAGCATAAATTCACCACTCGAAAATAAAACTAATGAATAGTTATCAGCTGTTATAGCAAATCGGGTGATTTTCCAATCTGGATTATAATGGCATTGTCAATATTGTATAACCGATTAATATTGTTCTAAACTGAAGCACTTCTAATGGGGTTTTACAAAATGTTCTCTCTTTGCGTTAAAATTTTTACAGCGTGTATTCTTGGGTGTACCTCGGCGTACGTCCCAATATCGCTATTGAACTAAAACACTATTGGAGGTCGACTTTATCCAGACGTATTTTGGACTAATATGAATGGATAATTAATTATTTTATACTGGTTGTGACACTTCGTAAAGCTTTGTTACTAACCAAACCCGTTTTCTTTACGCTTTATCCTCTCCTATAACCAACGAAAGATCAATTAAAAGTAATCACGGCCAGATTGTGCAAGTGTACGCTGTAATCAGTTCTATGGCTGTAATTAGCTCTTGGCTATTTCCTTTTTCTGTGGCTATACGCACTACTCCATCGACCCACACATCGATTCTAGCTATCGATGTAAGTGTGAATCGATATCCAGCTGATTAGCTGTAGAACATCTGTATTGAGTGGTCAGCTGATCCAATTCAAGGTCGAGCCTAATTCATTATACAAACAGATGCGAACCCAACGGAACCGGAAGCAGGGTTGTGCCAACGTCAAGGGACGCGCCGGTTAATTGTTGCAATCACCTGATTTGCTAACAGCTGATAACTATTCATTACTTTTATTTTCAAGAGGTGAAACTTCAAATGTGCGAGTTTATTTTTCAGGAAAATATTTATACTAGTGATCCGACTTCGGAAAATGTCTGTACGAATCACAGTTTACGTATTTTCGTTGTGTGGTAAACATTTTTGGAGAATCTGTAACAGTGGGCAAATCTCACAGTGTAAATCGATGGAGGAAAAGAATCTTTCAATAGTCTACTTTTCCAATCTTTCAAAATACCCTGTGGGTGGCACCATTTGGAGTAATTACCAACAGTTCATGATCAATAATAGTCAGTACAGTAGTGTTATACGACTGACACAAAAACACAATTAGAAACTGATTTCAAAATGAAAGCGCAAATTGGGGTTAGGCATACCCAGAAAATGCCTAGCTCACACAATGTCGGTAGATTCTCTGTCTTGTGATGGTCAACACAATAGTGCATGTCCAATAATGATCATTTAAAAGGTTTTAAGCATTGGCTTAAGTATATGTTTACAAGTCGGACTCTTTGTTATTTTCACCGGTACACTTGCCCTTTCACCGTAAACAGAACCACGACGTCCATCACCTTATTTCGTAACGGTCCTCAGGAGAGGACAAGACACAAAACACTTTCCGTCTCGGCGATACAATCAGCTGTTGTGTCGTTGTTTGCTCCGGTTTCCCCGTCGCGGACGAGTGAAAGCGGGAAAAGCGCGGTTTTTGGCGGGAAAATCAATGTCCGTGCGTCTCAATCAAGCGTGCTCCCGTAACTCAGCCACAACTGTTGTCACTGTTATCAGTGCGAGGAGCGAGTGACGAGGTTGGCAGGGCAGGTGCTAACAATGGCATTTTTTTTAGAATGTCCAATAACACAGAGAAAGTTATTGTTTTGTTAACAATTTTTTATTTGAATTTCTAAGGGGAATTTTGTGGTATGCTTACTTTACGAAGTTTTTGAAAGTGGCTTTCCAAGGAGAGTCGGCCTGTTATGTCTGCAAAGTTGTTACGTAGCTAGAGGACCTTTATTTTGAGATTGTGGTGAAATTTTCTGGTGTAGCTGAAGATCGAACAAACGTAGAAAGTTTTTAATGTACTCAATTTATTTATTAAGGAGAAACAACAAAACCTGCAATAAACTCAACTACATCCATAGAAACAAACTTTTGTATGTGTTTTTCGGACGACCATAATTGATAAAAGTGATGGTAAACTATTCTAATATATATATATATTCCTAAATGCCAAAAATAGGCTAAGAGAGAAAGAAAAATCTACGTTAAAAAGCATACAAGGTAAAAACTATGTAAATCATTGTTAAGTACGGCCGTGCAGCTTAGTTTTCAAAGCAATGTACATAGATAGGACAGATGATCGTACGTCAAAGCCTTATTTAAAATTTTCGCTTCAGGTCAAAATTGATGTCGTGCGTGCCGCGAGCACGGCGCGCCTCGTGGCGGCCGCTCCGCAGGCGACGCCGTGTGAAAGTCAACTTGCATAACAGCTGCAGCTGCACACACGCGCCTCTACCCGCTCCCGCTCCGACCGTTCCAGTTACCCGGTTCCGCACCAGTGCAGCGGTTATCGGTTGCCAAATCACCAGAAAAACTAGACCCACTCATCTGATAACATGAGACATTTAGCATGTGAAAATGCGTGTATGGCTGTTATACAGTTTTTAATTACTACAGTATCTGAGTACCAGGTTAACCGAGCCTCGCTCGTTGGTTTTAATTCACTTTTTTAGTGTCATGGTAATTAAGCTATTTAAATCTACATCAAACTTTTCACACATAACAGCTTTAAAAAAAAACTGCTTAAAGTTAATGTTCCTTTGTTTTTGTTTACTTTTAGTTGTTATTTCGTTACCAAAATAGCAATGTCCCTGTAAGACCTATTAGACCAATGTAAAAATTACGATTTTAAAACTTAAATTTAGACCAAATTCGATTTTTGGGGCGCCGGAATTCTACCCCCAGGAAAAGTACCCCCATGAAAAAACGCTACGTCATTTTGACGTCACAGGTATGGGGGTACTTTTCCGGCCGCGAACTTTTGAAGAGAATACATTATACTCTACTTCAATTATTGGTTACGCACTTTTATAATTTATTTCTATAATGAACAATTTAAGCAATGTTTTGTAAGTTTACTAGGGGTGGAAAACTACCCCCGGAATTCTACCCCCGGAATACTACCCCCAGCAAAACTACCCCCGGCAAAACTACCCCCGGATTTCTACCCCCGGAATACTACCCCCAGGAAAACTACCCCCGGAATTCTAACCCCGGAATACTACCCCCAGGAAAACTACCCCCAGGAAAACTACCCCCGGAATTCTACCCCCAGTAAAACTACCCCCAATTGACTAGACCGGGAATCCTACACCCGCGAAAGTACTTCCACGTACACAATTAATTAAGTATTTAACAATTGTTATTTTATGTACGTGTTCTGGTATTTAAAACATTTCTATTATAAAATAATAATATGTTAAATTTACATTAATACAAACTTGCCATTCGGGTGATCTCGTTCTCTACCCTCACTCGCCGTCAAGTTCTATAATAGGCCTACGCTTTAGTTTTATATTACCAATCTTCCCTTAATCCTTTACAGGTTTTTAGCTGTGTGTTTTTGAAAATGCTTTTCTTGAGTGAAAATGTAATTGTGGGTGATAGTGAGTTAATGTTATTTGTTTAATGTTATATTTTACAAAACAATATAATAAATTAATGATATTATTATCTAAGGTATTTTTTTTATAAATTGTTTGGAAAAATGTGTATGCAGCAACTGATAAAAGAAAGCAGAAATTTCCTTCAAAGTTCATTCATGTTCAGGTGTTACATAATATTTATTAGATGACAATGTAGGCCCTACGTGCTTCAAACCTGAAAGTTAAATAGAAAAAATCGGAATAATAATATTCACAATAGACCTAATCTGAAGGAATTTTGTTCACTCTGATCACTCGCCTCCGAGATGGACAAGATCTTTACTCAGCAGTAAAATTCTATTACCGTGATACTGGTTGTACTAGATATATTGAGTTATATACTTTTCAGACTATCTAGATTTACAAAACGTGAGTTAAGTTACATAAGCATGAAGTGTATCCTATCCTATACTGTAACACGAGTAAGTTATATATTTGTATGTGTGTATGTTTGCACACGGATCTCAAAAACAGCTAAAACCATTTGCTTCCAACATTACAGATAACATAGTTTTGGGATGAATTTAATATAAATACAGGTCTCTATGCCAGAAAAAATCTTATTTCTTTATTATCATTAATTCAAATTTTAAAAATTTTAACATTGGTCTTATGGAGTTAAAAAATAATAATAATGAAAACAGTAGACTCAACTGTCAAAGTGCAGAATAGGCCTATGTGTTCCACATGTAGTTTTGCATGGCATCCAATTACTAAATTATTAAAAGGTACTATTTTATGATGAAAATAATCTATAATTTTTTAAATCGCACTTCATACTGCTGATTATGAATAAGAATAAAAGTAATGTAAAAGTATATAAAACAACAAATCAATTTGTAGAATTACATTTGAATTTAAAAACAAAATCATTAGAGAGAATAAAGCAAACACCAGCTAACTAAATAATTCGAATCCATGTGTTACACATTCAACATGTGTTTTAACAAATATACACGAGACCCGTAGGCCTACATTGAAACAGTCTGAAAGCACAGAAAAAGGAAACTGAAAGGCGAGTGAGTGGAGCGAACGAGCTCGTCTTGAACAAGAAATAAGCCTTTTTGCACCGGACTGTCTGTAAATGATATTATCATATTTTATCTATGATATTACTACCAAAATTATTACTGTTTGTTTAAGTTTACCGAGCTAATGCTTGGCCCCTAGGTGCTGAAATTTATAAACCTAATATCAAAGTATATCATGGTACGGTAATGTATATATTTTATTTGATGTCAATAAAACCATACAGCTAAAAGCCTGTAATCGATTGAGGAAAGATTGGTTATATAAAAATAAAGCCTATTATAGAACTTGACGGCGAGTGAGGGTAGAGAACGAGATCACCCGAAGGGCAAGTTTGTATTAATATAGGTAAACTTAACATTTCTATTATTTTATAATAGAATCTATACTTATTTAATACGCTAAGGGTTTTTTGTCTTGAGAACTCCTCCTACAATTCTCAACCGATTTTCAAGTTTTTGGTGTCTTTGGATAGGGCTTAGTCTGAAGTTGTTTCCGCCAAAAACTGATAAAAATCGGACTTAAAATAAGGGCGCTATCCACAAATTAAATTTGAAATTTTCCTATTAGAATAACATTGAGATTGGTTTGAGCATTTTAAACATCTGTTAACGTACAGCTGAAGTTTTTGGTGATCACTGATATTCACAATATTGGATTGGTCGGATTTAATTGATATAGAACTAAATGTAACTTTTGTATAGCATGAAAATAAATTGCTCGATGTTGAGCAACACTTGCACTAGTTGTTTTAAATAGCAGAATACGTACATAAAATAACAATTGTTAAATACTTAAGGAATTGTGTACGTGGAAGTACTTTCGCGGGTGTAGGATTCCCAGTCTAGTCCATTGGGGGTAGTTTTGCTGGGGATAGTTTTGCTGGGGGTAGAATTCCGGGGGTAGTTTTCCGGGGGTAGTATTCCGGGTCTAGTCCATTGGGGGTAGTTTTGCTGGGGGTAGTATTCCGGGGGTAGAATTCCGGGGGTAGAAATCCGGCTGGTGTTTGGTTTGCTTAATGTTAATTTAGAGCAACCAAATTAAATAATAATGTATTTATAAAACTGGGGGTACTTTTCCGGCCGCGAGCCAAAACTCCATGCCACTTTAAGCTCCGCCCCTCGTGACGTCAAAATGACGTAGCGTTTTTTTCATGGGGGTACTTTTCCTGGGGGTAGAATTTCGCTACCCCCGATTTTTCCTGGGATTGAAGGTCTTTTTAAATTTATTTTTGGACCAAAACACTCTTAAATGCAGAGTTTAAGCAACATAAACCCGCTAAATTTCGAAATCGTGGAACACACATCCCTTCAGGCATTGCTCGTATTATAGTATAGGATTTACCGGCAAGATGACATAATTACGATCGTAAATCCTACTAAACATGGATATATGTACTTGGAGTATTTTTTGCTTAAGATGTTTCTAGAAAATGTTTAATAATTTGTTTACGATGGGTTACCCTCCCTATTGATGACCATTACCTTATATAAAAAGTGGGAAGTAATCATTTACGTACGTAAACAAAAATAAAGGAAAGGTGTTTGGAAATTTAATATATTTAATATCAGAATGGTCACTGATTAACAATCGCACAGAGATACAGTCTTAATTTTAAAGGTTTCTTCCTCCTTAGAGAGTTATTCAGATGTAAAAATAAACATTTAGTTTGAATGGCTTCAAAACTTTTCTTTATTGTTGTTTTTTGTTGAAAGTTGGTTAGGCTAATGTAACTCTATGATTCGTTCAATTACAGGCCAATCTAAAATGAGTATTACAATATTACAAGAGAAAATGCAAGCAAAGTATCCAAGAGGAGCAAGAAACCCTCTTCAACACTCTGCTCCCGCTATTATAAGTGGGCCCAACATAACATAGCGCGGCGGCGAGCGACTGAGCGGTGTAGTGTAGTGTAGGTGTAGGTTATTGTAACTCGGCCTAGGTGAAGGATAGTGCTGCAACAGTCGGCAGTACTGAGGCAATGGTAACGCGTGCTACTGGCGGTATTGCTGTACGACCACTGCCACTGCAATATAACGTTAACGCTACCTAGCAGCGCGGCGGCGAGCGACTGAGCGGTGTAGTGTAGTGTAGGTGTAGGTTATTGTAACTCGGCCTAGGTGAAGGATAGTGCTGCAACAGTCGGCAGTACTGAGGCAATGGTAACGCGTGCTACTGGCGGTATTGCTGTACGACCACTGCCACTGCAATATAACGTTAACGCTACCTAGCAGCGCGGCGGCGAGCGACTGAGCGGTGTAGTGTAGTGTAGGTGTAGGTTATTGTAACTCGGCCTAGGTGAAGGATAGTGCTGCAACAGTCGGCAGTACTGAGGCAATGGTAACGCGTGCTACTGGCGGTATTGCTGTACGACCACTGCCACTGCAATATAACGTTAACGCTACCTAGCAGCGCGGCGGCGAGCGACTGAGCGGTGTAGTGTAGGTGTAGGTGTAGGTTATTGTAACTGGGCCTAGGTGAAGGATAGTGCTGCAACAGTCGGCAGTACTGAGGCAATGGTAACGCGTGCTACTGGCGGTATTGCTGTACGACCACTGCCACTGCAATATAACGTTAACGCTACCTAGCAGCGCGGCGGCGAGCGAATGAGCGGTGTAGTGTAGTGTAGGTGTAGGTTATTGTAACTGGGCCTAGGTGAAGGATAGTGCTGCAACAGTCGGCAGTACTGAGGCAATGGTAACGCGTGCTACTGGCGGTACTGCTGAGCGACCACTGCCACTGCAATATAACGTTAACGCTACCTAGCAGCGCGGCGGCGAGCGACTGAGCGGTGTAGTGTAGTGTAGGTGTAGGTTATTGTAACTGGGCCTAGGTGAAGGATAGTGCTGCAACAGTCGGCAGTACTGAGGCAATGGTAACGCGTGCTACTAGCGGTATTGCTGAGCGACCACTGCCACTGCAATATAACGTTAACGCTACCTAGCATCGCGGCGGCGAGCGACTGAGCGGTGTAGTGTAGTGTAGGTGTAGGTTATTGTAACTGGGCCTAGGTGAAGGATAGTGCTGCAACAGTCGGCAGTACTGAGGCAATGGTAACGCGTGCTACTGGCGGTACTGCTGAGCGACCACTGCCACTGCAATATAACGTTAACGCTACCTAGCAGCGCGGCGGCGAGCGACTGAGCGGTGTAGTGTAGTGTAGGTGTAGGTTATTGTAACTGGGCCTAGGTGAAGGATAGTGCTGCAACAGTCGGCAGTACTGAGGCAATGGTAACGCGTGCTACTAGCGGTATTGCTGAGCGACCACTGCCACTGCAATATAACGTTAACGCTACCTAGCAGCGCGGCGGCGAGCGACTGAGCGGTGTAGTGTAGTGTAGGTGTAGGTTATTGTAACTGGGCCTAGGTGAAGGATAGTGCTGCAACAATCGGCAGTACTGAGGCAATGTAACACGTGCTTCTGGCGGTATTGCTGAGCGACCACTGCCACTGCAATATAACGTTAACGCTACCTAGCAGCGCGGCGGCGAGCGACTGAGCGGTGTAGTGTAGTGTAGGTGTAGGTTATTGTAACTGGGCCTAGGTGAAGGATAGTGCTGCAACAGTCGGCAGTACTGAGGCAATGGTAACGCGTGCTACTGGCGGTATTGCTGTACGACCACTGCCACTGCAATATAACGTTAACGCTACCTAGCAGCGCGGCGGCGAGCGACTGAGCGGTGTAGTGTAGGTGTAGGTGTAGGTTATTGTAACTGGGCCTAGGTGAAGGATAGTGCTGCAACAGTCGGCAGTACTGAGGCAATGGTAACGCGTGCTACTGGCGGTATTGCTGTACGACCACTGCCACTGCAATATAACGTTAACGCTACCTAGCAGCGCGGCGGCGAGCGACTGAGCGGTGTAGTGTAGTGTAGGTGTAGGTTATTGTAACTGGGCCTAGGTGAAGGATAGTGCTGCAACAGTCGGCAGTACTGAGGCAATGGTAACGCGTGCTACTGGCGGTACTGCTGAGCGACCACTGCCACTGCAATATAACGTTAACGCTACCTAGCAGCGCGGCGGCGAGCGACTGAGCGGTGTAGTGTAGTGTAGGTGTAGGTTATTGTAACTGGGCCTAGGTGAAGGATAGTGCTGCAACAGTCGGCAGTACTGAGGCAATGGTAACGCGTGCTACTAGCGGTATTGCTGAGCGACCACTGCCACTGCAATATAACGTTAACGCTACCTAGCATCGCGGCGGCGAGCGACTGAGCGGTGTAGTGTAGTGTAGGTGTAGGTTATTGTAACTGGGCCTAGGTGAAGGATAGTGCTGCAACAATCGGCAGTACTGAGGCAATGTAACACGTGCTTCTGGCGGTATTGCTGAGCGACCACTGCCACTGCAATATAACGTTAACGCTACCTAGCAGCGTGGCGGCGAGCGACAGAGCGGTGTAGTGTAGGTGTAGGTTATTGTAACTGGGCCTAGGTGAAGGATAGTGCTGCAACAGTCCGCAGTACTGAGGCAACGTAACACGTGCTACTGGCGGTATTGCCGTGCGACCACTGCCACTGCAATATAACGTTAACGCTACATAGCAGCGCGGTGGCGAGCGACTGAGCGGTGTAGCGGTGTAGTGTAGGTAGGTTATTGTAACTGGGCCTAGGTGAAGGAGACTGCTGCAACAATCGGCAGTACTGAGACAATGTAACACGTGCTACTGGCGGTATTGCTGAGCGACCACTGCCACTGCAATATAATGAGACGGTAATATGTGGTTACCTATGGATAATGGGTATTCGGAAAGCTGATTGTGGACCTATGGTGGTATTGAACTAAAACTCAGTGAGTAGCTATTGGCAAACTGAATTGATGGACTATTGAGCTCGAGCAACAACATGAATGGGCTGACTAGTCATCTCCAGGTTGTTGGTGATTAACTGAAGGGTGACTATGGAGATGGTTGAGGATTGAGGTTTTAATGTCGTGAAATGAGATATCTGGGAAATTCGTGGCTTATTGACTGAACCTAGGAAACGTATCTGAAGGGCATACTGTGGGTACTACCCAGGGACGAATCGTTGCCAAGCACAGAACCAAGAACCTATCAGCCATTTTGATGAGTGTCTTAATTATAATCTATCTATACTAAATTAATTGCAAGGTGAATATCTAATAATGAACTGTATCTAGAAATCTAAAACCCATCCTATGGCTGATGGCCCATGTCGTGAAACGACATGAGCGCTAAGGTTATGGCTCCAGACTACCTCTACAGAACAAGTTACAGCCTTTATTGACTGGCTACATAATAATTGTACTTGAGATTAATTAATTAATTATCATTCCCCCGCTCATCCCTAGCCTACTGAAAACCCCCAACTAAACTTAAACTTACCTGGACATTTTGGTCGCGATGTTCAGGATCCGAAAGGGCACCTCTTCCTTGCCAAGCCGGGGAGTGAGAGAAAGACAGCCTCAGAATCTTTCGACTTCGCGAACCGATTCGAGAACGTTCTAGAAGGAGGCTGTCGGATACCGCCACTGTGGCCAGTGTCTCGACAATCGCTACTATATGGAGTGCTGGCGGCACGAGCCGTCACAATAACGTTAACGCTACATAGCAGCGCGGCGGCGAGCGACTGAGCGGTGTAGCGGTGTAGTGTAGGTAGGTTATTGTAACTGGGCCTAGGTGAAGGAGACTGCTGCAACAATCGGCAGTACTAAGGCAATGTAACACGTGCTACTGGCGGTATTGCTGTGCGACCACTGCCACTGCAATATAACGTTAACGCTACATAGCAGCGCGGCGGCGAGCGACTGAGCGGTGTAGTGTAGGTAGGTTATTGTAACTGGGCCTAGGTGAAGGAGACTGCTGCAACAATCGGCAGCACTGAGGCAATGTAACACGTGCTACTGGCGGTATTGCTGTGCGACCACTGCCACTGCAATATAACGTTAACGCTACATAGCAGCGCGGCGGCGAGCGACTGAGCGGTGTAGTGTAGGTAGGTTATTGTAACTGGGCCTAGGTGAAGGAGACTGCTGCAACAGTCGGCAGTACTGAGGCAATGTAACACGTGCTACTGGCGGTATTGCTGTGCGACCACTGCCACTGCAATATAACGTTAACGCTACATAGCAGCGCGGCGGCGAGCGACTGAGCGGTGTAGTGTAGGTGTAAGTTATTGTAACTGGGCCTAGGTGAAGGAGACTGCTGCAACAGTCGGCAGTACTGAGGCAATGTAACACGTGCTACTGGCGGTATTGCTGTGCGACCACTGCCACTGCAATATAACGTTAACGCTACATAGCAGCGCGGCGGCGAGCGACTGAGCGGTGTAGTGTAGGTAGGTTATTGTAAATGGGCCTAGGTGAAGGAGACTGCTGCAACAGTCGGCAGTACTGAGGCAACGTTAACATGTGCTACTGGCGGTATTGCTGTGCGACCACTGCCACTGCAATATAACGTTAACGCTACATAGCAGCGCGGCGGCGAGCGACTGAGCGGTGTAGTGTAGGTGTAAGTTATTGTAACTGGGCCTAGGTGAAGGATAGTTCTGCAACAATCGGCAGTACTGAGGCAATGTAACACGTGCTACTGGCGGTACTGCTGAGCGACCACTGCCACTGCAATATAACGTTAACGCTACCTAGCAGCGCGGCGGCGAGCGACTGAGCGGTGTAGTGTAGGTGTAGGTTATTGTAACTGGGCCTAGGTGAAGGATAGTGCTGCAACAGTCGGCAGTACTGAGGCAACGTAACACGTGCTACTGGCGGTATTGCCGTGCGACCACTGCCACTGCAATATAACGTTAACCTCACGCCTTTCAACAGGGGAGAATACAAGATCCTTGAAAAACATAGTTACTCTACTTCGGAGAAAAGAAATAACGGCCCAATTGCACATAATTAAGCCATACAAAGGCACTCAGTACGTCGAAGTGAAGTTAAAGTCTGTTGAGAATTACAGAATAGACCTCCTGGTATACAGAAATAATTTCAACCCAACAAATTTATTCCTTAAGTAATTGTTTTGACTGTAGAGGGACAAATTGGTATTGGTTAACTTGGATCTAGCGGTATCTGATAAACCTTTAGAGGTTCTCTTATTTAGCAATCTTGGATTCATTGCTCTTTTTCTTAATACACAGTGAAATTTGATCCTAAAAAATAATTTGGACAACGCGCAGTGGTACAATACAGTATATTTAGTTGGGTATTAATTCTTGATAATCATTTTTCACATGTTGTTGAACAAGTATCACAATAAATAACTACACTTTTTCGTCAAAACAACACTTATTTAATTCCACACTATAGTATTGGTACCTACACCAGTGTGGTAACCAGTTTCGAGAGATGCGAGAGAGATTGTTGAAGACGACAACATAGCAAGTGTCGAAACGGGTTACCATAATGTAAATAAAGGTTTTGACGAAAAAGTGTGGTCATAGTTGGAATATTAATTGTCGGCTGAATTGAATATTTCATTGTGATTCCTGGGCTTTAGACAGAGGCAACAGACAGATTTTTTTTACTAAAAAGCTTAAGACCAGCAGAACTTCAAAACGGCTAATTACCGGTTCTATATTATGCAAATTTTTGGACCAGGAATTAGAAACAAACCTCCCCTTCTCGCTGCTCTGTTCTTCGCCGGCGTGGCGGGCGATAAGAACATGAACAGCTCCTGTATCAGCTGTGCCCATGTATCCAGTGACACATCGATATTGCTGTCGACTGACAGCTGTCTGTTCTGTTGTAATCGATTGCTGACGTAAACCGTGCCGAGGAACAGGAAGACTGAAGGAAGTTTTACCGGAATATCAACTACGTAGGCCTATGTCATGCCAAATCGATCATGTACGGGGAACACTATAGCTATTATCTCGTCAGATTGGATAAAAAATAAAATAAAACCCGTTAAACTATTTTAATTTTTTTCTGTAAGAAAATTTAATTTGGGAATTATTAAGTTTCTTTTTTGCATTTTCTTCCAATGAAAATGTTTGAAGAAAATGAGTCATCACAGTTTCTGATCTCAATAGATTAAAATATGATTTCACATAACTATACTTATTTTTTCTCCTCAGTAAATTCACTGACGAGGAAGGGTTTGCCAGGCGGAAGCTTTGCATGTTCATCGATGTGTCCTGGTGCCTCTTAACCTAGAACTTTATCGACTTCATTCGCTAAGCGCAATCGATGAACTCGATCGGTTGTTACCAACTGAAATGCCAATGCCATTGCCATTTGTATATTGCGGTGCTCTCCGAATGCGAATACAGTAAAAATCCTAAGAGAGCACGAGGGGGCAATGATGTATTGAGAAACCTTCTTGCATCAGCAAATGATTCGTAATTTGGTTTATCCTATTCGCGGGGATTTGGCCCAAACTGAATTAAACACACTGTATTTCAGATGGCCTTTAAAATTAATTTATTAAAGGGAATTGAGTTTCCTCCTAGAACAATATGATTTTTGAACCATTTAAGCGCCTTAACCAATTGGATAATTGAGAATAATTAATCACTAGTGTTCTTGTGGCTCGAAATCGAGTAATTTAATTTGTACAATTATTTTACTTTTCTTTTTAAATCAATTACACCTAACCAATCCAGTATTGTGAGTAACAGTAATTACTCATTACTAGTAACAGTAATTACTCATTACTAGTAACAGTAATTACTCAAAACTACAATTTTGTTTACAGCTAAACATTAACAGATGTTAAAATTGCTTAACCCAATCCCAATATTATTCCAATG
>CM061534.1:11024735-11133360 GCA_030545055.2 Neoaliturus tenellus | reverse complement strand
TGTTTATTTTTGCGTTTTACGTTATATTATTCACGTTTTAGTCAACGGTAAACGTTACCGTTTCGCCAATTCAGTAATTACGTAAATATTTACTGATTTCATAAATTTCCTATCAGCTGTTGGAAAGTATTATAACATTATACTTCATACGGAATGACAGCTTATTTCATCCTTGTTGCAGTGGTACCACTCGTTTTTTGCCAGAAACAAAAATTACCTGAACTACGATTTTTTGAAGTTACTCATGTTTTGTGATTTTGCGAGAATCTGGAGCTGCCGCGAGTTCGCGCGTAATTTTTATTCAAATGTAACTAATGATTACATTGTTATACTTTCGTTATAAGGTTCGCCCTTATAATAAAATGAAACTTCAGAATCTCCTCTTTCCATTGGTATAAGATTTATCTCATTTTACCGACGTTTTCAGTGCATACAACGCAACGGAAAAAACTGTTACTGTACAAATAACGGTAATCATTACCGTTGCCATTTCACAAGCATATGTTGAAAACGGTAATCATTACCGTTCGCCACTTCTAGGGTTTAACAGTTAAGTAAACAAAAACAAACTATATATTTTGTAAGCACTATTAAACAATTTTTGAGAGTACCAGTACTTGTTCTAAAAAATGATTAACTCAATAGGCCTAATTCAAACGAGAAGACAAAAAGCCAATTCAAACACAAATGTTAACTTATCGGAGCAATACCCTGGATCACAAAATAAAATATTAGTAAGTTGTAGTTCTAAAATCAATGAATTAAGAAATGAAATTGCTGAATTAGAGAGACAAAAATGTGCTTTAAAAGAACTAAAACACTTAAAATGTAAGCAAGTCAGTTTTAAGACAAATTTAGAGACAATTAAGAGTCAAAAACCTCCTAGAAATAACGTCACAGATAATTACTTAAATGATGATCAAATACAGTCATACTTTGAATGTTTGTCTAATGAAATCTATTCAAGAAGGAATGATGTTATACTTGTTGGACCGACAAACACACAATTACTAAAATTTGGCACACTATATGAAAATATAATAATACTTAGGCCCTACATCTATCAATTTTAATGAGAAAAATTTTGCTCTATTTTGTGTAAATAACTGTCCGGAAACCCAAAGTATACAAGGCAATAATGGCACACACTGGAGCCTATTAGTCTATAGTAGAGAAACTAACGCTTTCTATCATTTTGATAGCATTAAAGGCTTAAACAACAAACATGCCAAAACGCTTGCACAAAATATATGTAATGAGGCACTGTTCATTGAAACTGAAACAATACAACAAACATCAAATTTTGAATGTGGATTGCACGTATTGGTAAATGCTATAAAACAATTCTAAATAATATTGTGAATGAAGAATCTTTGGTTAGTATTGATTTCAGCAATAGAGTAATAAGGGAGAATGTAGAAAATAATGAGCATACACAAAATAAGAGTAACAGTAAATCGAATGAATATTTGACTTCCAATAAAGATGACTTGCAACGACTTTACAAAAGTGAGGTAAGAGTAGTTGCAGAATCAGAAAATAATGGATTTCAAACTAGATGGAAACTGCAAACCTATAACAAACCCCGGGTAGAAGTGACTGGTTTGAAAAGCCCAATCAAAACACATAACAGATATTCAATTTTTGAATCATCTGCCATGACACTTGAAACTGAAATGTCCAATTTATCTCAAGGTAGCAATAGGTTTGTTTCAAATGATACGGATTATATTTTAAAAAGAAATAACAAAATCTCTGACAAAAACAGAACTTTAAATAGAGAAAACAAAGTTATTGGATACATGAATGAAAGCAGTACAATGAAAGAAGAACTAGCCAATTCTGGAAACTCTTGGAGGGATAGAAAAAATAGAGTCAGAAATGAAAAAAACGTAGTCAAAGATGGAGAACCATCAAAAAATGAAGACATAGGTCTACAATTTTTTGACATTAAAATTAATTCCAATGATACAGTTCAAGAAAATACAATTCTCCAAAATTATATTTTACAGTAAATGAAGAAAAGGCACCTATGGTAAAAATATTGTCAGATAGTCATGGGAGACTGATTAACCAACTCCTTAAGAAGAAAATAAAACATTTATACAAAGTAACCATTGAAATTAAACCCAATGGCCTTTTAAAAAATGTGATTGGTAATCCTAAACAAATTGAAAAAGGTATGGACAAAAATGACTACATATTCATCATGGGGGGCACAAATGACATTGAAATGGATATCAATGAAAACTGTTTGATTGAACAGTTTGAGAATATTTTGCAAAATACTTGTAATACAAATGTTATAATATGTCATATACCATACAGATTCGATCAAAAATACTTAAAAAAGAAGATTGCAATGATTAATGAAAAAAAATGCTCTAACTTTAAATTATGCACATTCTAGAAGTTTATCGTTAGTTGGTCTAAATAGACAATGTTACACAAATCATAATCTACATTTAAACTTGTATGGAAAGCATAAGTTGACTTATCTATTGACACATGCACTTCCTAATATAACAAAAAATTACGTGAGTTTCATTCCAGTAATAACTACTGTTAGCAGAGGTGTTAATAAGGTAGGAAAACATTTTCAATATCCTTGTGATCTAACTTACAAATCGAGTAGACATTCCTTTATTCATAGACATAAATGAATATCTATATATATAATTCCGTAAGCGAATCGGTCCCCACGAAATATCTCGAGTTAGAAGAAAGATAGGGTAACGTATGATGGCTCATTTTAAAGCTTGAGGGCCAAGGACGCAAGGAAAAATACCAGAATTATCAAAAGTTACCTGGGCCTCGCCCCATTGGACCTCGAAGTTCCAATGTTAATCTAATGGAAAGACGATTTTTAGATCGACACGTGTGACGTGTGATTAAGCAGATGTTCCAGTGTTTTATCATAAACTCAGCTGGTTATTGAGCAGATATTTTGAGTTAAGATAACCGCATGGTTATAACTTTTTAAAATTGGCAATGTACTATAAAAAAAGGGAACACTAATAGTCATGAATGGATTACGGATCCACAGGAGATTTCATCTTTGTGACCCCATCTATGTCATTAAGGAAACAGGAGTAAAATGATTAGTATATTCATAATAATTTTTTTAAAGTTAAATTTGGCTTAGACGTGGCATGGTTGATATAATGGTTGATTGTCTTTATACTCAGTATGTAAAACTACTAACATTGGTTAACCTCAATATGAGGAATATTTTCTTTTGGTTTTATCAATTCTCTACTTTTTCGTTACGTAGGTCGTAGGGAAACAATACACTCCCGTTTATCCATAAAGACGACGAGTTTTTCATGTAAATGATAGTGTGCGAAAACTAATAGGATATCAATCAGTGTTTTACTTCATTAACGAACAGACAAAATAGACTACAATCAAAGTACGAGGGTCGTCGGTGGCGCGAAGGGTAAGGGGGCATAAGGGCACGAGGGAGACACAGGGGAAATTGGGGAAACAACGTGGGGCACAGGAGGGTACGGAGGTACGGGGAGGGACCATTGCGGAGATGGCGGCACGGGACCATGGGAAGGAAAGGGGTTTAGGGGATATGGGGCACGAAGGGCACGAGCGGTGTCTGTGGCACTAGCCATGAGGGGCAAGGTGGAGGCATGGGCAACATAGGGTCACAGGGAGGAACGGCGAGCATAAAGGCACGAAAGCATTTAGGTTACGGGGATGCGGGGGCATAGGGGGCACTCTGGGGAGGCATGGGGATGCACTGGGGAACGTGGTGGCGGGGATGCATGGGCACAAGGAGCACTAAGGGCGTCGGTGGCAAAAGGGGAGATGGGCATGGGGAGTAACGTCGAACAAGGGGGTACGGAAACATAGGGTGCCCGGGGCACGTGGTGGCGCGGGGTTGGGAAGGCACAATGGACACTAGGGGCGTCGTCGGTGTCATGAGGCATGGGCGGCAGATGGACATAAGGGCACGGGGGAGGCTTGGGGGACATAGTGGCCATGGGAACCATATGGGAAGAACGGCAAGAATGTGGGCACGGGAGTACCGTGGGTGCGGGGGTATGGGGGAAATCGGGTTAGGGGGGCATGGGGATATAAGGTGCACGGGGAGGAAGGGTTGGCATGGATCACGGGGGTATGGGAGCATGGTAATGGGAGCACAAGGGGGAGGGCCTACTAGAGACGTTGGTGTCACAGAAGCTGATTGGGCATGGGGGACATTTGGGAAGAATGAGGAACATAGAGGGCACGGTTGCTACGGGGAAGAAGTGCGGGCATGTGGGCACTGGAGAAGGGGGGTGGCACAGGGGCATGAGGGGGCAAGGGAATACGGGGGCATGGAGGGTGCTCGGGCCCTGGGGGCGTAGGGGGTTCAGGAAACACGGGTCAGGAGAGGTGAATGGTTTCACGGGGAGGCTGGGGTCACGGTGAGTGTTGTGGAATGGGGGCACAGAGGTCCATTGGTCCTCGGTGAAGGGGTGTACAGTATTAATGGACTTATGTTGTATTGAACTATTTTATTTATTTGAGTTACAAACTCATCATGAACCTGTTTAAGTTTAAAACTATTTTCACCGCCTTCGTTAGTATAAATAGTACATTTCTTTTTTCTTTTTACCCCCACAAAATAGACTATTGTATTTTAACGGAGGAAATTATTGGTAAATTACTGATTGATACCGATCAAAAAGTTTTGTAAAGATTAGGAAATATTTTATTAGAAAATCCAAACGTGTAAAATCACATTACAGCTAGAGGAAAATACAGTAATACTGCAAGGAGGTGATAAATTGAAATTTACTTTTGGAGACAACATCACCATTTTGATTTTTAGGGGCCTTTGCCCCTATACGCCACTAGTAGACGTAAAAATTGTAATGACAATACTAACAATATATCATCTTATATACCAATGAAGATAAATTGTGACATGAATCAAAGCAAAGACAATTTTTTATGCATAGGATCACCACCAAACATAAAAACTTAGTAGACTATGTTAAAGATTCAAATACAATGAAAAATATTAAATTATTAGTTTGGGCCATAAGGGGAATGTTAAATAAAATAGACACTTTAAATACATATTTATTTGAGAATAAAATTGATGTTGCATGCTTAAATGAACATTGGGTTAGAATTGAAAATCTAAGATTAAATCAGATAAGAGGATTCAACATGGCAACTTCGTTTTGCCGGAAAATTAGAAGAAAAGGAGGTTCGATGATTATTATAAAATACCCCCGTCGCAGCAGACCTGCGTAATCAGCAAATTTCCAAAGAATTATTGTTTCAACATCAAAGAAATTTTTGGCTATCTTATATAATTAATAATCTTTACAAGAAAATAAAATATATTTAATGGCACTATATTTCTGAGTAAATTATTTTTATTTAATACTTTAAATAATAATATTTATACTGCAATAAATGACTTTTTTAACAGTAATAAAAGTGCACATCCAAAGCTTCCATGCAAAAGGAATGATTTGTTTACAAATAACAAAACATAAACATTTCAAATTTGACAAATATGCAGAAGACAGCTGATCAGCTGATTAGGAACAGACGCTTTATTATCTCCATCTCTCTTGCTCCCATTATACACTTATTTTCCATGGGAATACCATGAGATTTAGCTTGAAGGTTTGCTGCCATGAGGGTTTTTGATCAAATCTTAATTACTCACCACCTAGTGAAGGTTCATACAATTTTTTATTAAGATATGTTGATAAATAAGCAATATATAACTATCTAAAGATTTACCCATAAGAATAACATGGGAAACTTGATTTGAATTTTCTCTGTAACCAGTTAAGCTGTTTTAAAGATTCAAAATACTAAATTGTTTGTCTTTTTAAGCTCTTTTAAATGGTTTTCGTTGAAATTGATGAATTTTGAAATTTAGGTCCAAAAATGACAAAAACCCATTAAAAACCCCATAAAACCCCGTTCCCATAACCCGACAATGCTGGTTCGCGAACTCATAAAAATAGACCTGGTCTTACACCTTCATACCAAATTTCATCAAAATCGGAGGTTCCCTTCAAAAGTTATCAGTACCACGGACACATATATATGTATGTATATATATATATATATATATATATATATATATATATATATATATATATATATATATATATATACATATATATGAAAATGAACGAATGGTGTTTTTGGCTTCTGGGGACCTCAAAATGAAAAAGTAAAGTGGTCCCGGGCTTAGGTCTTACCATGGCTACTACGGTAATAGCGTATTCCCTATAGGGAAATTCGCTAAAATGATATAGATTTTCAAGAGCTTATTGCAATTAACAAAATGTCCGAAGAAATGATTACTGAAATGTCTGCAATCGTGCTAAAGAGTTTCAATATGATTGTTTTATCAATTTATAGGACATTCAACAAGACTTAAGTAATATTTCAAAGATTTTTAAATATACTGGATCAGACAATTAACATTCTCTTCAATTTTCGATTTCCATTATTGATTACTGGAGACTTCAATGTTAATATTATAGAAAAATCATATGAGACTGAAAAACTATGTAACTTATTGAACAGCTATGGCCTTTATCGTGTTGTTCATGAAATTACTAGACCTGGTGTGGTAAATCCAGGATCATGTATAGACAATATATTTACTAATCTGGAATATGACCAATATTATTACAAAATACTGTATACTCCTGAATCTGATCATAATGCCATACAATTTACAGCAAATTTCAAGTGCAAAAATGATAGTGAAGAAAATAATAAATATCAAAAAAAAGAATAATTACAACAAAATAATAAATATCAACAAAAGAGAATAATTACCCAGCAAAATAAGATATATTTCCTTGAAAATTTAAAATTCATTAACTGGTTATCTGTATACTCTAAAGTAGAAATAGAAGATAAAACTGAAGAAATTATTAACTTATATTTGAACACAGTTGATAAGTCTTTTCCTTTGAAATATTTGGAAATAAAAATGGACCCGTGAAAAATAAATGGTACTGTATACAAGAGACTTGGGACTCTTAAAAAAATCAATGTAAGAAACTGTTTAACATTTTAAAAGTTAATAACACTAAAGAAAATAAAATTGCTTATAAAAACAAACTCAAGGAATATAGAAGTTCAATTAAAAGTGCAAAAATTCAATTCAATAGTCAAGTGATTCTCAGAAGCTCAAATAAATGTAAGGCAACATTGAATATAATTCAAAATTTAACTAGATATAATATACAAGACAGATTTAGTATACCAAATAATTTGACTCCAGGTGGATTCAACAGTTTTTTTATTGAAAATATAAATTAAATGGTAAGTAGTATTGCAAATAAAAGACATAGTACCACTAGCAACTACTTAGAAAGATTTGCTGAAGTTCAAACCAAATTTGAATTTAAAGAACTTAAAGTTGAACACGTTTATGAGGCATTATGTAAATTGAATTCAAGTACAAGCTTGGACATTTACTCAGTAAACACTGTTATTTTAAAAGAATCTGCACCATATTTGAGTGAGGTGTTAACCACATTGTACAATAATTGTATTGAAAAATCAGTATATCCTACTTCGTTAAAGAAAGTTAAGATTGTTCCCATTTATAAATCTGGGAAAATTGATGAGTATGCTAACTACAGACCAATAAGCATTGTCCCAGCAGTCTCAAAAGTTTTTAAATTCTTGATATTTGAGCAAATTTATGATTATTTTTAAGAAAATAATTTATTTTCAAACAAACAATTTGGATTCCGAAGATGCCATTCAATTTCTAATGCATTACAGTATCGTTACTAATATCTAGCTCCATAACAGATCTAGAAATTGGAAAGATTGTTTCATTGAGGTCATTTGATGTATCAAAAGCGTTTGATACTGTCTGCCATGACATTCTATTACAGTAAGTAAATTGAAATATTATGGTTTTATGCCTAAATCTCTAAGGCTAATGGAATCTTTTTTGAATGAAAGATATCAATCAGTGTTTATACACGGCAAGTACTCAAAACTCAAAAAAACCATTAGAGGAGTTTCTCAAGGATCTGCTTTGGGTCCTCTACTTTTTAATATTTATGTAAATGACATTCCCATATATGTGTCTTCACTTGAAACAGAAATTACAATGTTTGCTGATGATGTAGGCATAAAAATAGCATCAACAAATTTGAATGAAGCAGAAAAAAAAATTACTGAAGTTACAAACAAGTTAATAGATTGGTGTGAACTGAACAAATTACATCTCAACCTAAATAAAACTCAAGATATCAAATTTAATTATAGTAGCAATTTAAAATGTTATAATATGTCAAAAACAATACAATTTTTAGGCCTTATTATAGACAACAAACTGGAGTGGAATGATTATATAGATATTACATTGAAGAAAGTGAATAAGGGTATATACTGTTTACGAAGAATAAAAGAAAATGTAACAGAAGATGTATTAATTCAAGTATATTTTGCATATATCCATTCAATATTGAGTTATGCCACCTTAATATGGGGACACGCCACTAACATGGAAAATTTATTTAAAGCACAAAAAAAAGCAGTACGAATAATATGTGGCGTAAATCAAAGAACGCATTGCAAACCATTGATGAAGAAATTAAACATCATGTCCCTCCCTTCAATTTTTATTTTCCAAATTTTACTGTACACTAAAGAAAATATCATCAAATTTCCAAAGAACAATAATGATTATTCAACAAGATATAAGTCAAAATTAAAAATGGAACGAGTAAAATTCAAGAAGACTCAAAAAAGCTTTACATATTTATATATAAAATTATACAATCATTTACCTGATCATATTAAATGTTTAGATTTGAAACAATTCGAGAAAAAACTGAAGATTATTTTAAGTGAAAATTGCCTCTACTGTACTGCATTGAAGAATTCTTTGAAATTAAATTTAATTGATTTTAGATATAAGTATTATTATAAGAAATTTATTTTATTTTTTAATATTGTAATGTGCCTCTGGCATCCAAACAATAAACAAACAATAAAACCCATGGGGGTGAGAGTATGTAATTTGACCACCATATGGGTTTTGTAGGCAAATATAAGTTTAACGCTTGATAATGATTGTACCTACCAAATTTTATCAAGATATGTCAATTAATTAGCAAAATAGAAGGTTTTGTTGATTTCCCAAAAGCAAAACATGGAAAACATAGTTTTTGGATTTTCTCCATAGCCATTTTTTTTTTTTTTTTTTTTTTTTTTTTTTAACCCTATAGAGGTTGCACTTTTTGCTCAACACTTTTGGTCGCATGGCGTCAAAATGACCGCAAATGTATTTTGGGATATATTGCAGTAAAAGAGTAATCAAATCTTTTTGTAATTAATTTTTATTTACTAAGACAATGTAATATTTACATAGTGAATATTTTATTACTTAGAAAAATAAAATTTGGTTATTTCTTAATAAACAAAATTTGCACAACACATTTGGTCGCATGGTGTCAAAACGACCCCGCTCCACAAACAAACGTACGCACAGATCGAATGCTTGCAGCGAACCGATCGATATTTTGCTGGTGGGGGTAGGGGAAGGTGGAGGGAGAATACACTGACCGACATCGCGCTGCCTCACCCTACTGCGTAGTAAATAAAAAAAATAAAAATAAAAACGGAATGCCGCGGAACTTTTGACGCCGCGCGACTTCTCTAGGGTTAACTAAGTACTAAAAAATTCAAGAAACTAGATTGTTTATTTTTCTTAAGCTCTTTTAAATGGTTTAAGTTAAAATTGTTGAATTTCATAAATTTAAGTAAAAAAAGCTAAAAACACATTTTTCCCCTTTTTAAATTCCATAAAACCCAGTTCCCATGGTCCGATCATTCTGGTTCGCGAACTCAATCAAGTAGGTAGAATGCTGGCTACCAAATTTCATCAAAATCGGAGGTTCGGAATAAATATATATAGCCTATATATATATTTATATATATATATATATATATATATATATATATATATATATATTTGAATGAACGGTGCTTTTGGCTTCTAGGGACCTGAAAACAAAAAAGTATCATGGTCCCGGTCTTAGGTCTTACCGTGACGACTACCGTAATACCGTAGCGTATTCCCTATAGGGAAATTCGCTAAAACCCGTTTTGGCCATTTTTGACCCTTTTGGAATCTCGTTTCCAGAACCCAATTATGCTGGTTCGAGAACTCATGAAAAATGGACCTGGTCCTACACTTTCATACCCAATTTCACAAAATCCATAGGACCTTTTTGAAAGTTGTCAGTAACACGGGCACATGATATACATTAAAAGTTCTGATCACTTAATTTTTTTAATGTGACATTAAAATAACTAACTGTACTTGGTTTTGATATTTTCTACTGGTCAACAGAACCTTTAATAAAAAAAGAGTGACAATATTAAGAAGTTTTCAAGATTTTTTACATCTTGGGTAAAAGTTGAAACAGAAAATGTTTAATCAGATTTTTGAACATCAACTAAACTTAGTTAACTAACTCATAGCAGTTAACTAATTGCCTCTTCAAGCAGTATTAACATGAATGTAAACAACACAATAATAATTAACAAAAATAATCAACACTAAGACCTGTTGAGCCAAGTATGTCTTTGTCGAGAACGAGCGTCATTTGTATCAATCTGTGCCTTCGAAGGAGCTAACTCCGGACAGTTAACTAATGAACTCATCTGCTCCATACTAAATTATCTTTTAATTAAACCAACAATAAAATTATTAAGGGCCGGTTTCTCCAAACACGTTTAACTTAAACTTAGTTTAATTCAATGTTAAAAGTATGGACGATTTTTATTTAAGCTTAAGTTTAGGTTAAAACTTGCTTCGAGAAACCAGCCCTAAGCATATTAATTTTAAACTAGGGATGCAAAACTATGACATCTTAATAATAAGATTTATAATTATCAATTGAAGAAGTAGAATACTCATTTAATTTGATGTTAGACCAAAGTGATACAGAAAAAGTACTAGGGGTACCTGTGCAGCGCAATGCGCTACATTTACCTGAGTACCTTGTAATAAAACCTTGCCCCTTTACATAAACAATTCAAAGTTCTATTTAGCATTAAACATGTGTTTTTATGATTTAACTAACAGATGTTTTATTTTAAATTTAATAAAAATTGTTCCCCATGTTAATCTTATGGACAAAAAAACAAACTTTAAGGACTTCCCATGCCCTTTAGAGTACAAATATAAAAAATCTAAAACCTTAATGCAAAACTACGAATTGAGACGAATCTCATGACATCTCAAACATTAAATTTTGTCCAGAAATAACGGAGGAGTTTTGTTAAAAAAAAACAGCCCTCGCGTATTAATATAAGAGATTATTTATTTACCTTCAGAAAACTCTTGTAATTGTACTGTGGAATGCTAAGTTCGTTGGCTTTTTATTGTGTAGATTATTTAGTCAGAGCCAGCTCTAGTTCTTTTCATAGTAAAAGGAGAACACTTTGGCACCACCCCCCCCCCTTATATTTTACAAAATATGTACTTTAAAATAATGTTTTGATTATGAATATAAACATAAAATATTAAAAGCACGACATTCCAGACGGGTAGTTATTCAGTTTAGCAACAACCGTTAAAAATTAGATATTAATTTTTCAAAATGTTGGAAATTTCATGCTAATTTTGAAAATGATACTTTTTTAGAGAAAAAGCCTTGAAAATCTAAAAACCGGTAATGACTTTTTACCTAAAATTTATTGACGTGGGGAATCAAATTAACCAGGATGTTTTAAAAGCTGATCACGAAAGTGTACCTAAAAATTATTCGAATTGAAATAAGCTGGGAAATGCCGAAAAACCATAAAATGAAATAGCCTATTTTTAAAGAAGGTAGGTAACGTATGTCATGTGAATACCGCTACTCAAATAACGCAGAATTTACTCCAGAATAAGAATACATACGCCTAGGTTATATTTATTGAAAACCACATCTAGCAGGCCTACTCAAGAAAGAGAAAATAAATACTTCAAAACCAAATAAAACTACACTGAAACTTATATAGTCTACTGTAAATACCTTTAATATCTTTACTGAAATGGCGACCTAACTCAATAGGTAAGTTAGTTTAAAGCCAAGTATGAATGAGACATGAGTGTAGGATGATTGTGACGCGATCTTGTAGTCTTGTTACTGACCAAGGCCGACATTCTCCTTAGACAGGACAGGACTGTTAATTCATAGCCCAACAGCCAATGATATCTAGGGACCTACAGTTTAACGTGGGATCCGAACCACAATTTGACCTCATATATACAAATTGGTCATATTATGAGGATGGTTTTTATGGATGAACCAGTATTCACTAGTTCAGAAATTAATCCCCACCAGGAAATATCACATCCACAAGCTATCGCTTATAACTATCCACAATTCGGGACCTCCAAGTAGCTGGATTACAGGACATCGCCAAATGAACCACAGTCTTACAAGTGGTTGTGAGATATAGCCTAAAGTATAAAGTAATAAGCGGTACCATACCGGGTGTCGCAGACCACCCTTACACTCCTTTTAAAATCTACAAAATTGTTTATTCACAAAAACAAATTGTGCAATTATAGGTAAACCGGTTGCGCTCTATCCATTGATGATAATTTTCAATGTACAGGGTGTACCAGAAATAACATACCCAGACCGGAAACATAGATAAATTTTTTGAGCTTTTCCACAGAAAAAGTTATTTTTAGCAAATTTCCCTATAGGGAATACGCTACCTATTACGGTGGTAGCCAAGGTAAGACCTAAGCCCGGCCCCATAAATATATAGGCTATATATATATATATATATATATATATATATATATATATATATATATATATATATATATATTATTATTATTAAAACAATCATTTCAACACAGCACTCTGTTTAATAATTTAATTTGACCTACATGTTTCAAGCATTAGCTCATGATCACGGTCTTTAATATTTTACCTAATAATTCCTAACCTTCCTTATAGTCCAATAAATAAATAATTTTAAATAGGTACTGATATAACATATGTTTTTTCTCAGCTGTCTTATTTCTTATTCTATACTTTTCCATTCATGGAAAAGTATAGAATAAGAAGAATATATATATATATATATATATATATATATATATATATATATATATATATATATATATATATATATTTGTGGATAATTTACAACATACAGTACACTCTCGTTCATCGGACTCAGCGACATCGAAACTCCTCTTCATCAGAACTGAAAATCTGGATAGGCTATCATTTATTTTTTTCTTACGAAATAACTTAAATAATTCTTCCGTTTTAGCGCCTTAAATTTCCATTTGTTCTATCAGCACAACAGTGAAGTATCATATTTTGCATCAAACATCATCAGGCGTTTTCCATAATCTGTACCCATCGATGTGATTTACGATGCCGTGGAGTATTCGCACAAAAACAGAAAGAGGAAGGGGGCAGGAAGTGAACACCCGTTTCTACCGCTTCCCAAACTGTCATTCAGTCTGTCTTGCGTCGCGACTGCACCTGTGTACGTGGAAGTCAGTTGACTACTGGAATATCCGTGGAATATGAATTGGAATATGAGAATAATGATTTTGGATCTTTATTTCCTGCGTTGTTTTTATTGCTGTCTGCCACATTAGTTCCGATGAACGAGAGTGTACTGTAATAAAATAATAATAAACTTATTCATAAGTAATCAATATGTACATAATTGTATTTAATAATAAAATCATAAATGTTACACACTCTTTTGTCCTTGTCTGTTTTGTTCTCGGTGAGACGCCCAAAATGAAAAGGAGAATCCAGAGAAAGGAGAAATTTCAAGGAAGAAAGAGTAGAATTAAAAACCAAACAATAATAAGGGATAGGCAAAAAAAATGTGATTAAATGTAGAGATGAAGAAAGAAGAATGAAGAAAGAAGAAGGAAGAAAGAATAAGGAAGAAAGAAGAAAAAGAAAGAAGAAAAAGGCAATTTTAAAATGATTGAAAAGACTTGAAGAAGGGTTAGACTATTAAATAAATTAACAAAAAATCTTGTTGAAAAATCCGGAATTGTAAATTTTTTATTGTGAAACAGATGGAAAGACTTTATGTAAATTCTTCTTAAAATGTAAATTCCCATACAATGTTAATTATTGTCCGAGGAATAAAATTTATTATTATTATATAATGTCCGTGGTACTGATAACTTTTAAATGGGACCTCCGATTTTTATGGAATTCCCAATTTAGTATTTTGAATTTTTACCTTGGCTTAACAAGTTTTTCTTATGGTAAATTAACACAACCCTGTATCTCACATGTTTATTGACGTAACTTGTTCAAGACATATTAGTTCACAACTGGTATCACTAGACTTAACATCACACTAAAAACCATCATAGGAGATTACCATACAAGTGGAAGACCAAAGACAATTGGTCGAATTTCTTAAGGGTTCGCCTACATTACATAAGTTTTTCTTATGGGAAAGTAACACAACCCTGTATCTCACATGTTTATTGACGTAAAGAAAACAGCGATGTCACGGAGGAGCGCGTGGAACGGGTCGCCACCGTCAGCTGTCACTGCAGACCACCACATGTACTCGGACAGGTAGGAATCAAGATGTTGAAGGGCAGTACCTCTCTGCCTCTTGTTCCTCCACTTCGCCGAACCCCACATACGCTCAACTTGTTGTGTGCGAGCTCCGGTTTCGGGGTCCACGAAATTATATTTGTGGTTCACTATGAAATGTTCGAAACAGGCAGAGCCTCAAGCTCTTCTGCCTTGTAGAGTTGTAGACCTACCAACAATCCGACATTATTGTACTGCCTGGCTCCACATGGTTTTTAATTTCTTCCATGGGTGTTTTGGCACTCCTGTTCGGAACAGCAACAAGAAAACGAGCACCCGTTTCCCTACATAACCCTCCAAACACCCACTGTTGCGGCAACACACAACCTGCATTGTTCTTCCGTTTAGATAACAAACTTTCATCTATCTCCACAATTAGACCGTCCCCTCCTATCTTACCACTGTTTCTTTTTCAACTGCGAACACACATACTTCTCGCAAGTAATTGTTCCAGTCTACCACGGTATAGGTGGCGACATGTTAAGTTCTTTTTCACACCACGACACTAATGTCAGTTCATAGACCCAAGAACAAAAAATCTCAGAATAGTAACAAAGGAGATTCGACAGTTTTCGAACCAAGTACCCACACGTAAACCAACCTTTTTCATACGTGGCCTGGTTGTACACTTCCAAAATGGAGATTTATCGTACGAATATAGCTTCATTTCATGACCGTTCACGCAATGTTTGGTTTTCGGCAATAGGTCATTAATTTGTAAAACCTTAAACTGCTTACTCCTCACTTTTCGGCAAATCCCAAATTCTAATTTGGTCACTCATTTCGAGCACACACAAGTATTAAGAAATAAATCACCACTCACTGGTACAGTGTAATATGCAAACGACGACGTCGCGACGCACAGGACAGTGAGTGACCGTGCGACCTTGTTTGGGAAGGGGCGGGGAGAGGTAGTCTTATCGCTTCCAGACAGATAACAGATAACAACCATAGCTAAAATACTCCTCTTTAATAGCCTAATTTTGTTGTCCTGACTAACCCAACCCGTCGAATTAAAATTGTGGTGTGGTCGAGCTCATTGAAAAGTACCTTAATATCATTGAACAAATTTATTAGAGTAGGCCTATATTAAATAAATTAACAATGATCTTGGTGAAAAAATACAGAATTGTGAGTTTTTAAATTATGAAAGGCCTATGAAAATTCTTATTTATTTAATTTTAATTACATGCTTAAAAACAGTTAGGCCTATGACCCATTACATTCAAGCAGTTTGTAATAAAGTCCATTGTGGGAAATTTTCACTTCTTTATAAGAAAATGTTCACTGGTAAAAGACGTTCATACACTAATCATAATCATCACTGTACACCATGAAGGGCTGCACTTCCGCAGACGCCCGGTGGAACTATCGAATGAAAAATATCGATCGATTCCATCGATATATCGATATTTTTGCGATCGATATATCGATATTTTGCGATCGAGATATCGATATTTTCATTTGATAATATTGTTTAATTTTCCATATGATTCAATTAATAAACAATCATTAACCCTTTGAGTGCCGCAGCGTCTACATAGTAGACGTTATAAAATATGCATAAATTGCCGGCGTCTACCCAGTAGACGATCGGTATTTTATTATTATTTTATATAGTACGTATTAGTTTTAATTGATTATTCGTTTTACGGCATTCTACAGGTTCCAAACTTTCGTATTGTACTGGTTTTTCACTTTCACTGTTTACTTGGAGTCACATGGCATTATGATAAAAATATGACACCAGTTTGACAGCTGATTGTTACCCGCTGCAGACAGCTGTGTATTTTGATTAGTTGCATTGTTTACGTTCGTTCTTTTACACTAAAAACTGTTCCTAATACTTCGTTATTATTGTGTTTAGTGAAATTATTGATTTATCAGTGCTATTGGTTGTATGTTGTATGAATATTATTTTTGCTTGTTATATATGTTATATGTTATATTATGTTATTATTGTTTGTAGTGCGTTATAATGTAAATTTTCACTGTAACATAACATATTATGTATGATTTTTGTTCAGTTTTTCGTGCTCTTTTACAAGGTGTAACTAAAAAAAAAATATAAAAATACTATAAACACAAAATTTTGGTCCAAACTTGAAAATTTAGAATTTTTTTATTTTTTATTTGTAGTTATAACTCATAATCTTTTATATAAATAAATTTAGAAGAAAGGATTTATATGTAATATGTTCCCCATTTTATTACAAAGAAAATAAAAAAAGAATTATTAAAATCTGTTGAATACTTTTTTTTATACACATTTTTTCCCAAACCCTTGCAAAATTGTAGGTTTTAGCACGGCAATTTATGCACATGACTTGGGAGAATGGCTGCGGCACTCAAAGGGTTAATTATTATTTATTGTGTTTTGTTGTTTATTTACCTTCATCATTTTGGTTTTTTAAGTTTAATACCTATTAATTTGAAATGGCAGAAAATATTATCAACTATCGTTTTTTGTGTGAAAAAGTGTTGATCAGTTTAGAGAAAACTATAGAGTTTTTGCAAAATCATAGCTTGATTCCAGAATCTAAGAACTGTCCAGTTTGTGATGACACAATGAAAATCAAAATCAAAGGTGAAAACCAAGTGGTGTTTCGCTGCAGCAAAACCACTAACAAGCATGACATCTCTACAAGTGCATTGAAAAACACATTTTTTGAGAATGCCAAATTTGGATTAAGAAACATTTTGATAGTAATGTACTTTTTTAGTGTGAATGTTATGAACTACGAATTCCTTATAAGGGAAACAAGCTGGGGAATTGTGAAAACCAGTACCGAGTCAATCTGTGACTGGCTTTCTTACTGTAGGGAAGTTTGTTTTTGCTGGGTTGATAGGGATTATGGTGATCAGGAATTGTTAGGTGGTGAAGGTGTGGTGGTTGAGATAGATGAATGCAAAATTGGAAAGCGGAAGTATAATAGGGGAAGGCTGGTGGAGGGTACGTGGGTACTAGGAATGATTGAAGTCAACGTAAATATAGATACGAATAAGAGAGAAAAAAGAGGAGGTCGTTACAGATTAGAGATTTGCCCCAATAACAAAAGGGATGCCGCAACCCTAATCCCATTGATAGTGAAGCATGTTAAACCTGGAACCACAATAGTCACTGACCTTTGGAAGGCCTATTTCAATCTTACCAATGAAGGATACAACCACTTCACAGTAAACCACAGTAAGAACTTTGTTGATCCAATTACATCGGCGAACACACAGACAATAGAGTCCTCATGGAGGGCAGTTAAAAAGTCACTAAAAACGGGACTCAAGTCTACCAACATAGCCGACCACCTGGCCGAATATTTATACAAAAGGGATGTAAAAATGTCGGGAAATGACCCGTTTTTGCATTTCTTAAATGCTACAAAATTGGTCTATCCCGGAAATTGAAGAATTTTCATGGGAATTCCACCAGGATTGCTTGTTTTATGAGTTTGTTGATCAATTTGTTGAATAATTATTTGTTATTGTTTGTTCTATATTTTAATTTAGATTGACCTATGTTTCATGAGTTTGTTTTAGTTTGTTTAATATTTATTTGTTATTGTTTGTTATATAATTTAAGTTAGATGACCCTATGTTGAAATTAATCATGTTTGTTGCTCATAGTTTTTAATTAGTTACAATATCAATAAATTAATTGTATACAACTTTTACTTTATTTTTTTTTATTTGATAAATTAATTATTAATCAATAGTTTTAATATTACAATAGATTTATCAATTGTATAATCGATCGTTATATCGATATTTTTCGATCGATATATCGATATTTTTGCGATCGATATATCGATATTTGGCGATCGATATATCGATTGAATCGATCGATATTTTTCATTCGATAGTTCCACCGGGCGTCTGCGGAAGTGCAGCCCCATGAAGATCAAATACAACATGCAGTTATAAATTACAAATGCATCTTATAGGTATAAAGTTCAACAATTAAATCAAGTTTAACTACAACAATTAACATAGTAATTCATAAAATAAAGGTATCTACGTTATAGGGGAACCCACTTATTTAACATACATTTTACATTTGGTTTTAAATGTGGAAGAGTCACAAAAAATGTTCAAACCACTGGGTGCAGTTTCATAACTGGGCTACCATACTATCAAATGAAAATATTGATTGATCCGATTGATATCCTATTTTGTATCATTTCCTAATCTAAATATCTTAACATAAACCAATCTTTATTAATATATGAAGTACGGTACCAACCTATGCCCAGGAAAGTTTAAATGTGAGAGTAGACGACACATAACTTTTAAGTACCTAGTTATGATACATTGGAAATGGTTTTTCTTATATTTTATTTTATTTATTTCCCAACGGCATATCGCCAATTTACAAGAGTACAGTACACAATAGTAGAGTATATGTTATGTTGTCAAAATTGAGCCTGAGTTGTTATTAGGCCTATCATTATTAGTGTTTTGATTTTGTTGATATAGGTAAGTTATATAGAGCCTAGGCTATGTAAGGTTATATTTGTTTTTTTTTATATAAATATGAAAATAAAAAGCTGGCGAAACTTCGTTATCCGTCTCCACCCTTATTATCGATGTGGAAATTTCGATATTGCGATTGAAATTGAGCGATGAAAACAATCGAATCAACAATGATACTGAGAAAAGATATGTATCATAATAATAATCTAACCTAACAGTGTAACCGTAAACCTCCGGCACTTTAGGCCTAATTGACAGCGATGTTTATAACAACAAAATCAATGGTGTTTATAACGTTTAAAATGCATATTCCCTCAATACAATATAGCAAAAAAAAAACCTTTTTGATTTGTATTTGGCAGCATTTTGTGTGACGCCATATTAGATCTAGCGAAGTCTGCTTCTTCTCACAATTTGAATTTAGATACAGCTACACAACAAACATGGTTAGTTTATTTTGTGTTGTTCTTTGTTGCAGGTTACATTAGCTACAATTTTTATTTTTTCTGTTGTTGTTATTTTCAGTTACTTGTTTGAATATTATATACGGTATTTGATTTATTGTCAAAAGGTTTATTTCATAATATTAGAACGAGAAACTAAATCAGGTGATAAAATCGTAATCGTATTGTGTAATTGTATCATCGATATAATAGGTACTATATATCGATATTATCATTATTATTATTATATTATATTATCGCAATATCGAAATTTCCACATCGATAATAACGGCGGAGACGGATAACGAAGTTTCGCCAAAAAGCTAAACGTAACAGGGGTTATTATTTACCGAGATAGTCTTTGTTATTTTAGGTCTAGGCTACAGTAGATTGAATCTAACTTATAGTTAATACGATATGTTGATCGGATCGATTGATATTGTCATTTGTTAGTATCGCAGCCCAGTTATGAAATTACACCCGTTGTTCATGGAAGAAATAGCCCTAGGTAGCCTATGTAAGACGTAGGCTATGAATAATGCAGCCTTGGATAGAATGAAAAATTAACTAGGTGCAAAATGGTTTGAACGCAAACAAATGTCATGAGAAACAACCCCTATTGCCTTGACATTCAACTAGTGGACAGTAATTGTAAAAGAATATGCTTACAAGGAAATCAATGAAGGCCTAGGCTATAATAATGTTAACCCACCTTGGATCTGGGAGTACTATCTTCTTACTAGCTCTTGCTGCTGGAGTACATTTTGATTTTTCCATAGCCATTAAATAGCTGACATCAGCTAAAACGGCTTCTAAATCTGCCATTCTCCCTTCAATTTATAACAACCCCACAACAAATTATAAATAGGCCCTTGGCCTAATCACACAAACACTACCACTCAGAAAACTTCATGTTCCGGGAATTCTGTCACTGCACTAAAGACACTTAACATTTCGTTATTCGCACCATGATTTCGCTGAATCCACGATCACTTGAAATCTCATAGCTAATTAAAAAACGAAATATTCGTTTAAGAAATCACTAACACTGAAAGAAAACTAAATAAAACACACGAAATATGCACAACCGAACACAGACAGGAGATAGATCCTGGGACCTGGATCACTGATCTAGGCCTAGTTTTGGGAAGACAGTTGACAGTAACAAAGAGGAACCAAGATTTGTAATATGTTTTAAAAGTATAAATAAAACTACATATAATGGGTCTGGTCAAAAAATTCAGAAAACTAAATGTGTAATATGCTGATGAAACTTGTAATATGAGAAAACACTGAGGAAAATGTGTATTACGCTTCCGGCCGAGGAATAAGACATTGTTCCTAAGGAACGACTCAAGACTGCCTATTTGGCTTTTTTCGGAGCATCATGGTTATGGTTTACGACCATGGGGTGCCGCTGCTGGGGTTGAGCAACACCTCCTAGAGTAATATGAGAATCTCTCATGTACCGCGATCTAGGAGGTGTTGGGTTGATAGGGTCCTGCATCTGCAAAAGAAATCAGTGAGAATTGTTGCAGGTGCTAAGTACCGCGATCATTGTAGGCCATTATATGTATCTGAATCCCTTATGACTGTTCATAATATCTACATTTTTCAATCTGTTCTCAGAATTAAAAAGGAGCTGGGAACTCTCTAACTCAGGAGTGACATCCACTCGTACAACACGAGAAGAAAAATTGATCTTAATGTACCCTTAAATGGTTAGACTTAGGAAAAATCTACTATATGTAACACACTAAGCTATTTAACATGATTCCATGTACAGCGCGGAACCTGCCTCTGAACCCAAATTCAAATAGGGGGTGGAGGGACTATTATTGGCAAAACCAATGTACGCACTAGTTGGAATTACCGCCGCCGCTACGCCACGCCTTATGTCAGCTAGCAGCTGGCACCGTTATTATTGGTGCGTCTATTTGTTTGTTATACACGGCAAACGCCACGTACAAATATAATTGTATATAAATACAAATGATGGCTTGTATAAATAAATGCATTTAAATTACAAGGATGATTAAAGATACATGCTATAACAAAAGAGAGAATACTGTAACATGGTATATACAACACGGTAACAAATAAGTAACAAGTAACAACAAAAGTAACAAGTAACAAGTAATACAACATTCTAACAGATAATAACTAAGGCAGTTTACAATGTGTAAAAAGATGTAAATTTTGAATAAAAATTTTCTTTATGTATATATATATAATACAACTCACAATGTGAACAATGTACTGGTGACTGGTGATGTGTGAAATGAAAAAAAGTTAAATAAATATTGTAGTAACTGTACACAACATGGAAAAAATTATACTCTGGCGAAAAAATAGAGGCATGCAATTTATATAAGTTCTGTTCTAGGGGCAAGAATGTTCTCCTCAAGCGACGATCACTGATGTCCGTGAAGAAATCAAAGTGCTCAAAGATCAAGATGCCGAGCATGTGGAGGCGCAGAATGACACTGTTCAGTTCGTGGCTAGTGGAGCACGAACGTAAGCAGAAGAGGTCAGAAGAGCGAGTACGGTTAGGAATTCTGATGTCAATCAGGGCGAGCAAGTATATCGTGGATTCTTTTTGGAGCCCCTGTATCTGTCCAAGATGATAGGGGGATCATACACAACCATCCTCCAACACTGACCTCACCAGGGACGTATAGACAGTTTCATTGCTTCAATAATGCTCAAGCCTCTTATTGATGTTCTTATAATAAATCCAAGAATGCGAGAAGCATCTTTGATGACATAGTTGATATGGCCTTCAGGAATAACCCCCAAGTCAAGAATGTATTCAGCCAACCCTATAGTTGTTATCCATTAAACATGTAGTTGAAGCGCACAATTTCAGCAGAACGGTTAAGTTTCATACAGTTCTGTTGACACCAAGCATTTATGTTGTCCAAGCACACTCGGAGATTTTTACAATCTTCAATAGAAGCAACGATCTTAATATCATCAGCAAACAGGAGACATTCTGTATTGATGTGTTTGACGATGTCATTGAGGAAGATGCAGATGTCTGGTTTGTCTACATTCTTTTATTTCAGCTGAAATCGTTATTACTGGTGGATCGACTATGATTAACCCTAACTAGTGATGGGGTAACGGTTCGTTTTTGCAACATTGTGATACCGATCCAGATGTAATTATTTATATGTATGATTGTCTAAGGTTGGAGTCGGGTGTTAGAATCGGTTAGAATCAAGGTGACTGTAGGCCAGGGCCAGGTGAGTCGCATCCCGTAAGAGCAATGGTGTCACTTCCTGCGACATCCATGGATGTCGCCTACCGTCAAGTTTTGCCAACAAAACAGCAAGCAACAATCGTTCTCGTTTGCGTTGGGAATTTTTTGTCTCAACAATTACTAAAATAAGGAATTTCAAAGCAAAATAGGGTAGAATTTATGGTTTTAGATTTACCTTGATTGATAATTTGTAATTTGATCATTACGTAATGGTTTGTTATCAACTAATAGTGCAAATTTAAAATAGAGTAATAGTGTGTCGTTTAGATAAATATCGTACCCATGGCAAGACTGCTTCATTCGTTTTTTCAATCAGCTGTGTAATGGTACATATTATAACGTAACTTGACTTTCGTTTTAGTTTAGACCAAGGAGGTTATATTCTAATACTGGAGGTGACACTGATAGGTTAATTTTCGCGAAAAAGCGAGCCGGTGATTTTGTTTGGTTGGCAATCCTGAAGTACCGTTTTGTCGTTCTTTGAACGGTAGCTAAAAGATATTCGAATCAACGAAATGGTTCGAATCTTCTGGGAACGATGAATTGGTACGGTACGGCTAACCAATAATTAGGAATCTAGACTCTGGAATAGTAATAACGTGTGTCTTTAATTCTAACTTACATAATTTAAATAATTTTATTCGTTAGGTATTTTACAGAATAAGAGATATTGATTTAATTTGTAGTTGTCAATAGTGGTTTTATAAATAGCCTAAGAAATATAATCATAATTAATAACTTATTTAGGCCACGAATTTTATGTTCCGAAATTTTAGTTTATTGGGACTTGATTTTCTTGAAAATATTGATTTTCTTGTTTATCTTATTGTACCAATTTTAATGCGGTACGAAATCATCACGTCAGTTAACTTATTAAAAATAAAAAATAAACAACTTTTCCATAACTTGAAACTTATTACCAAATTTCTAACATAAATTTTTATGCATAAATTTTAGTTTCTGTTTTTGTTTGTTTTCCCCTTTTTATGCATATTTGCTTACTAATAATTGCCCATTAAAACCGATTCACCAGGCAATTGATTCACAATTCATTTGACTCCCTTAGCTGACTCGTTCATTTCGGCAAACAGTTCAAATTGGTACTTCAGGATTGCCAACCAAACAAAATCAGCGGCTCGCTTTTTTAGCATTGTGTGTTACCTCCAGTATTAGAATATAACCTCCTTGGTTTAGACACTTCCTATCCGGAACACAAAAAAAAGCTATACGGCTGACCTGGGAAGAAGTTATGCTTCTTCCTTTACAGACCTTAGAATGCCCAAACCGGCTTTCAGGGTCACCTTGCCCCTGCAGGGTCAGCCTTTTCTTTTGGTCTGTAGTTGAAGGATAAAGAATAAGGAAATAAAGAGTTCATGTTCATGATCATCTGTGTCTGTGTCGATGTCAACGTCAACTCAAACTGTGTAATTCTAGAGAATTCGTCTGCAAGTTTACAAAACAGTTTAAGACTTGTATGTGTAATTTTGGTAAATTGAGAGTTGTAACGTAACGTTTAGTTAGTTTAGCATGGCTGATTTAAATGACAACCCAGATTCACTTCGACCACCTCCGCCTACAATTTTAGTTAACTTGAGTGACCAAGGTTGGTGTAAGTTAGGCCTTCTCATGTTAGAAAGTAAAAAACTTCCTGTTAGTCTCATGTGAGATAAGTTTAAGTGTCAAAAGTAGAGAAGTGTAGCTTTAAAAATATCATGTTGCCATTAAAGTAAAAAGGCAGTTAAATTGTTTTGTACATCATATTCCGCAATTAATTTTAATAAATGGCTACCCAGGGTAGCCTGAGAGAGAGGTTAGGTGAAACTTCATAACCCTACTCCATTGTTAATATCAATGGTTGAAATTTTTATTTTGCGATTAAAATTGTTGGCGAAACTTTGTTATCCGTCTCCACCGTTATTATCGATGTGGAAATTTCGATATTGCGATTGAAATTGTGCAATGAAAACAATCGAATCAACAAGGATACTGAGATAAGAAATGTATCATAATAATAATCTAACCTAACAGTGTAAACGCAAACCTCCGTCACTTTTATTGACAGCGATGTTTATAACAACAAAATCAATGGTGTTTGGAAACATTTAAAACGCATATTCCTCAATACAATAGACCTAGCAAAAAAAAACCTTTCTGATTTTTATTTGGCAGCATTTGTGTGGTGTGACGCCATTTTAGATCTATAACGAAGTCTGCTTCTTCTCACAATTTAAATGCAGCTACACAATAAACTTGGTTAGTTTATTTTGTGTTGTTATTTGTTACAGGTTACATTAGCTACAATTGTTACTTTTTTGTTGTTGTTATTTTCAGTTACTTGTTCAATGAATATATTTGTTTTATTGTCAAAAGGTTTGTTTAATTAATATTAGAACGAAACTAAATCAGGTGATAAAATCGTAATCGTATGGTGTAATTGTATCATCGGTATGATAGCAATTTCAATCGCAATATCGAAATTTCCACATCGATAATAACGGTGGAGACGGATAACGAAGTTTCGCCAAATTGTTTGACAAAAATAATCAAATTAACAACGATGGTAGAAAAGTAATATTATAATAACCGAACTTAACCATCTAACCGGAAAGACTTCTGTCTTTTTAGTGGACAGTGATATTTATAAAATTAATGGTTAATGGAAACATGCAAAATGCATATTCCATCAAGAGGCTACAAATAATGAACTTATTTATTATTTCCAAAAGTTACTGTATATGTGGCCTAAATATTATTTTTATACCCAGCATGTTATTGTTAATAGAATTGTTGTTTATATTTAATGTTAAAATTATTTTGTTGTTGTTGTTGCCTTAAATATGTATATGTATATATATATATATATATATATATATATATATATATATATATTTGTTTTTGCAGTATTGTAACGTTTATGGTTGTTAGTGTTGTTATTAATAGGACTTATTATTTATATTAGTTAACTTTCTTGTTGGTGTACTGTAAAGTCGAAGGACCATTATTAATTAATTATTATATAGATAAATGAGTAAAACTATAGCATTATATAACCACTATGTAATATATTGTAAAAATGGTGAAACCGTAAATAAATAAATAAATAATAGGAAAATACCCCCTGCAGAAGCAGACCTGCGTACTCAGTGATTTTTTTTTTTTTTTAATTTATTTCCCAATAAAACCATAGGGTTGAGTACAGTACGTGGGTTTGCCGATATATATGTTTTGTAAGTAAATATAAGTTAAACCCTACCTAGTTAATGTGCATATAAATATTTATCAAGCTAGATGATATTCTTTTAATTTTCCCCGTATAAATCCCATGGAATGAGTACATATATGTTTTCCGCCATTTTGGATTTGTAAGCAAACATAAGTTAAACCCTTCCTAATTAATGGGCATACCAAATTTTATCAAGATATATGTCAATAAATAAGCAAGATAAAATGTTTTGTTTATTTCCCATATGAGAATAACATGGGAAATATTTTTGTGTTTTCTCCGTAACCATTTGCTAATAATACAAAATACTGTGTATATTTTTTTATCTTTTGAATGGTTTATGTTAAAATCTTTGGATTCTAAAAATCAAGGTCAAAAATGCTCAAAATTCATTTTTGATCCTTTTAAATCCCCATAAAACGCCGTTGCGATGGTCCGATCATCCTGGTTTGACGTGAACTCATTCAAGTAGATGCTGGCTTACACCCCTGTACCAAATTTCATAAAAATCGGAGGTTGCGTTCATAGTTATCTTGTTTACAGACACATATAATTAAACATAGATATAGGCCAATATAATGTATATCAATTTGAATGAATAGTGTTTTTGACTTCTGGGGACCTCAAAACAAAAAAGTATCACGGTCCCCAAGATCAGCCATGTGCGACAGAGTTCTAAAATATACTCTTGATTGTTGAAACTCTTTGGTTGCCAGTAGAGGGCTATGACATGCAAAACAGCTGTAAATATTAATTTGTAACAAAGAAAGTGACACCACTATTGTTTAAAATAATTTTCAATTACTCATAGTAATGTGGCATCGTACAATGGATTGTTACACTATTGGTACTGTTTTGCTGCATAGCATGACAATATCAGACTAGTGATGTATGTGAGAACATATTCCAGTATCTTTTGAGATAGTCTTCCAAATATTAGCCTACCAAATACAACTCCCGAACAGTTGCCGTCCTTAGGGGTTTGCGACACGTGCGGCTGCACAGTGTTGGAGAGACATTTCTCTGTGTAATGTTTCTCAACTTTAATCACCTGATGTTTTATCTTTGTTTGTTTATATTTGAATTTATTCTGGTTTTGTGTTGTTAGTAAAATATGAATGTTCAACTTTTGTTCTTTATTATAATTAAATAGTTTCATCCCACATATATCCCCGGGGCACATTTTATCATCTCTCTTTTCAGGTTATGGGCCTCTCCACGTTAACTGTATAAATATTTATTGCAAAACATTAAAGTAGGAATTTTTCATTATATTTTTTGTCTCACATTTGTTGCAATTTTTGTTGAATTTCATTCACAAAATTGGGTTATAAAATCAACAATATGGGAGAAAGGGAAATGAAAATAGGTATTGAACTACTTGAAGGAGTTACCAACTTCAATAATTGGAAGTTTGCAATGAAAATGGCCCTGATGCATGAGGATATATGGAGTTCCATTGAACCAGATGAAACTAAGGAAGGTGAGGTAAGAACACCAGAGGATTTGGTAAGTGTAAAGAAAAAAGATCAGAAAGCACTTGCTAAAATATGTTTATTTGTGAAACCTTGTTGTTATCCTCATGTAAGAAATGCTAAAACTGCCAAAGAGGCTTGGGACAATCTTCAAAATGCTTTTGAAGATAAGGGATTAGTAAGACGGCTAAGTTTATTGAGAATTTTATTTAATATCAAACTTTCTCAATTTGAGACTATGGATGCTTATGTTACTAAAATTATGTCTCTAGTACAACAAATAGCGGACATAAGTAAACCCATTGAGGATGAGTTTCTTGCTGTAATTATGTTAAATGGCTTACCGAGTCATTATGAACCAATGGTAATGGCTATAGAAAATTCGGGAGTCTCATTGACAGCAGAACTTATTAAATCTAAGCTACTGCAAGAAGATTTAAAATCCGTCAGTCCTAGTCAAAGCAACTCTGGTCAAAATGCATTAGCTTCACATCACAATGTAAAACGTTTTGTTGTAAAGTGTTTTCGGTGTCACAAAACCGGTCATAAAGCTTCGGAATGTTTCAAAAACCCTGCTAATTCCGGAAAGAGTAATGCTAATAACAAACAGGCTAATCAAAAGTCAATTAAAACTAACAAAAATAATGATTGGTGTGTTTTGTCGGCATTATCAGCCAAAACTAGTGCAGATCGTTGGTATCTTGACTCAGCTTGTACTAACCACATGACAAGTCAAAAGCATTTGCTTGTTACATACCAAAAATATAACAAAAATGGTATGGAGGTCACTGTGGCGAATAATGAAAAGCTTAAAGTCGAAGGTCAGGGGGAGGCGACGGTCATGATAGATTCTGTTGAGAGAAAAATCTCTGACGTTGTTTATGTTCCTAATTTAAGCTTAAATTTACTTTCCGTGAGTCAGATGGTAAATAAAGGTTTGAAATTGGTTTTCTCTAATGACGGTTGTAACGTATATAAAGAGGAGGACTGTACTATCTCTGGTCAACCGGTAGCACATGCTACAAATGTGGATGGTCTTTACAAGTTGGATACTGATTCTGATTACCAAATGTCAGCTAATCTTGCTAGTCAAGGTAAAGAGAATATGGAAGAGCTATGGCACCGTCGACTAGCTCATTTGAATAGAAAATCCATGAATCTGTTGCGGAACAAGATGTCGACTGGAATATCATACTCTGGTCAAGGTTCACCCTGTGTTTCTTGCATACAAGGAAAACAAACTACAACTCCTTACTCAAAATGTAAGAAAGGGACTCGCGCTACAGAGATTCTGGGTCTAGTACACTCTGACTTATGTGGCCCGATGAGTGTTAGTTCGCATGGAGGTGCAAGATATTTACTAACTCTCACTGATGATTTTTCGAGAAAGACATTTGGTTACTTTTTGAAACAGAAAGATGAAGTTGTTCCTAGAATTAAAGAGTGGAAATTGTTGGTTGAAAATGAAACTGGGAAGCGCTTGAAGAAACTTCGTACCGATAATGGGGGTGAATTTGTTAACAGGGAACTTGAAAATTTTTTTAAAGCTTCTGGAGTGCAACATCAGACAAGTGCTCCATATTCACCGTCCCAGAATGGTGTTGCTGAAAGGGCAAATCGCACGATTTTTGAGAAAACTCGTGCTTTGTTGCATGATTCAGGATTGGACAAAAAGTATTGGGCTGAAGCGGCTAACACGGTAATTTATTTGAAGAACCGATCCCCTACTAAAGCCGTTTTGGGAAAAACACCTGAAGAGATGTGGTCTGGCAAAAAGGTCGATCTCAGTCATTTAAGAGTTTTTGGTTGCAGAGCTTTCGCTCATGTTCCTAGTACAATGCGGAAGAAACTTGATCATAAAAGTCGAGAGCTTATTTTTGTTGGTTACGCCCAAGATTCGAAAGCCTACCGACTTATTGATCCTAGATATCCTTCCAAAATAATTGTATCTAGGGATGTTGTCTTCATAGAGGAAAAACCAGTTGAAGGGGGCGATGTAAGTGCAGATATGAAATCTTACAAGATTTTGGATCTGACAAATGATGAGCCAGAACAATCCACTAAGGTTGCAGAGAACTTGGAAAGTGTAGTTGATTCAGACTCTACCTCCACTAAAGATGTTTCTAGTATGGAAGCTGAAACAGATACAGAAACTGGAAATACCTCCACTGAAGATGTTTCTCATCTTGAAGTTGAAACTAACACTGAAACTCAAAATGACGAAGTAACAAGTGAAATTCAAGAGGTAAGAAGGTATCCGCAAAGGGAGCGAAAACCAAAGGACATGGGACCATTTCAAGTTTATAACGTGGTTCATGATCTTGACTATACGCCAACTAGTGTGTTTGAAGCACTAAATGGAAAAGAAAAAGATCAGTGGGAAAAAGCAATGAAAGAAGAATATCTCTCATTTAAAGAAAATGATGCTTGGACCTTAGTTGACTTACCAAAAGGGGCAAAACCTGTCAAATGTAAATGGGTGTTCAAGATCAAGAGAGATAGTAACGGTGATGTAACAAAGTACAAAGCACGATTAGTAGCAAAGGGTTTTACTCAGAAATATGGCATTGACTACACAGAAACTTTTTCTCCTGTTGTCAGAAACTCTACTCTCAGAATGTTGATGGCTCTTGCCACAGAATTAGACCTGGACATACATCATCTGGATTTTTCAACTGCTTTTTTGAATGGAGAACTTAAAGAAACCGTTTATATGCAGCAACCTGAAAACTTCATCGTACCAGGAAGAGAAGACAAGGTGTGTTTGTTAAAGCGGTCTATTTATGGTCTGAAACAGTCATCGAGGATGTGGAACGAGAAAATCAACCAGGTACTCAAATCTTTGAACTTCAATAGATTAAACTCAGAACCTTGTGTATACCGTAGAAACAATGGTAGTAACATTTGTATAATTGCACTATATGTTGATGATCTCTACTTGTTTTCAAATAATGAGACTGAAAAACATAAGTTGATTGAGCGGCTAATGAGTTCTTTCAAGATGAAAGATTTAGGACCAGCTCAACACATCCTTGGAATGAGAATGAAGAGAAGAAACGACTCTCTAAGTTTGGATCAGTCGGTGTACATTCAAAATCTACTGGAGAAATTTAAAATGACTGATTGCAAACCTGTGAGCACTCCAATCGAGGTAGGAGTATCTCTTGGAAAGAACAAATCAGCTTGTGACGAGTCATATCCTTACCGGGAACTCGTAGGAAGTTTGATGTATCTAGCTGTAAATTGTAGGCCAGATATTGCTCATGCAGTTAGCTACCTTAGCCAGTTTAACAACTGCTACGATGGTACTCACTGGAAGGCAGCAAAACGAATGTTAAGGTACCTGAAGGGAACTATCGATTTGGCTCTTCAATATAGAAAAACAGGAAGTCTGGCAGTTACAGCATATGTTGACGCTGATTGGGCCAATGATAAGGAAGATAGACGTTCCTATACAGGATTCATCTTTCAGCTGGCAGGCGGACCCGTAAGCTGGGAAAGCAGAAAACAGCGTACTGTGGCGTTGTCAAGCACGGAAGCTGAGTACCTGGCCTTAAGTGATGGAGCGAAGGAAGCCAAGTTTTTACAGAATGTTTTGTTGGAACTGTTGGGAAGAAAGAAGTCAATTGTGATTTACAATGACAGCCAGTCTGCTCAAAAGTTATCAGTAAATCACATGCTGAACCGCAGAACCAAACATATTGATATAAGGAATCACTTCATAAGGGAAGCTGTGGAACAAGGAGACATAATCCTGAAGTATAAACCAACAGCCGAGATGCCAGCGGATATTTTGACAAAAGGTGTTCCTGGCCCACGACATCAAGAATTATTAAATATAATTCAATTGAATAAAGTGGATAAACATTAAGGGGTAGTGTTGGAGAGACATTTCTCTGTGTAATGTTTCTCAACTTTAATCACCTGATGTTTTATCTTTGTTTGTTTATATTTGAATTTATTCTGGTTTTGTGTTGTTAGTAAAATATGAATGTTCAACTTTTGTTCTTTATTATAATTAAATAGTTTCATCCCACATATATCCCCGGGGCACATTTTATCATCTCTCTTTTCACACAGGCCCCGCTCTGCTCCGTATGTATTTTTTTTTACATTTTTTAGCTATGACAAAACCAGCATGTAAACTTCTTCAATGAGTAAAATAACAAAATAGAAAGCTTAACTTCCTAAGTGCATGTCTTGTTGTTAAGACTATTAGATGTGCCCCAGTCGGTGGCCATCATTGCCTCAGATCGACAGACAAGATCAACCAGGTAGGCAGACATAATCTTCCAAGGACAGTGTAAACTATTGTCTTCAAAGGCGTAGATGCTGTCTGCATTGTCTGCATTCGGCGGACACGAGCGTTTCCATTTGGCGGACATTAGTGATTGATATTAATTCTGAATATAACTCAAATCACATTTTTAGCGAATTTCCCTATAGGGAATACGCTATTACGGAAGTAGTCACGGTAAGACCCAAGCCCAGGACCATGATACTTTTTCGTTTTGAGGTCCCTAGAAGCCAAAAACACCGTTCGTTCAAATTGATATATATGTATATTTGTATGTGTCTGTGAACATAATAACTTTTGAACGGAACCTCTGATTTTGATGAAATTTGGTACAGGGGTGTAAGCCAGCATCTACTTGGTTGAGTTCGCGAACCAGAATGATCGGACCATGGGAACGGGGTTTTATGGGGTTTCAAAAGGGTTAAAAATGGGTTTTTGGCTTTTTTTCTTTTATTTGTAAAATTCAACAATTTTAACTTAAACCATATAAAAGAGCTTAAAAAAACAAACAATCTAGTATTTTGAATTTTTTACCTAGCTTAAATGGTCATAGAGAAAATCCAAAAACTATGTTTTCCATGTTATTCTTATGGGAAATCAACAAAACCTTCTATCTTGCTTATTTATTGACATATCTTGATAAAATTTGGTATATACATTCATTACGAAGCACTTAACTTGTATTTGCTTATAAAACCCATATGGCGGCAAACCTACGTACTCACCCCTATGGGGTTTATGGGGAAAATAAAAAGAACACCATAACCTTATAAAATTTGATATGTACAATCACTAGGTAGGGTTTAACTTATATTTACCAACTAAACCCATATGGCGGCAAAGCTACATACTCTCATCCCCATGGATTTTATGGGGAAATAGAAAATATACCAAAATTCCATTGGAAATTCGCTGAGTACGCAGGTCTGCTGCGACGGGGGTATTTGTTATTTCCATATTTTCAGAACGGTAAAAAATTCCGGTGTTCCCGGAACTCCCGTTTTTCCCCCGTGGATTAGAAATATTTGTAATTTTATAAATGGGTTGTGACAAGGCGAGTATGGGGGGGGGGGGGGAGTACACGGTCTTAGCGGCGGTAAGGCCCCACCGACAGATCTCGCAAAGGGGCCCGCATTAGGTAAGGACGGCACTGCTCCCCACTCATGAGACTAAAGTCTCATTTTATGTGTTCTATAAAAACCAAAAAACATCTCATTTTAGGCCTATGTGTACTAGTGTACTTGTTGCTCGGGCAGTTTAGTTTGGATATTTTTTTGACAGATTAGGCTTGTTTAATGCAGTTTGTTAATCAGTGTATAGTTTAACATAACTTCTTTAGTATGAATAGACAGATGTTCTCGCAAGTGTACTGTGTTTATTTGTTGCAGCTGTTAAACTTGAAAATCAATTTCTAATTTTCTAAGTAATTTTCTAAAATTTCTAATTTTCTAAGTAATTTTCTAAGGCCATGCCAGGCCCTTCCATTTGGATGGATATTTACCAATTTACTTAAGGAACAACTTCAAGCCGTGGTCTATCCAATGACACAAAAATCATTAAAATCAGTTGAAAAGCATAGGGAGGAGATCCTTGTACAAAAATACATGTCGCCTATAAAATATTTATAGATTTCAAAATTGACAGTTGCATAGCCAACATAATATATTTGATTGAAAGCTGTGGTTTAGTATTTCATGGACTTGAGAAGAGTGACATTATCTTACCCAATTATTTTTGTTTTAGTTGCTGAATTTCTTGCTGGCTATGGATGGTATTTTTTAGCCATAAGTCTGATTATTCTGTTCTATTGGGACCGTATACAAAACTTTTTAGAACAGAGATACAGACAACAGTCGGAAAAAGAATATGAAGCAAAGTGTAAAAAAGGTAAGAAATCAATTTAACCCAAAGAAGTTGAAATTGTGCAGTTTTTAATAGGCCTGCAACTAATTTTTTTTCATACTATTTTCTAAATCAAAATAAATAAGGCTGTTAAAAATTAATTGTCATATCATTTCTGCAGACCCAGATTGGTTAAATCAAAGACAAAAGGAAATGGAGGCTGCAAGGAAAAGAATGCAAGAAGAATTGGATAGGAAAGCTGCTGAACATGCAGCTAAAATGAAGGAGGTAAAGTTTTTAATGATAAAACAAAAATGTATTTATTTGTCCAATTATACTTACAAATAACTGTTTGAAAGTTTTATTGAAATATTTTTTTCAGAGGAGTGTCCCCGTCACCTGAATCCGACTCTCTGTGATAACCACTATACATTCCTCGACAAAATAACGTGAGGCAGAGAACCAGCGGATTGAAATAATCGGTCTTTTCAACTGCCACCCCACCAGACATAAAACTGTCCCCGCCTGGAGTGACACGTGACTCACTTCCAGTAGGAAAATATTATATGTTTTATTTATAATATCAATTGAGAATGGACCACCATTTAAAGCACCTTCGACTTAGTGATAAATTTGATACAAAGTTTTATCGAATTCTGTTGTAATAAAAATAAATTTGGTATCAAATTTATCAGTAAATTAAGAAGGTGCTTAATATGGAGTCCATTCTGAATTAATATTACAAATGAAACATTTTACATTTTCCACTTAGAGATGAGCTACGCATCACATGAGCTATCGCATGAGATGAGCTAGGCAGGGACAGTTTAATGGCCGGTCGGTGGGGGTGGATGTTGCAAAGACCGATTATTTCGATCCAGTGGCTCTCTGCCTCACGTTGACTTGTCAAGGACTATAATCATCTTGTTGCTAAAATTACTTAAGCCTATAGATAACAGGAAATTTACAATCAAGCATTTCTCTTGAATGTTTCCCTCGTAAAATGAACAATAAAAACTAACAGGTTCAGTTTTAACAGAGGTTATTCAGAAACAGCAGTTGCCAGCATAGCCTTGCCAACCTTCTTTCTACTATTCCTTATTACAAAGTTCTTTACCTCATTCTTTACGGCCGCATCATACACAACGCATGGAGAAAAGTCAATGATAGCATCATGTGCGATATTTTTAGTAATAGAAATAGTACTTGATTAATCTTCTCGTGTTTGAAGTCAATTTATGGGGGTGGGATCTCTTGTGGTGTTTATGAACAGTGATAAACATAACAGTTCAACTTCTCTAATTAACCCTGCAATTGTGGATTCAATTTATGAAGTATTTTGGCTGTTTTTTTTTTTTCTCCTCTCTAAAAGGCTGAAAATTATTATGGCTACAATCAACTACTGTATGACACGGTGTGTACATGAACTGACTTGATCCTAATTTCTGCATCTGACAATTCTATTTAATGAGAAGTGTATCCATGTTGTGAACATTGCCAGTAGTAGTGATATACATTATCTCAGCAGTAGATTTCCTCACATTTAAGTTTAAATGGTGAAATATAATGATACTAGTTGTTGCCCGTCGATACTCGACGGATACAGCTCCATTAGTGGTAAAAGAAACGCTATAATAGTGCAAACATGTTAGGTAGTCTATAAAATTTACTTCTTTGAACTACCATTTCCTTGCAATAATTTTTCTCGTAACAAATTTTCAAAACTAAAAATTGATTAAAAAACAATGACATTTTATAGCTTACATGTGATATTATTTGGAATACCAATACCAATAGGAGAGAAAGACAAAAACCCATAACTTTGTATAAGTAATATAACTGTCGTTACGAACTTAAACTGACGTTATCTCAACTGCCAAATACAATGTAAAGCAGTGTGTCCTTATAAATAATAATAGCTTCTAAAATGTATAAAAAATAATATACGGTAGTGGGAAAAAATTTTTATTGATGAGTAATCTACATAAAAGAAAGTTCACTAAATTGTTATTTCTAACACAAAATTAATCTTAATTAAACTTTAAAAGTATATCTTTCAATTATTATTTAACGTCTTGTAAGTATTATTTTCTTGGATATTTTCTTGTCGTCATTTATATTTGCATTGTACTATCACCCTTTGTTTATGGTATATTGTTATACCTTGTCATCGAATAGTAGTGTCTGTTTACACACTTAATTTTAAGTTTCATTTTTATTTTTTTTATTGAATGTTGTACGTTAATTTAAATGATTTGGATTGCACAAAATATATAAGTAACTTCCACTAAACTCATCATTTTTTTCTTTGTATGTCCAATTGTTAAAATATTTGTGCTTTTGGTCTAAGGTCTGTTAATTTTGATAAAATACTATGTCCGTTAAATGCATAAATCAATATTTACAAAAACACTTTTAAAGAACTTCCTTAAAAACAACATTTGCGGTTATATCACTTTTTGGAACAATTTGAATTTTTAGATCATTAAAGGAACGGACTCGAGACATTGCAACATACAACTGTCCATGGCTAAAAACAGGCTGGGGCAGGTAGATTCCTACTCGATCTAATGTTTGCCCTTGAGCTTTATTCACAGTCATGCAAAATGCTAGTCGAATAGGAAATTGTCTCCTCTTGAATTCAAATGGCAGGGTTGCATCAGATGGTATAAGGTCTATTCTTGGTATTAAAGCTGTTTCTCCCATATTTTTTCCATCAATAAATTCTAAAATCAAACTGTTGTCGTTCATTTTCTTCACCACCATTCTAGTGCCATTTAGAAGACCTTGAGTAACATTAATATTCCTTAATAACATTACAATAGCACCTTCTTTCAAAGTTAGATTGTGGGGAGGCAAACCACTCAACTCCAGGCTGTTTAAAAATTCTGAGGGGAACTGAAGGACTTCCCTTTCTTCTTCCGTGATCAAATTATTAACACTGGTGTATGATCTTGATGTTCCAGGTAAAAGAGCTAAAACCCTTAAATTTATGTCATCGCAGTGTTCATTTTTCGGAGCTAAAATTGCAACTTTTGAAAGTTTTTTAATTTCATCAAGATGTAAAATTTGGTTAACTGTACCAAAAATCTCTGTTACTATGTCTTTTTCTGTAAGAATGCTTGAAGGAAGTTGAATTAAATTTGGATCGTTAGAATTTTGAACTGGAGGATACTGCCCATTACCAATATCTAATAAAAATTCACAAAACTTATGTTCATCTTCTTTTGCCCGCATGTTTTTGTGTAGTTTAAAAATGTTGAATTTTGACCAAAGTGGGGAGAATTTTATGCAATTTTGAACAATTCTTTGCCTAGAAGCATGAGGTACCACTGGCAAGACTTGTCTGAAATCACCTCCTAAAACTATTACTTTACCTCCGAAAGGAATGTCATTATCCATAATGTCTCTCAGGAGTCTCTCAACACACATTAATGAGTGTATATTGGCCATTGATGCCTCATCCCAAATGATAAGTTTTGAATTTCTAATCTCAGCAGCTGCTTTACTATTAGGTTTCATTGATGAAACAGATGTTTCGTTTAAATTTAATGGTAACTTGAACTTACTGTGAACAGTACGGCCGTTTGGTAAAAGCATAGCTGCAATCCCAGTCCAAGCAACTGAAATTACCTCAAATCCAAAATTATAGCACTTCTGAATCAGACACTTGTAGACAAATGTTTTCTCAGTACCACCTGGGCCATCAATAAAATATGCATGGCATTTCTCAACTGTTTCTTCTTGTATTGCGCTTACAATTTTTTCAATTATAACTATTTGTTCATTGTTGGCACTTTCTAACATGGAATTAAGATCGAGATTAGGGTTGATATTGTTTCCCATAGGAAATCTTACTTCATTGCAAGCTGGTAAGTTAAATGCCGTCAGGCTGAATCCATGAATAGTCAATGTGTCATCTATGTCTCTAAGACTCATCTGATATGCCATCGTTTTTTCACTGTGTAGACTATAATCTTCACTCATGACATCTTTAAAGCATTCCCACAACTGCAGTACATTAGATGGTCGTTGAAACACGCAAATGTAAGCAAATAATTGTCTTAATTGAGATGGCATTTGGAAAGAAGACGCCTCTAGAAGACAACGATGCCACTCATTATCATCTTGTAGTAACCCTCTTTCAAAGGCAACTTCCTTAAATGTAAAATACTCTTTGCCTTTGTAACTTTTAAGATCAGCAAAACTTGTGGCACCTGCGACATGTAGAAGTAGTAGTCGAAGATGATATCGCTCACTTTCCAATGGAGATACGTTATACATTCTTCCTATGATTTTAGTACGTCTTGACGACCGTTTTTTTCCAAATCCGCTTATTTCTGTCCCAACAATAATAAACAGGTGTTTCAGGGTAAATATAAGTAGACTTGTTCTCTTCATCTCTGTTTAGATTGAACCATCCCATTAGCTCTGTGTTTTTAAGTTCTGCTCGAAGAAGAGCTTCAGTGGCTTTATCATCATGGAAGTAAATTTGCTGTTCGTTTGGTAAATGAACTGGTAGTCTTACTATGATGTGCGATTGTTCATGCATTGGGAATGAAAATATCCTGTAAGCAGCTTCGCTTGAACTTACATATCTAGTGTTTAAGTATGCGGTCACTTCATCACGATTAACTGTACCATCAGCTGCAACGATCTGAACGCTTGCACAATCATGGCCTTTATAAACATATTTATGAATGTACTTAATGCTTTGAACAGTAGCACAAACTTCAACGTTAATGTGTGCTTCAAAATAGAGTATTAAAAACGGGTTGTAAGGCACAATAAAACGATTATCAATTTCCAAGTTATGACCTTTTACTTTTTTCACAATAGTTTTTCCATCGTCTCTTCTTCGATATAATGGATATCCATTGAAGTTGTCAATTGTTTCTGGCACAAAATTTTTTGGAAAATTTTTTTTACACTTACCATCAGCCATACAAACAGCATCTTTATTGAGAGCACCGCACGGCCCATGGACCATATGTCGCTTCACCAATTCATATAATTCCTTATTTTTTGAGTCAGGAATTTCTGCACACACTATTTTGTCAATGTCTGCTGTTTCCCGGGGTTTGTATTTATCTTCCAGACATAGCAGTAAGTGTATATGTGGCAAGCCTCTCTTTTGGAATTCCACCGTGTAAAGGAATGTTTTTACCTCTCCAAAAATTTTATCTTCATTTATTAGTCGTAAGAGCTCCTTGACCTTTTGGTAAAAAACTCTAACAGTTAAATCAGGGCGATTATTAGGAGTTTCAAATTCTAGCAGGTTGTCAGTTATTTCTGGCCAAGAAGGGTTGCAAGTGAAAGTAAGAAAAATGTCTGGTTTCCCAAACTTTCTAACCATTGCCATAGCATCTTGGTAGTTTTGGGCCATATTTCTTGGACTACCATTGAAAGAACTCGGTAGTATAACTATCCTTCCAGCTTTGAGCTTTTCCTCCCCTGCTCTGACATGTAAGGCATCGGACAATCTGGCATAGGTATCGACTCTTAATTTCAACTGTTGATTCCTTATGAATTTTAAACGGTCGCCTTCAATACGGCAATAATAATCCACTATTAGTTGTTGAGATAGTTTTCCCATATTTATTACTGGGTTAAATGTACCATGGAGTCCTCTGATCATAAGTCTATAGGACACATACTCCCTCATAGATATATTTTGGCGGATGTTAGTTTTCCTCTCGCCGCCAGCTGGCATTGAAATGTGCCAACCAGGTTCTCCACATGGCCAAATCAAAACATAACACATTGGATCACAATGCATGCTGTCACAGTCAATATTCTTTAATCCACCATCTTTTGCATAAACCGTGATGTGGCGATGTGAAGGAGGAGCACCATCACTTGACTCGAAAACAGCAGCTACTTCCGAGCATGTTGGGTCGTTATAACGCCTGGGATCTGATTGGGGCTCATGGTAGAAACGCATGACTAAATTTAAGGGTTGACGGTTTTCATTTTTAGCTACTTCATTTTCTTCAATAATCTTGTCATGCATCATTTTGTAGCTTTTCGCATATGGATTTTTTTCTCTTAATATGTAATTTAGTTGATTTAGCACTTCCTCTTTCAAATCAGCGTTATTTTGATTTTCTAGTCTTATTTTGTTTGCTTCAGAAAAATCTAGAATATGTAATTGTCCATATGATGGCTTCTCTTCATTTCCAGCATATAATGGAGCGATGGTATGGTACGTAATCCCCAGAATTTTAAAGCAGTATGGTCCAAAACTGGATGGCAATTGTATATTGGCGCCAAAAGAAACAAATGATAAAGAACTGTTATATTGCCGAATGTTTTCTCTAAAGTGTTTAGAAATGTTATTGCAACCTGTTGCAAGTTCTTTTATTTCATCTATAATAACAAATTCAGGCAATTTAAGTTTGTTGTTACTACAACACAGAGGAAAATAGCCAGCAGTGGTTTGTTCTCGAAAAAAGTAAAATGCTCCACAGAATCTACATTTGTTGTTAAATGGCCCAAGATTGAACTGTTGTACATTTGAATTAGCTGCTCTGTCGGTTTCGTTATCATTTTGGTGTTCACCTTTGAATGACTTATTCACTTTTGTTTTCCTCTTGACAGAGGTTGATTGATTTGTCATTACTCCCTGAAACTTGTTATCTCCAGATTGAATCGAATCTGTCAGAGTTTTACTGTTTCTTTCCTTTTTGTTTGATTTCATGGCATTTATCTCATTAGTAAAAATATTTACATTATTTTCTGTTTTTACTGATTTTGCAGAATCTTTTATGGCTTTTCTCTTGCTTTTTTTAATTTCAGACTCAATTTTTCCGGTGAGGGATTTACTTTTTCTTCTACTTTTGTTACTTGCAGTTAAAAAATTATCTGATAATTGTGCATGGTTATTTGGTATGTTTTGTATGGTATCTGGTAATTTGGATTGTTCTTTTACTCCCTGAAATTTTTTATCTCCAGCTTGAGTCGAATCTGTCATAGTTTTACTGATTCTTTCCTTTTTGCTGGATTTTGTGGGATTTGTCTCATTGACAAAAATATTTTTTGCATTAGTTTCTGTTGTAACTAATTTTGCAGCATCTGTTAAGGTTTTTCTCTTACTTTTTTTTATTTCAGACTCAATTTTTCCGGTGAGGGATTTCCTTTTTCGTCTACTTTTGTTGCTTGCAGTTAAAAAATTATCTGACAATTGTGCATGGTTATTTGGTACGTTTTGTATGGTATCTGGTAATTTGGATTGTTCTTTTACTCCCGTAAATTTTTTATCTCCAGCTTGAGTCGAATCTGTCATAGTTTTACTGATTCTTTCCTTTTTGCTGGATTCAGTGGGATTTATCTCATTGACAAAAATATTTTTTGCATTAGTTTCAGTTTTAACTAATTTTGCAGCATCTGTTAAGGTTTTTTCTCTTACTTTTTTTGAATTTCAGACTCAATTTTTCCAGTGAGGGTTTTCCTTTTTCGTCTACTTTTGTTGTTTACAGCTAAAAAATTATCAGAAAAATTCCCATGGTTATTTGGTATGTTTTGTTTGGTATCTGGTAATTTGGATTGTTCTTACTGATGAGGTAGGTTCTGGTATATTTTTTTTAACACTGTTTATAATTTCAGTTGGTTTTGTTACATATTCCAAGACATTATAATGACCATGGTCGACATTCCCCGTGAATATTAAATTATGAATGGTCGTGCCAGAACCATAATCAATAATTTGATCATTGACATGCACTCGAAATGTGCTTTGATAGTAAATTGAGCTGATGGCGTGCAGTTCTGCATGACCACCATATTCACCATCTCGGGACATTAGATTATGGTACTCATTTTTTGATGTTATTATTAACCTGTACGAAGTATCCCCCGACAATGAAATTCTTGTATTGTTCCCAATTTTGCAATATATATGATACGACTTTATTTCTTATAAGTTTATGTTTTTCTTGATTACCAAAAAGTAAATATGATACTGCGCGGAATAGGCAATTCCCATCGCCCACAATGGACACAATCTTTTTCGTACAGGTAGTTGTCATTATAAAACTGGATAAGTCTATAAATTTAAAACCAAAAGTACTCACACTAATGCAAATGGTTTAAATAATATTTTATAATTCAAAACACTCGAATCTAAGCACGTTAAAATAACTGTGAATGACTTGGCATCACACAATTATTCCGGAAACTGCAGAAACACGGTATGTTTACTTTTTACCGGAAACCGGAAGAGATGGCTGTGAGTAATGCAGTGTGGTAGCAAAAGTGTAGGCCTCGAGAAATTATTAAAGTGCAGCATATTACTATTTAAAATTTTATAAAATACCTCTGGATGATCCAATATGCAAATTCCAGTGTGTACAATAAAGCATTTCAATAAAGTACAAAGATACCAAAAATACCCAAAAAAATATATAGGCCGTATATATTATATATATTTCAAGAAAAATACCAAATGCTAAACGCAAATACCAAGAACATCAATAGTACATTTTACAGAAAATACTACGATTTTAGTTAGAGTTACGGAAAAGTAGGCCTATTCCTTAAAATTAATACTGTAGCATCCTTGTACTTATAGGCCCTACTCTTTAGTATTTTATAAACATATCAATTTGATTGTTTAGGTAGGCGCAAACCTAATTAGCCCTAAGGGAACCGTTCTATTAGGTTGAACAACATCAGAAATAAGTAGACTAATATCCACTTGTAGGCCTATTGGACAAATTGTTCTTAACAGTTTTTTTTCAAGAATTAAGAAAGGCCTACAGTGTTGTAACATGATGGTTGGATTCAACAAATATTGGTGTTAGGGTAGGATAGAACGTAAAGAAACCATTTATAACCACTTTCATATCGCAATATTTATGCTGTAGTGTGCAAGTTTCAATAACTATCCAAATTTAAAGAATACAAATTTATTTCACAGAAAATTACATAATTTTAGTTGGATTGTCTGTCAAAGTAGGCCTATAGGCATATTCCTTAAAAACAATAATGCTGCAATGTAACACAGACACTCTTTAGTATTTTATAAACTAAAAAAATCGATTGTTTACTTAGGCCTAAACCTTAGTAGCCTAATCAAAGCGTTATATTAGTTAAAAACATCAAAAAATAAGCAAGCCTAAATTATTAATTTGTAAACTTGTTAGTTTAATAAATAAGTTTTTTGATAGTTTGAACAGGCCTATAAATATTTCAATGTATCTATTTTGCTTAAAATAAATATCGGCACCGTCAGTAAAACATTTATTAGTGACGCCGTTATTGGACACATTACAAAAAGTAAAATGCTGAAGCACGGTCCCGAACCCGGGCCGTCTGATTTGAAGTAAGTCACGCTACCGACTGCGCCACAAATACAGTTATTGGTGGACAAAATGTAAAGCATACAACGTTGCAAACGACAAATTGCACAAAATTTTCGATGCACATCCATTTCTTTTAATACAAATCTGAGCAATTTATTTAAACTAAACCTTGAACCTTTACAATTCAGTCTTTATTTCATAGCAATCAGCTATTTTACATAATTAAGCAACTTTCTTTCCATTTAAAGGATAATACATTATAATAATTGTGAACGTTTTTAGGTACGGTATTTGCTATGGTAAACAAAATCCTTGAGTTTTTGCTCATCCACTCTGTATTTAGACAAAATACCTCGTGTGTTTACAATCAGCTGATTGAAAGCGTGTAAAATAAATAAATTGTTAAGGTTTGAAAGTGTCGACATTTTTAATTTAAGGGACTAAGATAACGTTAATTATATGATTAAGCAACTTTCTTTTCATAAATGACAATACATCATAATAATTGTAAAAGTTTTTAGGTACTGGCCATAATAAACCAAATCCTTCATGAGGCTTTTGTTCATCCATTCTGTGTTTAGACAAAATACCTCGTGTGTTTACAATCAGCTGATTGAAAGCGTGTAAAATAAATAAATTGTAAAGGTTTGAAAATGACGATATTTTTAATTGAAGGAAGTAAGATAACGTTAAAGTAAATAAAATCTGCTAATATACAAAGGTTTACGTTTTATTTGGTACAAACTGCGTGTAAATTGGTCCAGTGGAAGTCTCAGACGAACTGTTCAAAGGATTGGAAATGTTGGCTTTTTTCCCCATGTTAAATCTCCATAAGAAAAGTTTATTTTTCATTTTTGACCAATTTAACGTAAATATTTTTGAAATACGAATAAAACCTGCTAATATAGAACCGAAAACGTTTATTTTGGTACAACCCGCATGTAAATCGGTCCAGTAGAAGTCTCAGACGAACTGTCCAAAGGATTGGAAATGTTGGCTTTTTTCCCCATGTTAAATCTCCATAAGAAAAGTTTATTTTCCATTTTTGACAGATTTAACGTAAATATTTTTGAAATACAAATAAAACCTGCTAATATAGAACCGAAAACGTTTATTTTGGTACAACCCGCATGTAAATCGGTCCAGTAGAAGTCACAGACGAAGTGTCCAAAGGTTTTTTACTTTGTGTTTTAAATATATAGATGTTCTTATGGGGAGAAATAACCATTTTCTATTAGAAATTCACTGAAACATGAAGGTCCTCTACAATAGGCACTTGATTGATATTTATTACTTTCACGTAAGGACGTGCGAGTATTTGAGTATCTTTTTTGAGCTGAGTTTGCACAGCTCGACTGGGCTCGAAATTTTGTAAAAGACTCATAGTTTTGAGTCAAGCTTTCAATCTGACTTATTAAGAGTCATCTTCACCTTTGGGCCAGTAGGCCATTGTTGCACAGTTGGCAATGTTAACCATACAGCTTTTAATGCAAAACATGGTAAAACATGGTAGGGGAATAAAACCCCTGTTTTGGACGCCGTTTTTTAACCGATTTTCTTTGAACTTGGTAAATGTTTAGCGGAATAGTTATATTAGGTCCATTATACCTCAAAATTTTGAAATTTTAATTATTATTTAACTTTAAATTTTTGGAATGTTGATTTTTTTTAGAAAGAAGAGCAGCGGCGGGCTGCAATACTAGCTTCCAATAGGGAAGGAGGACAGAGACTTGGCTGTAGTGGGGAAACCACGACATCAGAAAATATACCGGACACTAAGAACTCAACAAAGAAGCCGTATCGCCCGGGTAAATGCACATCGATTACATACATTTATTTAGCAAATTTTCATTATCTCATGGTATACTACTAGAGACTAGAGAGACACAGTAATGCAGTGTGAAAACTATACAGAGTGACCACCATACTAGGACCAGTGTGACTGGTTGAAATCCATTTTGATTACGCTATATTTCATATATATTTACCAGTTTGTATACAATTGTAGTATAAGTGTAAATATGTCGAGTAGTGTTTGAAGACATTTGATAATTTCAACCAGGCCTAATAGCACCAACACATACAATGCTAATCAAGAAGTTACAAACTGAAACACAAGGTCTGGAAGACCAGCAGACTTTCACTAATCGATTGATAACTTTAAAAGCTGCCCAAGCAAGTGTACAAAAATCACTTCATGGGGAGGGGAGGGCACCTTTGCTGCCAATATGATGAAAACAAATTTTCTGTTGGGTCTCAGAGACCACTGTTTCAGTAAGGTGTAAATAAATTTTGAAATCTAATACAATTTTTACAATGTAGAAAAAATGTTTATATTTAAAGTTGAGCTAAACTGTTATTTTATGCAGAGTATCACCCGTTGATGGGCGGGGGCAGCAGTGGCGGCTACCGGCCCCCTCGCAGGGGCTGTCCGGGCGGGGGCTGCGGCTGAGATATTAACTCGTACATCAGAGAACTTGTAGAAGAAAAACACTGGGCACACCACCTGTAAATTATATCTGAATAAAAGACGGCAATATTAATGGTGATAAATTTTGTGATATTTTAAATCCAGACATCAAGTATTAAATTGTTCTAAATGGACAATTACAAGGTATTTTATAATTTTTGAATGTCTTGTGTTTCTGTTATAAATTTGGTGAAATATAGAATAAATTTTACAAATTCTTCTGGTTACTTTGTATTTGTGCATCCTTTATCTTTCTAATGTGTTGTATTAAGAGTTTTTCAACACAGAGTTCTTATTTTGAACACTTATGTCAGGGGAAACAAGTTGGAATGACCAAATGTACTTACTTAGGTTTTATTATTATTATTATTATTATTTATAAACTTTTCTGGCGACCCATTGAACAAAGCCACATCGGTAAAGAAAATACATATTGCTGGAGTGGGTTAAAGAAAAAAATGTATATATATATATCGTATGGCTCATTTAGCCAGCCACCATGGTTTCAGAATAATAAAATAAATTCTGCGGTGCAGAGCACCTGAGTCAGTATAAGTAAAAATCTAAACACTAAAATAAAAATTATATCTCTCTTTATAGAGCTAAATCCAGGGCGCTAAACCATTGCAGCCCAGCTTCACTTGAGCTATGCAGACCGGTCAATCCTTCGGGTAAGGCACTCCGTGGTCACTCTTCGACTATGTGTTCCATAGTTTGATACTCTGCTCTGCAGTCGCATGACTGGTCTTGTGTCATTCCAAATTTGTACTTCCAATAATTACATCTTCCCACTCCAGTGCGGAAACGATTGAGTATAGTCCACTGCTTCCGAGGAAGATTCATACCACCTACCGCTACGGTTGGGTCAGCTATCAAAAAGTGGTTCCAACCTTGAAAAGCGTCCCAAGAGGAAGTCCAGTTTGTATGGATGGTGAAGTTCGTGTCCATCAACTGGGAGGCTGTTCGTAGAGGTGGTTTTCGGGACCTCGTGTAAATCAAATGAAAACTTTATCTTCCTATAGGTGCCAATATGGGTGCAGGGTTTTCAATTGCAATTATTTCATTGAAAAATAAAACTATCACCATAGAGCAATCTGATATTTCTTGAATTAAAATAACAACTAGTCAATGAAAAAAAATATTTTTTTCATTGACTGTAGTTACATAGAAGCTGATGAAACTTGCCTTCAAAAGTGGCAAAGTTCACGTGTTAGCGCTCAACATGACATAACACAAAACTAATAAATTTTAAAACTTAACAATCAGTTCTGGCAACCTGAAAACACATTATTACCCTGCGCAAAACAACTGACTTTGATTTCCAAAGCCTTTTAAATCAGTATATGTATATGGGACTTCTAAAATCGATGAGAAAAAACCTGTTGCAAAATGGCAGCCATGGGAAGGAAAGGGTTAAGGGCTCTCCACATTTCAAAAGAACAATTTAGATTTAAAGCAGCTTTCCTCGTACCCAGGCCTAGAGCTATGTAGGCAAGATGAGATTTCTATAAATCAAGTTATCCCAATACAGTGGAATCTCGATAGTTCGACATTTTGTAGACTTAGAGGGTGTCGAACTATTGAAATGTTAAACTATTGGGAGTATATGAGAAATTTTAACACTGTGAGTATAAAAATCATGATTTGAATTTATGAAACACTTAATTTCAATGAAACCATAACTTAATTGAACTTTAACATAAAGAACATTCAAATCACTCGCCACTTTGCTTACATTTTCACCTTTGTCAGTCTTCAAAATAGACACTATCGGTCATTATTAACGTGTTAAGTTGTCATGGACTGCGTCGAACTACCAAGTTTGTACTGTATCAACACTTGATCAGTACGGATGGCTCAAAGAGGCCTACCTAGTTCTTTCATGTAACAATCACTCTCAATACTTGTACTCTCTCGTACATGTTACTTTTAATGATTACTGATCGAAGGCTGAGCTTGAAATTCAAATCAATGAGGACCTGAATTCCTGTGTCCAGTTATTTGATGAAATCAATTTTAAAACCAATGAAAATAAAACAACCTATTTATTATGCAACATGGACTGGATGGACAGAGATAGTAGTTTGCCGACCATTATGATTGGAGAAGACACACTAAAAGAATCATAGAGACAACAAAATTTTTGGGAATTCGTATTGATACAAAACTAAATTGGCACACACATATTGATTCAATTTGTAGCTAAGTTTCCTCGCAAATATCTTTGCTTATGAGCTTGTCAAAATTTTGCTCAAAACAGCTTACTATAGCCTTGTACACCCTCATCTTGCATATGGCATTTTACTGTAGGAAAATGTGCAAGGTACTATTTTGAAAGACTTTTCAAACTTTAAAAGAAATCCTTAAGAATCATAAAAAAATTTGGACACAGGGAATCAAGCAGAGACACCTTTAAGGAACTGAATATTTTGAATCTACATTGCATTTATATTTTTGAGACTATTTTGTATTGATGCTCTAAATTTTTCTTAACACAGCTGGCAATAAAGAGAATTGAATCGAATTGAATTACGTACTCATTAGTTCTTGGTCTTATCCTAAAAAGTATAACTAATTTCTGCTTTTAGTGGGAAATCATTATTTCTTTTTGAATAATAAGTCTGCTATGATAAAGTATTACTTTGATTTACTTACTGATTAACTTTTATTCATTAAATGTAATTTTAATTACTTTCATGTTTCCTTTACAAAATGTTTTTTAATATTAGATGAAGACCCTTTGTACGATAATTTACGTTTACAAATTTTGCAGCATTCATGGTGTTGATTAGTGCCTAAAAAATACAAATTTCCCTAACCCTTTTCTCTTGACATCCATGGGCCCTAATGATGATACAAGAAGAAAAAAATAACTAAATTTTCCTAAAATTGTAATCCAGGTTGTAGAACGAAAGCTAAACTCTTAGCTAAACCCACTCACCAATTATTATAAGCACACATTCACATATAACATAATTTTAATATAATAAAATAAATTATTGCAAATAATTATACTAAAATAATTAAACAATAAAAATTATTATGGATTTCAAAAGTCTTGGTGCCAGAGTATAATAAAAGTATATTTGTGTGAAATAAAGTATATATAAACTTACATATTTTTTTTAACAACTTGAAAACAAATTATATCAATTTATGTAGTGTATGCGTAACGGGCTACATAACGAGGCAGTTCACTTAGGGAATTGACAAATGTGAAACGAGAATAATCCAAATAATATAACCTGTTATACCAATGCAGCTGAGTTTTATGATATTTCAACGCTTTATTCACCAGTTCATGTTCGTAAGGTGGCAAAACAAATACACTTTTAGACATTAAGAGACTCAAGGCAAAATCAATTACACTTAAGTATCGCCGCAAGAATGTCAAACTATCTAACAAGTGTATTTGACATTCTATCGGCAGTTGTTTTCGGAGATTGAGAAAACTTATAGCTCTAAACACAGCAATATGATTCTCATTTCCATTCACTCCATTTTTGTCAAAAGTTACAATAGTGTCTATATCGAATGCTTCAACATATTCATGAATTATCGATGCAATATTATCCGATTTCCACATAGTAGAACCCTTTACTCTTAATGAACTATTGCACAAAATTATGTTCTCAGGTTTGACTCCTAACACTCCGCAGCTCAACCATAGTTCTTTTTTATGCAACTGCCCATTACCATCTGTATCACGACTGCAAAGACATAATAAATAAAGGCACTTATTTTTCTTCACCATCCTAACAATAAATGGTCCAAAAAACATGCATCCATCTTCAGGATAAGCAATCACAATCAAAATTCTGTGAGCCGATGAATCAAAATATATAGATTTTGTTAACCAGTTACTGAACGATATGCGACTGAGGTACAAGACGTAACAAAAAACCAGGTACGTTGTGAGGTAAAAGCAGAACTGAGTAAGAATTACATCCTTGGGATGCAGAAACTTGTGGTTGGTCGTATCTAACGTTTGCTTTAAATAGCTGTAGGCATCCCCAAGATAAGTCTTCGCTGCCAAGAATTTAGAAGTAACATGAGATAACATTTTAGTGATTCCACTTCTTGAAGAGTCATTCATTCTTATCACTTGTACCTGAAAGAACAAAGTCAATAGTAAAGCTTGCAATATAAAAAAAATTAATAAATAATACAACCTGTTGCAGCAGACATATGTGCTCAGCGAATTCCCCATAAAAACTCCACCATAGGGATGAGAATTTAGTTTTGCTGCCATGGGGTATTGTTAGAGGTGAATTCCTCATTGATGGAGGTAAACACAAAATTGTATAAAATCTGGCACTCTTTTATTTTCCACGTAAATCCCATGGGAGTGAGTATGTAGGTTTGGCGCATTATAGGTTTTGTAAGCAATCTGGCACTCTTTTATTTTCCCCGTAAATCCCATGGGAGTGAGTATGTAGGTTTGGCGCATTATGGGTTTTGTAAGCAAGTATAAGTTAAAACGTGTTTAGATAATGTACATACCAAATTTTAATAAGTTATGTCAATGAACAAGCAAGATACACTTTTTTGTTAATTTCTTATAAGAATAATGGGAAAACATTTTTTGATTCCCTCCCTAACCAGTTATATTAAGTTAAAAATTACAAAATTGTTTTTAAAGTTTTTTAATGGTTTCAGTTAAAATTGTTTAATTTTAAAAATTGAGGCCGAAAAATGGCGCAAGTCCATTTTTGGCCCTTTTGTATTTTGGAACCCCATAAAACCCTGTTACCATAATCCGATCATGCTGGTTCATGAACTCATGAAAATAGACATATGGTCTTACACCTCCATACCAAATTTCATCGAAATCGGACATTCCTTTTAAAAGTTATCAGTACCACGGACACATATTTAATTAGATAATTAAATAATTAGATAATTTAAATAATTAGATAGATAGATAGGTATATATAGATATATTTTCATATATGAAAATGAATTAATTTTCTTTTTGGATTCTGGGGACCTCAAAATGAAAAACTAACATGGTCACACGCTTAGGTCTTACCATGCCTACCAACGTAATAGCATATTCCCTAAAGGGAAAGTTCGCTAAAAAATGTAGCTCAATTAAATTCAAAATCTCTATATTCATATAACAAATAGTACAAAGAATGGTGTCACACCAGAATTAGCATATAAAACAAACGGAAAATAAAGAAAATATTATACAAGATTTGTCTGAACTTAGATTCTATCAATATAAATAAAATACCCCCTGTCGCAGCAGACCTGCGTACTCAGCGAATTTCCAAATTAGTAATATTAATTTTGACCAGCTAAACTTGTAAACAAAATTTCATCACGTGCTCATAAATAGGGAAATAAATGTATATTCTCCTTAAGATAAATATAGGGAAAGAGTATGCAGGTATGCTGCCATGGGGGACATTAAAAGTAGGTTTTTAGCATAGAAAAAAATTATTTCGACCATATAAACCCATTTTTGGGATAAAAAACCCCCCAAAACTACCCCTTCCGGTAGGTCGATTTGCCTGGTTTTCGAACTCATCCGAATAAACGTAGGATTACACATCTCTACCAAATTTGGTGTCGATCGAACCATTTTTACGAGAGTTATCGTGCCTAGGGACACATACATATATAAATATATACATATATATATATATATATATATATATAAATATAAATATATACATATATATATATATATATATATATATATATATATAAATTTTAATGATTATTATTTTTGGTCTCTGGGCACCTCAAAACGAAAAAGTAACATGGTCCCGGGCTTAGGTCTTCCCATGAGACCTACGGTAATAGCTTATTCCCTATGGGAAATTCGCTAATAAAACTAACTATTACGTCTATGTCTCAAAACCTCAACATGAAATACTATAGGCCTAGATGATAAAATTCATTAAAAGAATACAGAGCTTCAGAAATTAAAAATTCCTTAACTTTGCTTCTAAAGATTTCGAATTTTGAGATTTTATTTAGATGTTGCTATAATATTTTATTCATTGGTAGGTCGGGGTCCTTTTGAATAATTCCATTCGAGGTTTCTTATTTAGCAATTCATCTCTATTTGTGTGTTGTTACTGTGAATTTGAACTGTGATTTAAAAATTTCATAGTTAATATACAAATCAATTGTTCAATTAGTTAAATCCCTCAATAATATCTGAATTTTTTGCTGGATAGAGAAAAACTTTAGCATCAGTACTAAAACATCAGCATATATGCAAAACTTAGATTCGATAATATCATTGCTATTTGATTCTGGAAGACCTGTCAGATAACACAAAAAGAGAAAAGAGCCCAGCACCGAACCTTGGGGAAATGAGTACTTAACACTTGTTAGAGATGACTTGGCTGGTTCAATACTCTAAGTTTTTTAAATAATGTAAGTTAGAGACATACTGACGACGCCCACCCAAAGGTAATGATTCTGTTGGTGTGATTCATGTGTTAATCATAAAAATTAATAGAAATTCACAAAACTTATCCTAAGGGCCAAATAGAACTTAAAAAAATAAAAGTTTAGGATACATTATTATAAATTTCAATTAAGAAAATTAATACTAAGCAAAGAAAAGCCTTCCTTAGCAAAAAAGTCTACATTGTCTTTTGTCACTTCTTTTAGTTCTACCGACAAGGCATTCTAAGTCTCATCTTCAATGTAATTCCCCCCCCCCCAGGCAATAGTTAATTCATTGGTGTCATGTACCAACTCAGGTACCTAGCTGTAGATATGGATGATTTTTTTCTAGAATGTAGAGGTTAAGCTTTTTGATGATCTTTAATCAAGTCCCATGATTGTTAATGACAACTAATTGTGTTTCTTACCTTGCCACTGTCTGAATCTTTTATTTACTATCAGCATTTGTTAGTCTGACATGTTTATTTAACAGAAATAGCTAAATTAATCAAAATTTTGTAATGATGATAAGTAAAAACACTCTACATTGTAAGAACGGGACTCTTCAAAATCCTCAACAACACACCACGCATATGTTTACACATTTTTTCCGAGAAAATCGATTATTTATAAAGAAATGTTAAATGTAAAGATTAAAATTCATTTAATTATCTACAACTTTGTTGTTTGAAGTTTTTTCCTGACCGATAAATAAAAAAAAAGTTTACGCTTAGTAACCTTTTCCTGTTCTAGTTGTGTATTGCTGTATGTTTTTTGATCATGGCGTTTTCTAATTAAATGTGATGGCCGAGATATTTAAACCGTTATAATCAGCTTTCAGCTTTGAAACCGTATATTTAAATTAATTTAGAAATTTAGCAACCGATAGGAAGCGTGTAAGTGAGAGCACACACAAAATCTTTAGTTGCTCATTTTGCGTTTTTGCCTGTCCTTCAGAACACAGGTTGCAGTTTTTGGTTTGAGTTTTGCCTTGGGTGAGTGTTCCAGGTGTATATATAGAGTTCTATGGGCTGACCAGATATCCTCAGCATCCATGGTCTCTCTAATTTTACTTTAACCTGTCCGTGATATTGTTTGGTTATAAAAAATTTCAACTAAGTTCAAAGAACAAATCAGTATTGAATTACAGACCCGTTAACTTTTCAATAAATATTACAAACTTTATCAGCTTTTAAGGTTTAAGTTTTACAACCCTACTTACCTCCTGGTTACCACAAGATCATAAAACTTTGTCCTTGGATGAGTCAGAGGCCAACAGAGCCAACCCAAGGATGATGAGAGAGGTGCCAACCCACCACATGAAGGATACAGACTCACCGAATATAATACAACCTGCTAGAGCCTGGACAAAAATTTGTTCAATACTAAACACTGTTTCCATTTTAATCGTAGATAATATTCTTACATACGGTACTATAGTTGAATTAAAATCAAAAGAGTATTGGGACTGACGGTGCTTCGGCAGTCTTCGGCAACACTCGGGTAAACCCGCTGTTTTAATCGTGATTACATCAGCTGGTAATGGAAAATACTGCTCATCTGGCGAATTGATTCATTTGAATCGTTCGTTTTCATGAATAGAATTTTGAACCTATTCATTTTGTCCGATGATACAGTAGTTTTGTCCACACCCTTCTAAATCCGATAAATCGGATTTCACCGATTATTTGACGTTAATATTCTGTGACCTACTTTGTGGGTCACGTGGATATTTAATTAATTAATTTTAAGATTTTACGTCAAAGGAAAAAAAAGAGTTAAATTACCAGTTTATTTACTCAGTTTGAAAGTGGGGTTAGTTTCAGTGTTCGCGCATCGTAAATCCATAATCTATTATGACAATTGAATTACGAATGCCGAATTATACTATTTAGTTTTGTACATTGGTTTCTCACCCATGTGATGTCCTGATTACTACTGATTAGGTGGTGGATAAAAGATAACAAATTTAGTAATTTAGTTACGGTATATTGTTTCTTCACCCAGGATATTGGTTGATTGATAAATTTAATAGTAGAAGTAGAATAAGGCAGATTTATAAAACCTTTAATAATAATAAATCGTAGTAATAATAAGTACCAATAGTTTCTTCAACCAAAGTAAGACGACGTCGAATGACTGACCACCTCCGTCGGGGTCACTCGGCTTGTACCCCTTACTGAGGTGCCTCTCCTCCGTCACGTGACTCGTCCTCCCAATACTCGAAAGTCTAATATGCCCGGTTGTTAAAATGTGGCTTTTTCAATCCTTTCAATGTAGGCCTACATCAGACATCATTGTTCCATTTTCTGAACCGATCGCGTTCATAATGTATCCATCAAGCGATAAGGTAATTAATTGCCTTTACCGGTGCTGACTGGGCTGTATACGTTGGCTCAAGATATAAAATAAGAATAGGCTGCTGGACTTGTTTTATAAGCAGACATTAAGTCTCTAACAGAAACTTATTTGTTAAGTGTGATCTTCTTGATAATTTATATAGACAATAGAGGCTAATGTTGACTGACCTTCCCTATGTGTTAAGTTTTAAAACGGGGTTTGACTTTGTAAATTGGGAATTTCACTCTGTTAACTTTTTAAAAGTAATACTGGCCTAAAAATAACATTGAATGTGTAAGAAGTTTTCAAATATATAGGCATAGGTACTTGTGAGTTCCATAAAATTAAGTACGCTAACATTAGTATGATAAAATTATATGAAAACCTTGAAATAAAATGATGAATAGATATGAAACCTTGTAAACAAAACTGATGAAACAACAAAATGGTTCTCAGATAGTGATCGAAACAAAGGAACCATCTTAAAATCGATCAGCGATACGAATCTTCTCTTCTAGAAATTGTCTTATGATTCATTCAATTCACTGATTCGTTCATTTGAACAACTCAGCAGTTGTTTACTTAGTGGAACCGACTAGTCCCGAATGTACCCGAACATTGCCGAAGCACCACCAGTCCCAATACTCTTTTGATTTTAATTCGACTATAGTATTCATGTATCAAAGAAAACAGAAATTTAAGGGAGCGAGAGATACTAAATTCATTTATGTACTTGCCAGTAAATATCACGAGGAATTTCTAAACTTTATCAACATTTTGAGTTAAAAAGAGATCATTAACTTAGTCTAAGTTTACTTACTGACAAAAGATAATTTGTAGCAGCAACACTGATGGTTGGAATGAAAGACGATGATGATTCTTGAAGTGCCTTTACAAAAAACGTCCACACGGCAGCATTGCATATAAGCATTAGAGCAATGCACAGGCAAAATATAATGTATTGTACAACCTAGAAAAAAACAAAATCAAATAACAGCTTACGGTATTCTTTAAAATTTCTAGGATCCGATATATCGCCTTGCCGCCACTGTGACACTACATACTTAACGAAATTATCGGTTTTATCTTGGTTGTTATTTTGAAACATCAATGGTTCAATTAGATTCTCTATACAGCAGAGATCCAAAATATCATCCTCTAGCCTACAACCTGACCAAACCGGCAACACACTCTACACTCTCTTTTCCGGATGACGACATCGCCACCCTCTACACTCTTTAGCATAAACCTATAAATAGGACTACCTGAAATTTTTGCAAAAATGTTATCAAAGGTCAGTACTTAATGGTAGGCCTATTACATCTCATGGTTTTTCACAACTGTACACAGAATAAAAATAATGGGTGGTGCCCATAAACCAACAAGTAGGCCTACCTCAAGACCTAATTAATACTATACTGTCGGCTACTGGTACTTAATGTGAAATCCTCATCAACTTAAAAAATTTAATTCTTATGCAGTTTAGCCTACTCAGCTTTCCTCGTTACCGTATACTTGAACTACATCACTGTCAAAAAGCTACTTGTACATGTAGTTGCCTGAAAATATCAAAATCAGTTTGTTTCATGCCGAACATGTTAGGGTACATTACTTACCATAGTTAGCGGCAAAACTTCCAATTAAAACATTAAAATAAAGCCCATAATTGATGGTTGTTAAAATCTTCAAAAAATAATAAAAATACCATATTCCTAAATAACACACATTCACAAGACATACGACACATAATTCAAAAATACTATTCAGCACATGACTATCAGAGACACTGTTCACCGGCCGGTCACCGTAAGTTTAATGTTTAAGTTATTTTATATTTAATGTTATATTTCCTGACTAATATTGTGATACTGCAATCTGTGATATAGAAAATTAGATTTAAGTTCTCTATTCAATTTGACAAGTGCCTTGCATGTTAATCGCTTGACTGTATCAATGCATCCAAAGATGTCAAATAATAATAAACATTGATTCTTGGTTCTCGTAGGCCTACTCATAAACCAACTGATTTTGATATCTTCAGGCAACTAAGTAAAGTATGGTAGCTTTTGATATATTATACAAGATATCAAGGCTGTAAAAATAACTCATCACTGTTTCGTAAGTAGGCCTAGATAGATAGTTAGAAATGGTTATGGCATGCAAGTTACTGTCTGAATATTAAAATTTTATTTGAACAGTTTCAGACTTCAGCATATTAAAACGTGATATTACAGTATGTTTTTAGGCCTATGTTACATCTAGGCCTACTGCAAACTGTGACATAATAACAAACTGTTGATAAATTTAATTTCATGTAAATTTATTGAAATTAACTTTCTTAAATGACTGTCGATTATTTAGTAACCAATAACTTTAACACAAAATATAGTATGCAAATGTAATAAAATATAGGCCTAAGTTTAAGCTTATTCAGTAAAAATTTAGTGATTAAATATGAAAAGAGAGTAGGCCTAACTTATGTGACAAGTACAGTAATGTCACTGTCACTTGGGACTAAGTAAATTAAATTACATTGTTATGTATGAAGCTGAATTCTAAATTTGAGAGTTTCCCGAAAACACTTCCTCCACATGCACAAAATCCTGCCTGAAAACTGTAGTAAAAATGTTTATTCACAGGAAATTTTGGTATAACCATTGTTGATTTCTGTTCTGAATTGTTTTGATTTGCATTATATATTATGACAGTTCGAGATTGGCCGGCAGCTGTTCTACTGTTGTCAGCAGCTGTGTTTTTCTAATGTTTTTTAGGCCGAAATGACTTGGCTTTAGATATTATCCATGCAATCATTTAAAACTTGTATTTTTTTTATTTGTCACTGAGGTGTTCTTTCTGTGGTTGCTTAATGTTAGTTGGGTGGTTTCAGTTGCCGTTGAAATTTTTGTTACCATGTATTTTACCCACGAGGTTCTATCATTTAGTCAGTGGTTCCGCATGTACCCCACAATCATTGATTATGTATAAAAAAAACTCGTTCCCATAGTCCAATCAATCTGGTTTTCGAATAACCTGACAACCATTGCCTTACACCTTCATACCAATTTTCATATTGTTAGTTCAAGTTCAACTAAGTTATATGAACTTAAACAAACGGTTGTTTTGGCTTCTAAGGACCTCAAAACTAAAAATATAACAAGTTATGGTCTTGGCCTTGGATCTTACCATATTCGCTATAGGGAAATTCGCTAATAAGACATTGAAACTTTTGATAATGTGACCAGGGATGCTAGTACTACTTGCATGAAATTATCATCAGCTCAAGACAATATAAATGAGCCCACACATTGGCTCATATTTTGGCACATTCTGCTTAACACATTGGCTACTGAATTTGTAAATGTGAATAAATTGTAACTTAACAGTCGATTAACTACAGCGCATGGACCCCCTTGAAGTTTTAATAATTCCAAAAATAAACTCAATAATAACTTTTAAACAAAGGGGAAGATTCTTTGTTTACAATCAGTGGTATTATTAATAATTAAATGCATGCACTGTGAGTGGACTAAAAGAACTATGGTGTAAGAAATTGTAACTAAACAATCAGTAACTTAGTAAGTATTTGAACTGTAGGCCTACTCTCAAAATTCCAACTTTCACCAACCAGTTTTTTTTTTTTTTTTTTTTTTTTTGTACCTTTACACTACGGATAAAAAAAACGTTATGAAAGAAGGATTTGTTAAAAAACATAAAAGAAGGAAAATGTTAGTCTGTGCTTATTCTTACATAGGTACTGCCAACTTATACTGCCTAGTCAATTACATCGAGGAACACAGATTATGAAGCACCTTGTGATGCAAAATGTGTTATATTCATGTACCTTATTTTTCGTTATACTGCGGGCATAACAAATCTGTGTACATAAGGAATGACTGTCCCTTAACCCTCTGCTACATTCGCCATGGACTATCACAGTCTGCACTTAAACATAATTTTGTTTTAAAACTTAAAAACAAAATTATGGGGCTTTTGGCAAATAACCTTCTCCTTTCCTCACCCTGAATCCAAGACAGGTTTGTAGTCACCCTCAGTTAAATTGTTCTGGCCCTGTTGACAAAATTGCGGATTGACAGTCCAGCGTGTTAGTGAGACTTAAAATTTGAATAGCACATTTGAGCAAGTGCATTTTTTTATCGTTTTTTATAAACAAATTGCTTTTAAGTTTGTTTTTTAATTATATCTTGTATAATATTTTGTTTTTATCACGGCATACATCAGGCAAAATGCAATATGTGTCGAAGCAGCTGAAGTACAATCTAAGTAAACTTAGCAATTTGTATTGTAACCAACACAAAAAAATCTGTTTCTAATATTATAAGTTACTAGTTATATGAACTATTTATATGAACTTACAACAAAAATATAAATGTTTTTTAATGTTATGCAATTTATATTTTTTGAGAATTTCAACTATAATGAGTACAGCAACTATCTTGACTATCTTTATAGATATTTTATCCTACCCTAACCAGCCACTTTTTTATTTGTAACTAGTAACTTTCAAATATGTTACTAACTAACTTAAAATACATCACTTATTTGCATAATATTTTGTTGTCTTATTACCACTTTCCAACCTAAAAATAAATATAAAGTGCAAAATAACAATTAAATATACATGATAAACTAAGTTATGGCGGATGTGGACTGAAAGTCCGTGGGTGTGTAGAAACATAAAAAGTTGTTGCGTGTGTAGTAGAGGGTAAACAAATTGGAGACTATAAAACTGGAACACACAAATTAATTTTTTCGTTAAAGTCCAGATAATATTGATATCGCCATTGTGGTGAAAAGAGTGTACAGTTTAAAAGTGGTAAATATGTAAAAGAGCTACTCAAAAATATTATTATCATTGAAATCATTTAAACTCATCATCATGTATGGTTTTCTTTATATTTCTATTAGGACTATATAAAGAAATCATAAGTATTTAAAATAAATAAACATAGCGACCCCTTTTATTTCATTTTATTTTATCAAAAATATATTAAAAATAGCCCTTAACTGTGACTTTCATCATCTAAAAGAAAGTTAAATACCTTAAAAAACTTTAAGAAAGTTTAAAGTTAAATAGTAGAGATTTGACTTAAATAGGATTACACTTTTATATTTAAAGAATCAAATAGTGTGCATTATAACAATTAATTATTTAACTTCTAATTTACTTCAGCCTGCTGCTTGGTGTACATGTTTAGTTTTTTATCCATTTGTTATTTTCATTCATCTTCATATGTTTTTGTAATTGCTATATACCCCTCATTGTGTTAGTAAATATAGTTTAGGTTCAAGGGTTTTAATGTGTTTCTAAGGTAAGTAAGTCATTACTTATTTTGGAACTATCACTGTTCCAAAAATATATATTGAAATAATATTTTAAAATTGTAAAACACCATGACCAGAGATTTACATTCTCTTGGAGCGTTGGACAACAAGGTAGTGCAGGTGGGGAGTTACAAATTCACTGGCAAGGTGCTCGGAAAAGGATCATTCGCCGTCGTTAAAGAGGCCATACACGCTCAACTCAAGGTGCACGTGTCTGTGAAAACCATTGACTTAAGGAAGTGCAACAACTATATGTTGAAAAATTACCTAAGGGAGGCGATGATTTTACAAAATCTAAACCACCCTTTTATTATGCGTATTTATGAGACTATGAAACACAATAACATGTACTACATGGTAACAGAGATTGCACAAGGAGGTGATCTTTGTTCTTATGTCCAACAGAAGAAAGGAAAAATAGATGAAAATACCACTAGGAGATTTAGCAGACAAATCGCATCAGCGCTGAAATATCTTCATGGGAAGGGAATTGTTCACAGGGACTTAAAGCTGGAAAACGTAATGTTGGACCCTACTAAGAGAAATATAAAATTAATTGATTTTGGTTTGACCAACAACTGGTCTCTAGACAGCCCTCTGAAGACTCTGTGCGGATCACCTGAGTATAGCGCTCCGGAGCTGTTCGTCCCAGGGACAGTGTACGGTCCAGAAGTGGACATTTGGGCCCTCGGCGTCATCATGTATGCGATGGCCGCGGGCCGGCTGCCCTTTCCCTGCATCTCCGTCATCATGAAAATACCAGAGAAAAAGAGTCAGTTCTTGAGAGCGATTAACCGTGGACTTTCTGATGATCAAACAAAGTTGATCAGTGGTTACTCCCCAGAGTTTAAACACCTGATCAAAGGGCTCATGAATCCGAATTGGGAAAAAAGAATGACCATAAATGACATCTTTCGTGATGTTTGGATGACAAATAGAGACCACTGGATTGATGTCCCGTACGAATCTTTAGACTCTTATGATCTTGAAAAAATTATTAGACAGTTAAGTTTCAAAGTAAAAATGTCTCCAGAAAAACTTAAAGCTGAGTTGAAGAAAAGGCCTTGTGGGGAGGTTGGAGGTTTATTCAATATAATGGTATATCAAGAAATGAGTGATAAACACAACGTGAAGCTAGACATAAAACCTCAGAGTGAAACTTCATCTCAGTCTGTTTCTATGAATACTCCAACAAAAAAACGACCCTCTAAGCAATCCTTTGAAGGTCCAATAAAGATGTCACTGACAGGAAATGCAATGAAACTGAATGAAGTAAATTTTACAAGTAGGCTTAAGCCTGTTTGCATAGGTGTTTCCACTCCAACTTCAGCAACGGCGAGCGATTCTAGCGGTAAGAAAACTGACAGCAGAGGAAAACAACCCAGACATTTATTGCTGTCAAAACTCATTAATTTAAAATCAAATTGTTCTAGTCCTCCTTTTTCCAAACTTAAAAACCAACCTAAAATATCAAACAAAGGGATACAAGTTAGTACCTTATCAAATAAGAGGCGATCTATTCCTGGAAAGACCATATTTCCATCTTCGTTGACACCTACACAATCATGGGAACAAGAACGACCTTGGCAAAGAAATTTATTTAAAATTTAGCTTGTGCAACCTAGATTAAATGGAAATAGCTTAATTATTTATAATTAATGGAAGAGGTTTCCTCCATAGTTAAGTCATAACATTCATTCTTGCAGTGAATGAATAAAATAATAAATAACAAAAACAATTACGAGTGATTTTTATTTATTAGATATCAACTAGTTATCAGTTAATCACTTTTTAAGACACTGTGTTACCAGGGTGTATTTTAAGGCGAAGGAATATGAATATGAATGAAGGAAGAGTATGGAATGGGTGTGATGCCTTTTGTAGCTTTGTTACTTTCTAAGATCAGCTGGTTCTTAAGGCTAATGGGTTCTTAAGACTGGTTCTTAAGACTAATTATTAATTAATGGCCAAACAACCAATGGCAGCTGAGTCCAGTATCAAGTATTTTCAAAGAAATCCAAAGCTTTGCCAGTGCATGTTGCAGTTATATGTATTATATTCTCTTAAATAAATAATTTGTACCGCCTTAAGCAAAAATGTTCTTTAACTCCAATATCTTTATTCATTAACAATAAAAATCTTGTGTCTCATTAAGGGTTACTGAGGATGAAATTATTCATACAGTTAGTTACATCTTATCTTATCTTATACTCTAAAACAAGCTCCATTTGTACGGGCAAACTTTTTTTCGCTCCAAGGAATTTTTAATTTTTGGTTGATTATGGGAGTTTTGGCCACCAGGAATCGATTGGCATCCGGTTTTCGCGCTAGAGCCCTTCAAAGTTCCCATGTTATCCTTATGGAGGTTTTTAAATTGAACAAAAATCAGCTGGATAACTGTATATAAAACCAATGTGTTATATCTTTAAAGGCAAATTATACCAAAGTGCAGCACCCTTCAGTCTGGCAAGTGAGCGAAGCAAACAAGCTCGTCTTAAAAATTAAGAGGAAGAGTGAGCGGAGCGAACGAACTTTGCGTGAGAACAAAAGTAATATTTTACCGAGCTTAAGCTCGGTCCACCTAGTACTTACTCTAAAAAACGAGCAGGTCAGTAATGTTTTTAGTTAATAGAATTTTTATTTATTTAAATTCCGTCCTTACAAAACAGATGCTATACATACCATTAAAATAAGCATGTTTTTAGTGAATTTCCCATAGGGAATAAGCTATTACCGTAGGTCTCATGGTAAGACCTAAGCCCGGGACTATGTTACTTTTTTGTTTTTAGGTGCCCAGAGACCAAAAATAATAGTCATTAAAATTTTTATACATATATATGTGTCCCTAGACACGATAACTCTCGTTAAAAAAGTCCGATCGACACCAAATTTGGTAGAGATGTGTAATCCTACGTTTATTCGGATGAGTTCGTAAACCAGACATATCCTACTGGAAGGGGTAGTTTTTGGGGGTTTTGTACCCCAAAAATGGGTTTTTTGAATTTTTCATATGTAATTTTTAAAAATTTTAAATTTTTATTTTGACCGTTGGATTAAAAAAACACACAATTTAGTATCTGGAAGCTTTGCTCTATCTCCATTGGTTACCGAGATATTAAAAAGTCTAAAGTACATTGTATTTTGGGGCTCATGTGTTAATCTTATGGAGAGTAAGGATGTGCTAATATTTCAATTATTAACCAATATTTTTGGTTGAAACTTGGTATTCAGCTTCATTTGGTTGAGATTCATCCATTTATGGTAAAAAATCTTGGTTTTTGTGCTTATCATGGCAGCAAACCTGCACACTCTTTTCCCATGTTAATCATAATATGGAGAATAGGCAAACTCCTTTAGCAAATGGACAGATATTGATGAAACTTAGTATATGGCTTCATATGGTCGAGATATATTTTTTTTTTTTTTGTGCTAAAAACCTACTTTTATGTTCCCCATGGCAGCATACCTGCATACTCTTTCCCTATTTATCATAAGGAGAATAGACATTTATTTTCCTATTTATGGGCATGTGATGATATTTGGTTTACAGGTTTATCTGGTTAAAATTAATATTACTAATTTGGAAATTCGCTGAGTACGCAGATCTGCTGCGACGGGGGGTATTTAAATGTTGTGTTAATTTTGTTAATTTTAAGTGAATAGAAATGTTACTGTAGTTTTTTTTTACAATATTATTAATATTTCATTAGCCATATAACAGCTAATTAATAGTAGGTGTACCAATAATTTTCTTTTACGAAATCGAATAAAACAAAAGGTTTAGAACAGGCGTATATTCGTGTTAACCACAGTAAACATTGAACCTCTTCTACAGAACTTCAGACCGCATGAAACACAGATTTAATGTTTTTTATGTAGAATCTTGACAAAACTTCTTAACATCACAAGTTGGTGATCTCCCATAACTCGTAGAGGTGCGGGCATCAGAGAAGACGAACATCAGTCAGAGGCACGTCAACACATGAAACAAATAAAACAACAACAACAACAAAACATGTAAAATATGTTAGAATTAACTGAGAGCTTTCTTGAAGAAATTGTGTGCACAAAATAAAGACAAAGATGTAAAATTGTTAGTTTTTTCAGATCACGTTTATACTGGATTGCAACACCTCCTATTAATAATTATAGCCCCTGGAAACCTTTAATCATAAGGAACAATTTTTTAGCTTGGAAAGGAAAATTTCCAATTTAAGTTAGGGTTATTCTATCATTTGATGGATCTTGTAAGCATCACCGCCGCTATCTAGTGCTGAGCATCGAAAAACGTGGCAAAACTTCCTTTGACAGAACTACTCAGTTCAAACTGAATATGTTTTGAAAACTGGATATTTTTACAAACAAACATAATCAATGATTGAACCTTTAAAGTTATCACTTAAATTAGTGAAACTGAACTAAAAGAAATTGAATGTTTCTTCAGTGTGACATCGACATTCTCAATTACTTATATGTAGAAACAATCTCCGCAGTGTGTTTCTGCTTATTTAATATAAGTACAGTATTATGTTCGTATCGTGGCATTTTGTGTAGTGTTGTCGATGCAGTTCGGCAGAAATCTCTGGCAAGCTCGCACGTTGACTCTCTATTCGAGGTTGCTGCAGCTTTAAAATATCTTATAGACTGATTTTAAAAAACTAATTAACTGTGATGCACTCAGGTTTCTTCCAACCACACGAATTCATTCATGTTAATTCAATAAAAAATTATAAAATCTTTGATGAAAATTAAATGAATTACTTGGTCAACGTATTATTTTTGTGACTTGTTAAATAAATGTATTTATTTGCTATTGTTTCCCTTATTCTACGAAAATAAATTTATAATTTTAACCAAAACAAGACATTTGAATTAACTAAATCTAAATATTTTTTATTTTTTTACCAGTGGAAATGAACAAAATTATTAATTATTTTTATGACTTACCCACCGACGTGCCGTTGGTACACTCTGGTCAAGCTTACAACGTTATTAAAAGTCACGGTTGATTCACTACAATTTTTTACTGGAATAAATATTAAATTTCAAAATGTTTCTATGGAAACTAAAAAAGGAAAATATTTTTATCAACTAGTGGGAATAAAAAAATGAAAATAAAATATAAGAACACAACAGTTTGGGTAAAAGAAGTTTGTAAAAAAGTTTGTATTTTCCTCGCTTATTTAAAATTGAATACTGTATTTAACCAGCAATGGCACAGTAAACTCAACCTAATTGCAATTTTCACATAAATTCGAACAGATTGTGTATTTAGAGATTTTTATCATTGACAGATTTAACTAGGTTCACTATACAAAGATTGATAGTTTAATTTACCCTATGATGGAAAATATTGATTTTTTATTAAAACTAAAGTAATAGTTTGTTTGCTAATGTATGAAAACTTTAAAATAATGAACTTGAGGCAATTAAAATAAAAATAGAATAAATTAATTATTTAAAAATAAATTAAAGGTTAACTTTTTTATTAATCAAATTACCAAATTACAGCAAGGAAGTATAGTTTTGAAATTTCCTTTAGATTTGCAAGATAAATCTAGTGAAGTGTTTTTCATCCAAAGTGATTGTGAACAAATAATCAATGCACAAAGGAGAGAAAACCTAATTCTATTTCTATCATTTATGCCTGACTAGTATACGTGTTGCTCGAAATCGAGCAATTTATTTTCATACAATGCAAATGTTACATTTAGCTCTAAATCAATGACATCCGACCAATCCAATATTGTGAAACTCTTTAATCACCAAAACTACAAGTATTTACAGCTGATTATTATAAAATGCATTATTTAATCCCAATGTTATTTAAATGGGAAATTTTGAGATTTCAATTGTGGATAGCGCCTCTATTTTCAGTCCTATTTTTATCAGTTTTTGGCGGAAACAACTACAGGCCAAGCCCTATCCAACGACACCAAAAACTTGAAAATCGGTTGAAAATTGTAGGAGGAGTTCTCAGGACAAAAAACCCTTAGCGTATTAAATAAGTATAGATTTATGACGTTGGCTACCGAATGTCACAAATATGTGGGGTATTGTTAAAAAAACCTTAAATATAGACCAGCATCACATATATGTGTCGCTCAAGGTGTTTCCAGTGTATCGACGACACATATATGGGACGCAGTCATGGTTCAGTTAAATGACTCGCCACGCCCATTTGGTCCACTGAATCGATCTAAAACCTGTTTAACGGTCTATAGGAATGTGTGAAACACATGTGTGTCGCTTGGTCTCTGGGTACAACCTCAATTTGTATTTTTTACAGATTTCCAAAGTTGACCATCTTGTCTGCTCACATGACGCCATGAGTGTTTGTTTGCTACCCATTCCTCGTGGCGTTTTTTATTGCGTAACACATTGTCCTGTATATTTTAGTCATTTTTAGTGCAGTAAAACTATTTTTCATTTATTTCCCAGTCATCTAGCTCATGACACATATGTGAGACAGTCGGTCTATAACAAACAAACATTATACAAAATTATATACCGACGTCACACATATGTGACGCAATAGAAATTCAATTCAATTCAATTTATTGGCAATACAACAAGTTATTTTTGGTAGCAATGTATAACACATAAAATTTTGTCTAAACATAAATTATAAAATAGTAGAAGTATATAAAAACAATTGAAAATAAACAGTACAAACCTAGTCTAACCTTTAATGCGGTTAATTTTTATTTAATTATTTTTTTATAGATGATTTTCATTTGATTGGGTGGAATTTTGAACGTGATCCATAAATTCAAAACACTGTAAAATGATTGAGAAATTAAAGATTTTAATTTATTCTTGAAAGGGCATAAATTTTTTGTTTGTTTTATATTTTCCGGTAAAAGATTAAAAAATTTAGCACGGACATGAGATGGTAAATTTTGATGAATGTTAAGTCTATGATGTTCAGGCCTAAATAAATTATTAAATCTGGTATTATAATTATGGATTTCACTTCCTTTCTGTAGCTTGCATTTATATAGAGAAAAAAAGAACTGTTTCTAAAATATAAATGCAGGGAAGTGTGAGTAGTTGCATGCCATTGAAAATGTCTTTACAGGATTGATTTTGTTTTACTGTAATTTGAAGATGATCGGTAAAGCTTTTTTTTGAAGAGTGAATAACCTTTTTAAATGTATTTCAGCACAACTACCCCATATTACAATTCCATAAGACAAGTGAGTATATATAAGACCATAGTAAGCCGTTAATAGAATTTTGTCATCAAAATATTTAGCCAGATGTCTGAGAACATAAATGCTGGATGCCACTTTAGAGGATACATGGTCTATGTGATAAATCCAAGTTAACCCTCTATCAAGATGTATTCCAAGAATTTAACACAATCAACCTCCTCTAATTGATAATCATCTATAAATTTGGTCCATGATTAGCTGATAGGCAAGCCGAAAAACTTACATAATTTGATTTCTCAAGATTTACCTTAAGATTAATTTCAGAGAAAAATTGAACACATGTATTTAAATCGTTAAATAAATCTATTTCTAAACAGTTTTTATTGTTTTGCGTTATACTTAAAGTTGTGTCAACCGCAAATTGTGTTAAATGGCTAAATTTTATTGATGATTCGCAACTATCAACTTAGAGTAAAAATAAAATGGGTCCAAGGATTGATCCTTGAGGGACACCATATTTAAGTTCAATGGAATCTGATAATACGCCATTTATATCAACTTGTTGCTTTCTGTTGTGGAGATAAGAGTCAAGCCACTTATAGGGTATACCTATAAATATTTTAAATGCTAAAATAGTACTGAAAACAAATTGTCCAATATTATACATCAAATTATATACAAATAGCGAAAAAAAAATTTGGTCGCTGGGTTAGTATTTGTCACAATGACTCGGTCTATGGTGAGAGTATCGAGTACTAGGATCGGTCTGCTGGGAACTCCCAGCGGCCCGAATTTCCGACCGTCGGTAGCCAACGTGTTAGGGTAGACCGGGGTACTTTGTCTCAATTTCCACTTTTTAAGGATGTCTTACATCCATAAAAGGCAAAGCTCTCACTTACTCATCATCAATTCCTCAACTTCCCGTTATTCTGCTGTGTTAAAATTTTTTTAAATAATTCTTTGGGTGGAAAATAGGAAAATTTTATGGTTTTTGTCCTTATACCACACACTCATATAGTCTTCAAAATTAGCAAAACTAAAAAAAAGAAAAATAATTTTGAAAATTAGGCAAAACTGCAAATTATATTTTTGATGTTATTTTATTGAATATAATTTTAAAAAAAACAGATAATTCATATAACAAATTATATTTCTTAGACAGAGATAGTTCAACAAGTATACAAAAGAATACATCAGTCGTTCTTGGAAACTTGGAAACGAGTGAGCTGAATATATGAGTATTCCAGGAGTAAGAGAGCGAAACGAACGAGTTTGCTCTAATATTATTATTTGAAATTTAAATATTTTACTTAAACTTCCATGGCATAGTAGGAGAAAACAGCTAGTTTTAAACAAGGAAAGTATAGAACTTGTTACATTATTTCATCAAATTTATATTAGTCTTTTAAATTGTTTTTCTTTTGCCAAACAAATGATTTCTTGGGGTTCCATTAAAAAGAAACACTTTGAAAATTCTTCAAGGGTAAGAAATACATACATTAAAACAAATTTGTATTTATTAGAACAAGTTGAACTTTAGGGCACAATTTAATGTACACATGATTTATACTAAAGATTAAATCAATAGTTTATTACTTACTTTTTGGTAGACATACCTTTGGATGGATCATTTTGATGGTGTCTTTATTTCAGTTAAGCGGGCGCTAAAGGGTCAGTTCTAGTGGATGTTACTGAAACTACTTGAATACGTTTCGCATTGTTTACAAGCATACTGAGGTTGAGAAACAATAATACCTAATACTTGGTGTAAAACACTGTGGATAAAGAAATGCTGCTACACTTCAGCACATGTGAGACCCAACTCTCAGATAGATGATGGTGAGGAAGGAGATTTGGACGTGGAAAGCAGGCTTATTAATACATGCTTATCATTGGATACGTTAATAGCCTGCGCGCCCAGCAGTTTCAGCAGCGGTGGACTGAGACTGTCAGAATGAGGGGTCTTGCGAGTAAAAAATTCATAGTACATTGCTTTATCTGCTCCAATTTTTCAGCTTTATTTTAGGATGGGAGTTGTTTTAAATGTAAGATAAAGACTTGGGCTATTTGATGTTGGTTTTAGTTTTTTTTTTTTTTTTTTTTTTTTTTTTTTTTTATAATCTTGTAATTTGAATGAATTTGAATTTTTTTTATGGATTTAAAAAAAAAAATTTAGTTTTAAAAACTTGATCAAATGGCCCAAGTCTTTATCTTTCATTTTAAACACCTCCAACTTTCATTGGACCTAATAAACTCGAATAATTGGAGCAAGTGAAGCACTGCATGACGTTGTGAGAGCGACCCTTTAACCCCCTCTTAATGGTTGGAAGCGGAGAAAAACAGGACACTGTCCTCCGTATACCGCACTTGTATTCTTTATAAATCAATGCCAGATGGACTTTTGATATTGTTTGAGAACTTTCTTTCTTTGTGTCTATTTACGCCAGTGGCATTTTTTAACGTTTTGACGGGGAACGCTCCAAACCCCAGTCTTGTTACTATCCAACATCGACCAGTTATTAGAAAGCATCATTAATTAATAGCCCAAATGGCAACTGGGCCCGGAATCGAACCTTTAAAAAGCTACTAACTTTTCTTAGGATCGAACCGGCAACCTTAGGGATCAAAGGCAAGCAATACAACCACTCAGTTACCCAGCCTCTTTATAAACCTCATAACCTTGCTCTTTATACTATTTAAATTTGACCTGATGGTCTTAAAAAGGTTTGGCTTTAAACCAGTGAGACGGCCCAAATCAAACCATATGTTGATGAGAAATATTGTTAATTGTCACCTGCCAAAAGGACGATTGTTAATAGGTTTATACTAAAAGCTCAAACTGTTGTGAAGCATCAAAATAATCCATCAAAATTACAGAGTAATTAAATTTTTTAACTGTCTGGTAGAAAGTTTTGAAAAAGTTAATTTTTTATAAAACTCTCATGGAGCCATTATTTTAATTACTGTACTACTTTCAAATGTATTTCTTAAAACATTTTAGCACTTTAAATACAACAAAGCAGATTCATTACAATGAGATTTATTTATTAATGAGGATATTTCAAACAACTTTTAGATTTTAACATTTGAACTTCTAAAACTAAGATATTAACTAACTCTAAAAGCAATCTATATCCACTTTTGAGCAGTTTCAGAACATTTTCCCATAAACATGTTTCAATCTTATAATCTATCATGTTCATTAAAATAATATTGTTTCTTCACACATTAATAATATTGTTCCTAACACATTTTCTCACAAAAATGACCCCTGAGTCTTTTCTTACATCACTTAACACATTTTTACTTCTCTTGGAATCATGAATCATAATACTATGTATGAGATAAAGAGATAAAATGTTTTATGTGATTTTTTACATATAAAACCATTAATACAAACTTCGACCAATAAGAATATTATTAGGTGCTCATAAATTACAAGTGTGCGATAAAAATTTTAAGTATAGAGAGTTTTGTTGGAATTAATTACAACCTTATACATTCTACTCATATCACTGATTTGGGCGTACAAAAATACACTGAAATAATGGTTACCGGTACATTTCTTCCAATTGAATAAGTACTATAAGACCAATAATTTTGATTTTCGAGAAAACTACTTTCTAAGGATATCACAGGTGATCTAAGGGATCAACATTTTTTAGATGCTTTTTCACGTAGCTTTACAATTTGACCAGAAATGTAACCACAGCAGACTGTCGTTACTATCACAGCCCAGTTTAACTACTTTTATATTACTGATCTTTCAACTAAATAATTGTTCAACATAATTTTGTAATCAGTTCCTTCAAATTTAAGGGGTTTGTTCCTAAGTACAGTTGTCCTGTAAAGTCGTACCTCGAAAACCTGGAGTTCTAAATAGCTCGAAAAGCCTGCCAGAGCAGTAAAGTGCACTGGATTCCAAGGCGCTAAGCGCCATGGCATCCGCTGGAGCCTACAGAACACTTTAGGGGTTTCTTTAAGTTAAACGTGATGTTTAAGTTTTTAGTTTATGTACTATGTACATTACACATAGTAAATACCATAGTAGCTTTTATAGGAATGTCCTAAATTTTTCGTAGGTACTTTTCCTTATCCCCCCCCTTTCCCAGTGACCTAGAATTTTCACAAACCCAGACACCATTCAATCCACATTACGGTAGTCCGGGTTTAAGGGACTCTACGAGTCTGGTTTCCCAAACAAATTTTAAAAACCACCCGTGACACAGCTAACATAATTCTGAATTTAGAACAGACTATAGAAATAACACTGTATTTTAAGCACATAGCTTGCTGCAAACAGGGTTTTCTTAAACACATCATTAAAATCCAAGCAAACCCAGCCATTAAACAAGTTTTATTTAACTATTTATGAGTTTCACAATTAATTGTACACTCAAAGTAATTCCAATGTTTACCCTAAGTTTGAGACCAGGCCCGCCGTTTTTATGTGATGCGCTATGGGCCCAAGAGATATTGCCCCCCCCCCCCCCCTCTCCTACAGTAAGGATCACCAAATAAAAATACCCAATGGCATAGTAGGCATTTAGATTTGAGTATTAAAAAATACAAACCTTACAAATTAAAAAATATATATATATATCATGGGATGACATAAACTACAAACTCTTTCTCTACTATTTCTATCTTATCCTCAAAAAAGGATAAAATTTTTGATATCTTTCCAACAATAGGCTTTTACAACTTAAGTGATATAAAACTGAAGGGGATCTAGCAATGACATTTTCAAACTCAATTAGTGCACTCAATACTGTCGGCTATTTTAGAGAGTTCTCCACTAAAATATAAACGTCAATTTGATAAGATTGCCAAAACATTATAACCAGTTTTCAATGAGGACAATAATAGGCAAAAATTTTAAATTTAACATAAGTAAATATCAGACTCGTACCACTCATACAACATCTTCTTAAAAAAAGTGCTACATGTAAAGTTCAATATTATTGTGCAGTATCACCATACAAAGGTAATAATAATATTAAAAATTTGTTATCTACACCAGAATATTTGACAGCCATAACCTGTTTATGTGTGGGACTAAAGTTTTAAAGTTGTATAGGGGAATAGACAGATTTTCAAAGACAAATACACAAAACAAGTTTATCTAATAAATAAAAATATATGTACCTAAAGGAAAATGCACAATGTGGAGATAAAGGAATAAAGCAAGGATGTAAGATGAAAGAGGGCATGTATAGGTACTTAGAAATTTTAATTGAGATTAACCAAATCACAGTGTTTTCTGATGGTAAAAGTATTGTGTTCTTTTGCTGTGATGTTGAATTGCCCCAAATATACCCTGTTTTAAATTAATGTGCGATCAAAAAAGAATTTTATTTCCCACTAATTTAAGGGACTAATTAATGCCTTACCTACCGACCTAAATTCGGATTGTTTTCTTCACAGTCAGTTGTTATTTTAATTTTGCCCTTGAAGTTCATTGTAGCTATTAGCTGATGATCGTGTTACTTCTCCTAGTTGCTGTGGCAAGCACTTCTTTTTACATCTTAAACATCAAACTAACATATTTGTTAGTGAAAAATATAAAAAAATTGCATAAGACAATAACATGAGAAATTAAACACCTGTAATAATTTTTTGTGATTCTGATTGGTTAGATCTTGGCAATGAAAGGAAATGAAAAATTGGGAGGGTTAAAATTCACAATTCGACGGCACATTAATTTTCAATGGAGAATAACTGTAGACCATCATCCTGGCAAACTTCCAACTGTTCTCCTTACAGTATTATTTTGTTCAACACCAATAGGCTATATTTTCAAAGCCTAAAATAGATGTTAGTTTATATTCAACTTAGAAAGTTATGCATACGTGGATATACAACCCATAAATATAAAAAGCAAAAAATAAAGCCTGCAATAACACTTAACGAGGCAAATCAACAGAGTAACATTACTAGAAAGTTTTTGCACATAGGGTAAATGCTAAACGTTATTTTAATCATGGACGATTTAGCTATTTTTACGGCCTGAAGAAACGGAAATCGTGGAAAAGTGATCAATGGCAAGCATTACACATTATGTACACTGTTTAACTATACTGCATAATGTACCACTTATGAATTAGACAATTTTTAAAAAGCGTTTAGTGTTTACCTTAAGATTTACCATATGTTGTGAAAACTCTTTAATAATTAACCGTGTGTGTCACACTATGCGAGAACCTTTCCAAAGTTTGATATGCAAGCTGTATTGTACGAAAAGTCGGCATTTTATATCCAGATCTCTTTCCAGATCTACCCTTAAACTTGCACCTTAACATGACAAGCAAAACTTTATCTTTTGAACTAATGGGATGTTACAATACCATTAAAGTACTGCAGTTTGTGTTTAAACTATGTGTACTGTTTTTATTTCTGAGTAAGAGTTAGGATAGATAGAAAGAAAATTATAAATTTTACAAGACTATGGGGGAGATCAACCATTATCCAGCACTCTGACCGTGTCATAATCAAATAAAAATTTACATTTTTATGTTTAATTGAATTTTGATTATTTGGGATCTTTTCGATCAATAAATTTAGGAACACATTTTATATATATGTATATATATATATATATATATATATATATATATATATATATATATATTTTTTTTTTAATGATTTTATTACCTCAGTACTCGATGGACAGGAATTTCATTGCTTAACCTATAACTTTGTTGTGGTAATAGACTCATTCAGTCATGCTGAAATGGTGACCGTTAAAAAAACCAATATTTCAAAAATTTTAAGTATTTGTTATTTTTATATAAAAATTGTTTTAAATTTCAAATACGTTTTTTCCTAGATTATGGATATTATAAATAATTTTAAAAACACCTCACAGACACCTAAATTAAGCTGAGTTTTATTGATGTTGAATTTACAATAATAGGGGTAAAATTTACAAAAAGTAATGCATTTTAACAATTTATAAAAATTTGGATAACTGTATAATAAACATGAAGCAATATATTAAATTTTTATTACCAACTAAACGTTCCAATAAAATATACATCAATAACTTTAATATATTAGATTGGGTAACTACAGTATATAGTATTAAAGGCAAATACTGGTACATAAATAGGGAATCACAAACCATCCTACAAATATATTTGACACTTTACATTTGTACGAGAAGCAAAATATTAAATTTGGCACAAACGTCTATTTAGGGATTGAGGGAAATAAAATAAATCAATGATCTTCCAAAGATAATAAAAAATTAAATTGTAAAACCTTATAGAAAAATAAAAATAAGATCTCAAGCAAAAAAAATTAAATACACCTTTTTCAACAAAAATAAAAAGTTTTCTTAAATCTATCAACTAACTATGATATCAATGTTAATATTACAACAGATATGATGGAATGTATGCAAAAACACCAACGATTCAGTAAACAAAGCGATACAATATAACAATGGTATAATTTATTGCGTAGCATTTGACGAGTTTTAAACCTATTGCTTAATTAAACGATAGAGTAAGTTATAAAGCGACTAGATTTGTTATTGGTAGAGAGTACAGCCCTCGAGGTACTAGTAAAGTACAAAGTTAACCTTTGAAGTATTGGGGAAACTCATTGGAGATTTCTCGTACGAGAGCTTGATCGTTGTGAGACGCAGATGTATCTTCGCAGAATATGCGAGTGAAGCATTTCTGGATATCCGAGATGCGATGTTTGTGTTCGCAGTAGTTGCTGTTTCGTAGAACCATCCGACATAATTTAAGGTATTCCGACCGCCGCTGTAAGTAGAGGTAGAGATAAATTTTACTGTAAATAATAAATAAAAAATGTCTAGGTAAATAAAGAAACTTGCTAATTTTTTACTTGTAAGTTGTTGGTTTTATAGATATTAAATAAAGCAATAAAAGAAGAGTGAAAAACGTAAATGATTGAATAATAACATCATTTGAATGGGTTGCATAGTTATTAGATATGGATTGGCTACATATGACACCTAGCACTAAATATAACTTAGTGAGACCAACTAAAGATACTGGCAAAATAATGTTCACTGGAAAACATTTTCAATATTATATTCAATCACTAACCAATGACTCTAGCATGTTCTAAATATTTATTGACTCAAAGCACAATCTCACCGTTTCACCTGGAGAGAGATCAGTCAGTTGTCGGACAATTATATCTATTAAAACTTTGATGTCATTCGTGTAAACGAGAGCTGCCGTTTTGTCCGAACTGAAGAGATCGTAGAATATCTTAAACATTGGATTTTTGCCTGAGGGCGAAGATGTGAAAGCTTGGAGGGGATCCTCTGAAAAAAATGATAATTAAAAAAAAAAGTTATATGGAAAGTCACAGAAATATAAAGGGCTTCAGACAGTTTACGCTGGGATGCAAAGGGATATATAAGACAGGTATCTGTTTCTTTTCTATATACTACAGACATCGTTTCAAACTGCTTTGACTAGAACTAATGAAAATAATATTTATGGGACCGCAAAAACTAAAAGTTATTTTGTTAAGTCATGTTTATTTATTTTGGGTAGTTGAATTCCCACAAAGTCAAGTCTATTAGTGAACCCAAATATCAAGTCTTTACTTTGGTTATGTTTAGGCTCCAAATTCCCAAGTTTAACATGATTTCCACCAGAAGAAACATGAAGATGTCCGCTAGACTTGCAATGAATGGCTTCTCTTCAATGAAAGTAACTAATTTAATGGAACAAAACAAAAATGAAAAGTCTTTCTGGAACGTTTCTTCATGCCTAAAGGTGGTTTTTCCAACAAGTTGAAAAATATTATCAAGCCTTTTGGAGTAACTAATTTTATATTTGAGTGATTCAAATGCAAATATCCAAGAACCAACATTTAAAAATATACTTTAAAAGTCTTTCTGGAAATGTGTCTAAAACAACCCACTTAATCCTGAACCAAAATCATTTAAAGAAAATTACATTTTAAAAACTTCAATTCAAATTGCAAGTTATGAATATCCCTTAGCACCCCATCTAACTTCTACTTTTTTATAACCAATGCTATCAAAGAAATTAAGTTAAGAAGTCCTTTAAACCGTTCTTGCTTTGACCAGTGCCTATGGGATTAACCATCCACCTTTTAGAAAAACTCAAGCCCACAGCTGGAGATTTCCTGATATCGAACCAGAAATACATACTCAGATTACACATATGGTAACATTCTTCTTGTAAAAGATAAAATTATTCATACATGATCATTGGGTAATTGTCTTTTATACATAAGATAGCTACTTTCCTTCTTATTTTATTTTGAACCGAGATCTTTTAAAAACACATAAATTGGAAGACTATTTACTGAGCATTGTGTTAAAATTTCACGTTTCTAAGTATTGAGGTTTTTGAGTTCTGCTTCCTTAAAGTCATGTCAGTTGGTGATCGCGGTGAACGCATCTCCTCGACACCTCAAACATACTCAGCTAAGTTTATAGAGCGCTGTGGCGGATAAGGCATGTTTTTTATTGATATATAGGTCAGAAATACTTTCACTAACTCAAAACAAATCACTCAGTAGTGATGAGTCATACGTATGAACGACTAGACAGCTATAACTAACTCAGCGCCGCAGCCTCCGGCGGAGATGCATTCGCCACGAACATCGGTGACATGACTGACTTGCATAACTCAAAAACGTAAAACATAGAAACGTGTAACTTTCACAGAATGTTCAGAAAATAGTCTTCTTTTAATTGATGAGATTATTTAAGACTGCCATTCAAAATTTCATGAAAAGAAATAGTAGCTTATGTGTAACAGACAAGTACCGATCACTGTATGATTAACATAATAAACATTTATTTAGATTATTACAAAATGTAATATTGTGGAAATACATAACAAAAAATCCATGACCTAAAATTTTGGGACTATTCCATTCAAAACTAGGCGTTTGACCATTGTAAATACATGTTTGTTTTTATTAATACTTTTTATGACCATTTTGAGTATTATTAGATTAGTTTTGACCGTCTTTTTGTTATCCACCCCAGGGCCAGTCCCGTAAGTGATTCTACAATAATTAGAGACCACATAGTCACCGACAGACCAACCTTCTCTGTTGAGTATGAGCAGGATTTTCTCGGTGAAGACCTTCGCGTTGTGCCGTCTGGCGAGCGCCTCCATCACAAGGTTCTGGGGTGAATGGAGCGGGAACTGGAGGTTGTATGAGAGCACTACGCGCAGGAAAGTGTCGGGAATCACGTCATCTGAGTCTGTCTCCGGCGGCTCTTCAATGAACGCCAGTAGAAACGTGACAAACTCCAGGCCTACATGTTCTGCGGAAGGGACAAAAGAGTTTTATTATAAAAAAAGAGACATTTATTGCTCCAAAGAAATATCTTAAACAATAATACAGTTGAGAATGCAAGTTACTATGTTATTCATACAGTACTCTCTTATTTTCTGAATTATACTGACCAATAACATGGGTTTTTAGGTAAATAAATTTTAATATATCAGCGGATTCAACTTGTTGTTCCATAAGCCTGTAGGATAACAACATCGTATTTTAAATCCTCAGGCAATTTCTCATAATCTGTGTCTGTGATGTGATTTAAGAGGTAGTCTAAGCAGCAATATTGTGATAGAAGAGGGAAAGGATAACAGGACTGGACGTAAACTTCAGCATGCCTATTGTCCCTCGACCCTCCGTACGATAAAACTTGCTAAAACTTTTTAGTACTGTACTGTAAAATGGTATGTTTTGGTGTGTACTGTATTTCTAAGTTTAAAGATTAAAGGAGTAACGAATTTAAAGCTTTATTATTTGCAGGTTTTTCCTCCTGTAAATTTATCTTTAATAATTGTGAAGCGCCTATAATTTGTTTCCAGGCAATCCCTAGAAATCGTTCGTACAATTTTTAAAATATAGCAATAACTGTTCACTAAAATGAAGAAAGTCATGGTTCACATTAGTGTGAGTAAACAAGTTTTCTGTATATGTGAGGCAGAAAGGAAAAAGGGACCTGTTCGCGGCAATTTTTGATTTGAGTTATTCATATTTTTTAATTCTTTATTTAATTCCAAACAATTTGGAACAAGTCCTGCGAGTCTAAGGTTTTTTTTTTTTTTTTTTTTTTGTGGGAAAAAAGGGCCATTTCGGGAAAAATCTACTTAGAAATTCTAAGTAGCATAAAACATTTATTTTTCATATTTAAGAAATGATTTTGGTATCAAAAGAAAGATCTAAATGTCTTGTTTAATGGGAACACCTATTTTTGTTTGTCTTACTCATAGTAGTATTCAAGAAAATAATGTTTTTATCGCAGCATGTCCGATAAAAACATAATAAAAGTGATATTTCAGAAAAGTGACCTCTTTGCCGCCCTATGGTTTTTTATTTATTTTTTTTATAAGTAAAAACCTCCACTGCTTGTCACCATGGGCCAATAGGCCTGTGTGGTGATCTAAAGACAGCAAGGTACAGTCACGGCATTAAGTCACATGGGCTAGCTAGAGGTGACCGCTCATGTTTGTGCGTGTAATGTCGTCGCCCGGGATCGAACCGGGGACCGCTGGCTTGTGAGGCCAGAGCTCTACCACTGAGCTACCGCTCCCGTAATTTTGATGATCGTTATTTCTCCATAACGAATTGCAAATCTGCCGAAAGCGACCTCTTGGCGGCATTTCCTGGTTTTTAGTTTCTAAAAGACGTTCTACACCAACAATAAACTTGTAGTTTACCTCGTCTCCGATAGAATTCGTCACGAGTTCAGTTTTCAAAGTGTAGCATAGTTTTTTGATTGGTTTTGAAAAGGGACCTGTTCGTGGCAATGTTATTCCTCCATAAGCGCGAAGAGGTAACTTTTCTCAAGCTATACATCGACTACTTTAATCATTATTTTGAATGTTTTATTCCATTACAAGTGTTTTGTAATCTATTTCAACCGGTAAAGGAGGAAATGAAGCATATTAAAATGCAAACAACCGAAAATTGATATTTTTGACCTCAATTGATAAAACTGCCCATACTGAAATTTTTACTTTGCCGCGAAGAGGTCCCTTTTCCTTTCTCCCTCACATATGCTATTTTTCACCTACTGAAAACTAACTCAGTTTAACAAATTTGATAGGCCTAACAAAAAAGTGATTTGATGGTGACTTTACGTACCCAAGTGTGTGACAGGCATGTTCTCCCCAGTGGAGAATATCCTGGTGAGCAAAGCTGACGAGTTGGTCAGCCTGTCAATGTTGCGTGTGTTGCTCATCATGTCCCTGGAAATCATTTGTACAATGCAATCACAATACTCAGAAACTAATTGGGAAATTTAAGGAAATCAATTATTCTAAGGGTCACATCAGTTTTCTTTATAACAGGCCACTAGAAATAAAATATTCTGAATAGCTCAGCAACTCACCATTCTGCCAATTTAGGTGACAGGTTGGTCAAACTTCTACAAACACTACCTTATCGTAGTCAAGTAAAATTAGAGCAATCTTATAAAGCTATAGAAAATTTGCCAAAATTCAATGATCAAACTACATTTGAGTCTCAATAGAGACTGTCTGGAGATAATGTTCTGAATGGTGGAAACACAGCTAGTTTATTTGACAAACAAAAATTTTAATCGCAGAATTGAGTCTTACTTATGCAACAGGAATATAAAGATGGTACACAACTTTTACCCAGTATAAAATTAGTAATAAAAGTGTTGACATCACATAAAAAATCACTCCGATTACCATTACCCACCTGGCCAGTTCCATGGGCAGCACAGAGTTGAGCAGGATGGGGATGACTGGAGGGTGGACCGAGCACATAAGGCAGAACGCTTGTATCAGCAGCTGTCTGATGGGCCAGCGTACCTGCAACGGTTAAGTGTTATTGGTGGGTAAGGAGAAAGGGTGAGTGATGACGGCCGTTTGACTATTCAGAGTGCTAACTCCGCTTTGTACCGTTGTACCTTTTTTTTTTTTTGTATTTTATTTATTAGAGAAAACAGATTTTGATTTAATTTAAGTTAGGCCTAGTCGAACTGTTATAAATTTAGATTTGTAAAAAGTCACTTCGACACAGGGGATGTAATGTGGATAGTAAAGAATCAGTCAATTTAGAGAAAAAACAGATTTTTTATTAGGCCAATTGTTAAAATGTTAGCAGTCTTTTAGATAGGAAAAACCAGATTTTGAGTCTATATTGAGGCCTATTCATGAAACTACGAATCTCAGGGATGATAAATAAAAATTATTTATCATGGGGTAGGGCATGAGGGTGCATCCTGTCAAGGTGATGATTGGAGCAGGGTTCCAGTCACTTATTCACTTTGAACAAAAGAGTCACGCTACAACTAGAAGATTACGCACACCGAATGAACGAATGAACCGCACTGCAATCATGTACGAAGTATCACCACCAGAGAATATGTTTAAAATAAAAACCAATCTGTATGTATCCTAATTTCACTATATAACTTAAATCCAATCTAGGCCTACATCAAAATTTTACGGGCCGAACGCTCAACACCAGACTCCGATCATCCCAGAGCGAATGGCGGAATGGCGGATTGGCGTTCCCTTTCGTCAGACGTTACTGAATGAGTCAAAAGAGAATCATTCTTCGTATTGGGTTATCTGTTATTTTTTAACATAAGCTCAATAAGTAATATTTATTATTAATCTATTCATTTAAAATATATAATTTTCTTCCAGGTCATAAAACTCAATTTTTATCGTATTCTTCTAATTTTTAACTCAAAACAATTACCATTATTTCCCTCGCATCCGCCATGAATACTCCTTAGTGATGCACGTAACCAACGGGATTGCTTCTCATTGGTCGCGATTATTGCACCTGTTGATTACGTCACCACCTCCAACATTTTATTTTACATTACCAACCGAATGTTAATTAACTACGCAATTACGATCAATTGTATTATATGAAAAGTATAAAAACATTATTTTAAGTAAAAGAACACTCCCACAAATACTCCCCCAAATTTGTAATATAATATTTTACTAAAAACCCCTTAAATATTATTTACAAATTTATTTTTTAAGAAATCATTTTTTATTTGCCCTTTTTTTTAACCTAAGCATGCTCATTAATATAGAGGCTAAAATGGGTCTCTGCGCTATGCACTCAGAACACTGGTTTTTCCCATCAAAATCCATAGTACAAAAATATTCTTAAATCTAGAATACAGTTTTCTTTAATTAAAAGAAAAACATACTTAATCTAAAATACACCTTTTGTCATTGAAAATTACAAAATACACTCTTAATCTAGAATACACCTTTTGTCATAGTTCTTTTCATTTCCTGAAAATTACAAAAATCTTACTTATTCTACGAGAGAAAATTCACAAGCTATTAAGATTGTAATAGAAATATCATGAAACCATCAAATTAAACAATATAAGTCAATAATAAATCATATAATAACCTCAGTTTTATGAAAAACACAACCATCATAAAATCATAAGATAACCGTTACCGTTTGTTAACTTAGTTTATTACTGTTGTCTACCCTTAATATTTTCATATAGATATTCATACAAAATGTACATAAATAACAATATATAGTTCAAAATTATTAACTTGCCATTTGTTTGGCTACAAACAAATTATACAGTTAACTGAAATATTAAACATATAACCGCTGTGTAATGATCAAGATTAAGCTACATTTATTTACACAAAACATTTTATTCATCAGTATGGTAATTTATCTAAGTATTTTATTCAAACTAAATACTTCTTTAACTGTGTAACATTAAAAGTCCCAATTATATCGTCATTAGTCCGGCTTTTCAATACATATGCATTATCAAGTTTCCTCTCTATTATCTGATATGGACCCTCAAAAAGCAAGAAAAACTTTTTTATCTTTTTACTACACTTATCAGATAGTTTATGAGATTTAACTAAAACTAGATCTCCTACTTCATATACTATTGGGTCTTTTAAATCTTTATCAAATTGCCTTTTCCTCTTTTCTGCACTACTAATAAGTTTTCTACGTACCAAAACAAATTTCTCACCCTTATCAAAAACTTTTTCTGACGGAAATTGAATTATCTTATTAATAAAAAACTTACTTCTTTTACCAAACATAATTTCATATGGTATTTGGTTAGTACTATTATGTACCGCATGATTCAAGCAATATTCAATGAAATCTAAAACATATGCCCATTTAGTATGTTGTTCATGACAATACGACCTAATTATCCGGTTTATTTCTTTATTTACTCTTTCCGTAAAATTAGATTGGGGGTGATACACAGATGAGTGAAGCGGAGTTATATCATTCCTTTCCAAGGTATTGTACCATAAAGCACTAGTGAATTGACTCCCATGGTCAGATAAAATTGATTTTATTTTCCCTACTTCTGGTATGTACTCATTTATTATCCGGTTTAAAATTGCCTTTGTACTAGCTTTCTTTAAAGCATAAATTTTTACATACTTCGAGAAACCATCAATCAGAACTAGAATATATTCCACTCCCCCTCTTGACTTAGGTAAAGGTCCAATTAAGTCAGTCGCTACTATTTCTTTCAGTTCCTTTGGGATAATTGGATGTAAAGCCCCTAACTGTTTTTTATTGCCATGTTTTGACTTCTGACACAAATCACAAACCCTCAGTTGTTTTTTAATTACTTTTTCCATCTGGTTAAATACGCAATGTTCCTTTAGAATCTTATATATTTTATGTCCTCCCATGTGAGCAAATTTACGGTGAGTAAAATCGGTTATTTGATACACTACATCATTAGGTATTACTAACTTCCAGTCATCACAATTTTCCACGTTTCTTTTAAACAAAATTCCTTTATATATTGTGTACAATCTATTTATTCTGTGATCAGTTTGTTCTGGGTCATCTAATATTTTAAAAATTCTGTCTAACTTGATATCCGCTCTCTGTTTCAAGCCTATATCTCCAAAAATTACTTTACCTTCACTTTCATGAAATCCCAAATCTACTTGATTTTTTAGCACCTTTACTACATTTTTACTATCAGTCTCTGCATGTCCTTCATCATTTAATCTACTCAAAATATCGGCTGGAATGTTTGACTTGCCTGGCACATATTCAATCTTTAAATTATATTCTTGTAATATGAGTGACCATCTCAAAAGTCTACCATGAGTTAATTTACATCGATTTAAGAAGGATAAAGCTTTGTGATCTGATCTAACAATTACTTCTTTGTGACCAATTAAATAATTTCTAAACTTTTTACACGCAAAAACAACAGCTAGTAATTCCTTTTCTGTGGTTGTGTACATTTTTTCTACTTCTAGTAGGCTCCTGCTAGCAAACATGATTACTTTTTCTAGATTATCTTGATCTACTTGATATAAAATTGACGAGACTGAAATGTTTGATGCATCAGTGTTAACATAAAAAGGTTTACTAAAATCTGGGTGTTTAAGCATTACTGTATCAATAAATGCTTCTTTGATTTTGACAACATTTTGCCTTTCTCTGTCTCCCCAGATCCAACTCTTTTTTGCACTTAATAAGTGTTTAAACTGGCCTGTTAATTCTGAATAATTTTCCTTGAACTTACGGTAATAATTACACAATCCCAAGAAAGCTTGCAACTCTTTCAAGTTTCTAGGCTCATCAAAAGTCATGATTTTCTGTATTTTCTCAGGATCTGTCTTAATCCCTTCCCTTGTTATTATGTGCCCTAAAAATTTTATCTCATCTTTCAAAAATTCTGACTTTTTTAGCTTGACTGTAAAACCGCAACTTTTCAATCTAGAAAGAACCCTGTCAATGTGATCTAGGTGTTCTTCAAATGATTTAGATGTTATCAGTATATCATCCACATAGCATGTTACAAAGTCATTGAATTCAGGACCTAGCGCTCGATTAATTGCGCGTACAAAGTGTGCTGTTGATACTCTTAATCCAAATGGTAATCGGCGGTATTGATAATTCCTACCTTCAAAAGTAAACGCTACATATTTACGGGACTCTTCATTTAACTCTATCTGTAGGAAACCCTGCGTTAGATCTATAGCACTGTAATATTTGGTTCCCATGAATTTTTGAAATATAATCTCAACATCTTCTGTACCCTCATTGTCACTAACTAAATATTGGTTTAACTTTCTACTGTCTAAACAGATTCGTGTTGATAAATCACGTTTTACAACACAAACAAGCGGATTAGAATACAGACTTTGTGATTCTTCAATTATATTTTGTTCCAACATTTTATTAATCTCCTCCCTAACTTCTTTCCTTTTATTGTATGGTATTGGGTACGTTTTTCCTGTATACACTTTATCTGAACTTAGGTTTAGTTTAAAGTCGGGGTCAGTAGAACAGGCGTGTCAAGGTCAAGACTTTTACTAAGCCAGCTGATTTTTTCCCATTTAGCTACATGTTAAATTAATTTATTTAGCTTGACCTTCACCCGCCTGTTCTATTGCCCCCGACTATAGCTGTGTAATTTGTACATAAACCTGGATTCTCTGAAAATACATCACTGTGCTTAATTAAAGTCTGTTCTAATAATTGCAAATCAGTTTTGCTCAAATCGTCATTACTTTCTCTAATTTCTTGAATTTTAGTCATCAATTTATTGGTAAATTCATTTTTTTCTTGGCTACAACCTTTGTTCTCATGAGTGCCTATTTCCTCAAGAAACTTCATAGTATTGGTTTGACAAAATTCTAATTCATTATTTAATGATATGACTCCAATTTTATTCAAAGTCACAACTTTTACACTCCCTACTTCTTTACAAGTCATTTTAAATGGTATATGGACTTCTTTGTTTTCATTGTTTATCAAACTAAGACATTCATTTTTAAAATTAATCGCTCCTTTGCATTCTTTTAAAAAATCACACCCTAGAATAATGTCTAGCCTCACTCCTTGCACAACTAAACATACCAATGACATAACGTTATTCCCTTCAAATTTAATATCAAACAATACCTGCTTCGTAACATTCTTTGATTTATGTCCGGTTATTCCCATAATATTTAAATTAGAGACTGGGAACACTTCAAATTTTACTCCATTACCCTTCAACTCATTAAATAAAATGTCTGACATTATTGTGGCTTGAGATCCACTGTCTATGAGACAACTAACTAACCTACCATTTATTTCACCGACAATTTCTGGTAAAGTCTCAGAGACTGGTTTCATTAAATTGTTATTAAAATTTGCCTCGTCCATTAATTCATCAGTCAGATTAGGATTCAACATTACTTTACCTTGGGCATTTTCTAGATCACATCTTACGCTGTTATTAAACATTTCGTTACACAAATCTTTTAACTTATTTAGGCCTATCTCATTTAAATGGATCCTATCTGTTCTCATTTGACCATTGAAATAAATATTTTCTTCATAAAAATTTAAATTACAATTTTTCACTCCCTTGGGATACATAAATTCATTGGTTATATCTAAAACCATGATTGTAGTACCATTATCAAACGATTTTATGGCTTTATTTACCATTTCTAAGTCATCAAAGTGGCGGTGATTATTTAACGCTATCTTGGGTATGGGTGGTAAAGTAAGCAAGACTATTTCTTTTTTCAGTGACAGTAACATCTCTACTAGGTCTTTAAATTTATCGCAAATAATATGCACTGGTTCACCTTTAAGTAAATTATTAGTACCTATCATAACCATAATTTTGTCACTCAACAAATGCTTGTTTTCTGCAATGTTCTGTTTAAGTTCCTCTATTTTCTGCCCACTAATGCAAAATCCAATTCCCCTTTTAGTATGCTGACCAGGTGTGACTCCCCTTCTTAAATTAAGAATTTTTTCTCCAAACCTACACAAAATACTATCTCCTATCAACTCATAGCCATTAAAAATAGGTTTAGGCCTACTATCTACTTGTGATTTATAGTTCACACCCGGTAACCTGTCTCATTCCGTGGAATTCCCTGATCTGTTACTATTCCTACAATAATTATCGTCTTTTTGTGCATTGTAACCGTTGTTTTGACTAGGCCTATTATAGTTCCTACCATAACTCCCCCCACTTCTCTGCGCATTATCACCATTATTCCTATCATACCTCCAGTTGCCTCGACAGTTAGTAACTCCCCCTACATTAGTCTGAACTTGTTCAGTGTTTGAGCGATGGTAATTATTGTCCCTTCCATTTCCACGTCCTCTCCAGTTTCCTCTATTATTAAAATTACTATTTTCCAGTTTACGCTCATCTTTGAAATTACTATGAAATCTTTTAGGTTCACTCTGGCCAACATTAAATTCGTCAAACCCGCTTAACTGAAGCAAAAAGGTTTCTAATTCATCAGCGTTGTTAATGTATTTTGCAGTGGCTATGGTTGCAGCGATATTCTTAGGAAGGTGATTGCTAATCATATTCAAAAACAAACTCATCTCAATAGGGTTATCCAAATACCTATTCTTGGTGTAGTAATCTAGTACATAGCTTACCAAATTCCCTTTAAATTTATCAAAATGTCCGTTGCTCATTAGGTCGTTTTCAAAATTACGCTGTTTACGCATTCCCCAGTAACGTTTCTTAAAAGAACGAGAGAACCCCTCTACATCATCCCATTCAGTAATATGCTGTCTTGCCCACAGTGCAGCATCTCCCTTTAAGTGTTTTACAATGTGAAGGATTTTTCCCTCCCATCGCTCTTCACTCAGATCACAAAACTTATTAACAAACTTAAGAAAATACATAGGATGAATATCTTCCCTATCACTATCAAAATCTATTAAGTACAATTCAGGATTGTTAATCCCTACTGATTGAGGTTGTTTCGCATTTACCTGTAGGTGGTGACCAGGGCATGTCTTTAGTTCAGAACTAGAAGTTTCAAGGACATTTATTCTATTCGTTACGTCGTGTAGGTTAGAAGCAACATTGTTTACATCAGTTTGCATTTTCGCTAATTCAGAGATATACTCCTGTCTTAAAACTACCCTATTCCTATCACACTCTCCTTGTATGAGAGTCAACTTGGTCTGATCATTTTCATTTACAAAGTCTCTAATTGAATCAATCTTTACATTTAAACAATTTTATATTAGTTGCCAATTCAGATGAAGTCTGATTAGCTTTCTCGTGAATTTTCACTAGTTCCTTACTTAACTCAGGATTTTTCAAAATGCCCGCACCAATTTGTACGTTCACAATTGACTCTACTTGATTTAATTTTTTACCCATGGTAGAAATATCTTTATACAAATTCTTACACCTATCGTCAACATTCTCATTTAATTTACATTCTACTTCTTCAATTTTATTCGAAAATTTAGTCTCAACTTCATCAATTCTGTCATTAACTACAACAATTTTTTCTGTCAATTCCATTTTGATACAATTAATACTTTGGCAAATCATTACATTACTTTTCTCGATTTGATTTAGCCTATTGTTACATTCATTAACAGATTCTTTAAGCTCATTATTACTTTTGTCAAATTTAGATTCAAGATTATCAAACTTTTGTTGTAAAAATGTCAGAAGCTGACTTACGTCTGATTGCTGTCCTACCAAATGGTTAACTTGCACGTTGGAGATGGGTGTCTGCGTTGGTTCTGGTTCAGGTGCTGATGTCCGCGTTGGTCGTAGCTCGGCCGCTGATGTCTGCGTCAGTGGTGGCTCAGATGATGCTGTCTGCATGTTTAGGCCTAGGGTAGATGTCTGCGTTGGTTGTGGCTCGGCTGCTGCTGTCTGCACATCCCCAGGTATCTCAAAATGAAGTTCGGGACGGTAGAGGAACTCTTCGGAGTTAGGTAAGAATAGGCCTAGGCCAAGTTGGTTTTCTGCCAGGTCTAGTTGTGGTGAGCCTATTTGGTTGTCCTCATTGTCTGTTGGGTCGTTATTTTGTGGTGTGTTGTCTTCTCCATTCAAATTTCCGTTAGGCCATCCGTGGAACTCACTTTCATCACTGGTGGTGCTCATTTTTGTTCACTAAAGTTGTTCATTAAAGATCACTTCAATCACTTTCAAGGTTAACACGCCCCACGTTGGGCGCCATTTTGTACCGTTGTACCTTTTTTTTTTTTGTATTTTATTTATTAGAGAAAACAGATTTTGATTTAATTTAAGTTAGGCCTAGTCGAACTGTTATAAATTTAGATTTGTAAAAAGTCACTTCGACACAGGGGATGTAATGTGGATAGTAAAGAATCAGTCAATTTAGAGAAAAAACAGATTTTTTATTAGGCCAATTGTTAAAATGTTAGCAGTCTTTTAGATAGGAAAAACCAGATTTTGAGTCTATATTGAGGCCTATTCATGAAACTACGAATCTCAGGGATGATAAATAAAAATTATTTATCATGGGGTAGGGCATGAGGGTGCATCCTGTCAAGGTGATGATTGAAGCAGGGTTCCAGTCACTTATTCACTTTGAACAAAAGAGTCACGCTACAACTAGAAGATTACGCACACCGAATGAACGAATGAACCGCACTGCAATCATGTACGAAGTATCACCACCAGAGAATATGTTTAAAATAAAAACCAATCTGTATGTATCCTAATTTCACTATATAACTTAAATCCAATCTAGGCCTACATCAAAATTTTACGGGCCGAACGCTCAACACCAGACTCCGATCATCCCAGAGCGAATGGCGGAATGGCGGATTGGCGTTCCCTTTCGTCAGACGTTACTGAATGAGTCAAAAGAGAATCATTCTTCGTATTGGGTTATCTGTTATTTTTTAACATAAGCTCAATAAGTAATATTTATTATTAATCTATTCATTTAAAATATATAATTTTCTTCCAGGTCATAAAACTCAATTTTTATCGTATTCTTCTAATTTTTAACTCAAAACAATTACCATTATTTCCCTCGCATCCGCCATGAATACTCCTTAGTGATGCACGTAACCAACGGGATTGCTTCTCATTGGTCGCGATTATTGCACCTGTTGATTACGTCACCACCTCCAACATTTTATTTTACATTACCAACCGAATGTTAATTAACTACGCAATTACGATCAATTGTATTATATGAAAAGTATAAAAACATTATTTTAAGTAAAAGAACACTCCCACAGCTTCTGTTAGAGACAACTTATATTTAAAATAATTTTCTGACATCTGTTATTTACATTTGTTGGAATATACGTTTAGTTTCAGTTTATCAAAGATCACTCCACCCATATTAACAAATTCATACAAACGAGCGTTAAGCATCAACAAAGTAGTCAAACCAAACCTAAATTTTGCAACAAGAGAACTCTTATTTTGCTTTGTTATTTCAATTTAGCAGCATGGTAAGACTTGCCTCCATCTGGTAGTATTGCAGCAGTGTGCACACCTCGTCGTAGCCATTCATGGACAGCACTCGTCTGCAGATCACTGGATCTGCGTTTTCCTGCACAACATAAAACATTTATTACTGTTTCTGCGGTGAAACTCATACAAAAAACAGCATCACCATGTAGGATGTTACTAAACAAACACTGAACCTTCTATAACAACTAAAAGGAAAATTACCAAAATATTTTTTATTTTTTCTGGTGATATAGGATTAACTAAACTGTTGACAAAGGAAGTTCAATCATGTTACAAACATTAAATGTGACTCAATAAGATGTTTCATAAATAAAAATAAAAATAAAATTTGAAAATTAAATAGTGAGGAATTAAAAAAAAAATAATAAAAAAAAAAACATGTTGAGCGACTTTATCCTATTTTTCTGGGTATGGTAAAGACATGATACAGAAGAGCCTCGTTACCACAACCCTGGTAACACAACTTGATAACAAGTATTACTTTAAAGTCCCCGTGAAATGCCCAAAACACTGAATTTAATACCTCAATTTATAATACCTCTATAGGACGAATTCTTTTCATATTAATACCTTGATAGCACGTATTCTGCCAGTTGAAATTACTGCAAACTAACCTCTTTAACACAAATTTGAAAATTTCTGAACATCTATAGCACAAATTCGCACTCAGTGACACAAACATTTCCGTAAATGACCTTTGTAAGACGAACCAACCTCAGTAGCTCAAAGTCTCTCTACAGGACCTTTATAATACATAACACGAATTTCCTTTCCAATGCATATTTCCCACAGTTTGGACAGATGTCTTGAAGGATGTCTTTTTACTCAATTTTAGGAAACTTCTTCCTCACACTCCCTTCCGGAGACACTTTTTTAGCAATCACTTGCATCTCTGCTCTAAAAACTAACTTATTTCGGTCATTTTTGGCAAAGCGTACATGCTATCGTTTTAAGTTCTGTGTATCAATGTAGTCGTGGCCGTAAATAGTAATCACAGAAACATTCCTGAAAAACATTAACTTCCACAGTTAACGATTGAATTTTAGAACATATTGTTTCTAACATTAAAACATCTACCTTCTTAATTCAACTTTGACTATAAGATTTTTAAATGTGATTTTTTAACAACAGATTACCTACACATGAATTTTTAAGTCAGGCTGTAAACAAAAGTAGATCGTCTGTCCTCGCAAAATCAACATGAATATTTTTTGAAAAGCCATATAATTCCTCCAAATTGTTACGTGAGTTTTTCACAAACAGAAGAAAATTTTTACAAAATGCACAATAATCGCCTAATCGAGGTTCTAATTAGAGAGTTTTTGCAAAGCTATTTAAAAATTAACTCCCAAAGCTGTTTAAAAATTTATGAGTACGGTACGCCTAATACGTCATACAGTATGGTTAAACTGTATAAATAATTCGTAATGCTTGACACTGATTAATTTTCAAAAATTTTCTGTATCTTCAAGAGTTAGAAAAGCTAAATCAACTTCAAAAATGAAGTTTAGCATTTATCATATTGATTTGTTGTAAAAGAAAAAACTCTATTTTAAGTTTATAACAAAAAATAAAAATGAAATCCATTTATTTAATTTTGCTCTCAGTAATTTTGAGGTAGATATATTTTACAATACTAATATGATTATTATATTATGTACGTATAATAAGAAATAACAAAATTTACCTCTTTGTAGTTACAAATAAAACTTAACAATTAATTTAAAAACATTGTGTAGTGTGATTCTTGAGGAAATCTCCTCTATTTACTGCATGATATTTCAGGTTTCAGGAAAAAATCAGAAGGTTCAGAAAACCAAAATGAAACCCAAACATTTACAGGCCATATATAGGCCACGTTTATCATGTACAGTATTAGTGAATCTGCCAGCAACCTGATAACCAACTGACAAATTTTATCTTCTTCAAGATAGGAACTGTCATGATGAGATATCAATCAGTCATATTTTGTATATGCTTTTCTCCGAACTTTGTTACAGTTCACTTTTAACTAGAATCAGAATCAAAATCAAGAATTTTATTCTTATAAAAAATACAATAATGTACATTGAGAACCTGTCTGTAAACTTATTGTAATAATTTATTTAAATCAAAACAAAATGCTCCTTAATTTCACTTAGACTATTAAAATGGTATATCTAGCTGGTAAACTGACAATGTTCTCAACAAGCATTTCTGGGCAATAAAATTTCATCATCATAAAATTCTGATAATGAATAGTAAGCTTTTGTTAAAAAAATTTTTTTTAAACTTCTTAAAAACTGTCTATTAAATGAGACATGTGGATTGTTTCTTAAAACTTTGTTAATTACTCTTCTAGTCTTATAATCAATAGATTTTTCAAATGTTGATGTTTTATGTTTAGGATAAGGGAGAAAATTCCTTCGGGTACCACATTTGTTTTTAAATTTATAATGAAAAATGGATGGATTTTTGAGTACCATTTACAAAGCTCAAAAATTTATAGACTGGGAAGTGTTAAAATTTGCACATTTAATGGTTTTGTTCATTCGCAAATTAACTACCCTTGCACGAATTGCAAGTAGTTTTATCTGCTGAAGATTTTTAACTTTTCGGACTTAGAAAAGTTCATATTTATCGTTGGTGATTTTCTTGCTCACTTCCCGGTTAGGCAGGTATGTTTAGTTGATCACTTTCAGTCAGTGGAATACTACTTCACAGAGTATAGTGAGGGTTTGTTAAGACAGGGTCTGCTGTACTGTTTGTGTGTTTTAACGAATTTCCCTTCAGGGAATACACTATTACGGTTACTCTTTCATTTTGAAATTTCCTGAAGCCAAAAACACCATTCGTTCATTTTCATACATATGCATTCACATACATATGTATGTGTCCGTGGTACTGATAACTTTTGATAGGGACCTCCGATTTTGATGAAATTTTTATACGAAGGTCTAAGACCAGATCTATTTTCATTCGCGAGCTAGCATTATCAGGTAATGGGAACAAGATTTTATGGGGTTTCAAAGGAGCCAAAAACAAGGTTTTTGACATTTTTGAACCTCAATTTTCAAATTTCAACAAGAGTTTAAAAAAAAAATTAGTTTTTTGACAAATTAATGGTAATAAAAATTAAAGGTAATGGTAAATAAAAACTGATTTTAGTTTTTTGAATTTTGAAGTTGACTTAACAGGCTACCGAGAAGTTTCAAAAATCAGTTTCCCATGTTATTCTTATGGAAATCAACAAAACCTTGTCTCTTGCTTACTTATTGACATAACTTTGTGAAATTTGATGTTAACATTCACCAAGTAAGGTTTAACATTTGCTTAAAACACCCATATGGCGGAAACCTACATACTCACACCCATGGAGTTTATAGAGAAAATTAAAAAGTGCCAAATATTGAAACAATTTGATATTTTTACATTACCTGACCAATAGATTTCATAACAACATTCCATGGCAGCAAACCTACTTAACGGTACTCATTTCCATAATGTTCATGGGTAAAATACAAAATCTCACATTCCTTTGGAAATTCGCTGAGTACCCAGGTCTGCTGTGGCGGCGGTATGTAGATTACCAGTCTGACTTACCAGTATGGAGATGAGCTCGTGTAGGTACTCGGAAATTACAGCCTCGTCCTCGTACAGCTCCCACGACCTGACACAGCAGTCAATAAGTTGTTAATCAGCACAAACATAGAAATCAAATTATTTCCTAATCACAAATAAAAAGTAATATGTTTTGTATCATATATTTTGACAGAATTCATAATGCAATTCTCTAAATATTACAACACTTTTTGTTTACCCACAAAATATTTATTGTAGTACAGTAGCCTACTGTCAAAAGTGGAAACGACAATTTTTTACTCCAGTTATTAATACTTTCCTACCTATTTGTTTTTAAATTCATGAATATTTTGTATAAAAGTAAAGTTCTTCCATAATGAATTTATTCATATTTTTCCATCGACAGAAAAATATGTTGTAAAAATTGAAAATATATATACGTTTTTAAAAAGTACTTATTATTTTACAGAAAATGACATGATATTCATTTTTACTCCTCGAATGGCACTTCTTGAATGGCATTGTTTTGTAGCCACCACTATTAATCCTTAGGCTTGCAAAAACGACACAGGCTCTTTCTCGAATTGGGGAAGGTGTCATATGCAATCAACCATAATTTTTCCTCACTGTATCTAGACCCTAGCGACAGTGGAACTTTTTGCACAGAAAAAGACTCCAAATATGAGCAGGTCGCCAAGTAATAAGATAACCGAACCGAAGATAAGCAGCATGCAGAACAATGACCTACCTCACCATGACCTTAACCTACCTTAACGCTGCCGAATTTAGATTACATCTAGTTCAATGTAACACAACCCAACCTGACTGCTGCAATGCATCGGTTAAATGGTTAGGTGTCAACAATAAAGTACCAGTTTTTCATGGAACGATATTCTTTATACATAAAAAGCTAGTGTAATGTTACCATGACTGTTCTGACCTCTGCTGGGCGTCCTCCTTGCAGCTGACCAGCTCCTGCAACACGAGCCGCAGTCTCTGGGCGTCGTGCGTCTTGTCTATCACAGCGGCCGGCATGCTCAGATCTACACAACACAACACATCAATATATCACACTCCGACCTCTGCTGGGCGTCCTCCTTGCAGCTGACCAGCTCCTGCAGCACCAGCCGCAGTCTCTGGGCGTCGTGCGTCTTGTCTATCACAGCGGCCAGCATGCTCAGATCTACACAACACAAAACATCAATATATCACACTCCGACCTCTGCTGGGCGTCCTCCTTGCAGCTGACCAGCTCCTGCAGCACCAGCCGCAGTCTCTGGGAGTCGTGCGTCTTGTCTATCACAGCGGCCGGCATGCTCAGATCTACACAACACAAAACATCAATATATCACACTCTGACCTCTGCTGGGCGTCCTCCTTGCAGCTGACCAGCTCCTGCAGCACCAGCCGCAGTCTCTGGGCGTCGTGCGTCTTGTCTATCACAGCGGCCGGCATGCTCAGATCTACACAACACAAAACATCAATATATCACACTCCGACCTCTGCTGGGCGTCCTCCTTGCAGCTGACCAGCTCCTGCAGCACCAGCCACAGTCTCTGGGCGTCGTGCGTCTTGTCTATCACAGCGGCCGGCATGCTCAGATCTACACAACACAAAACATCAATATATCACACTCCGACCTCTGCTGGGCATCCCAGGACAACTTTAAAACTGGTTTATACTAGTTGCGAAGTTGACATTGGGTACAGCAAACGAAGTTGTCATAACACTGTGGTAAGTCTTTTGGCTGTCCACTATGACAATTTCCCTTCCTCCAAACCCCATTCATGTTCAAGACAGCGGGGGTTAATGCGAACCGCATGGAATCCCTAGCTGGAATATATGTAGACGGCAGGGGGTGAGTAGAAATGCTATAGGCATGAAAACCCCTAGCTGGAACATATGTTCAAGACAGCAGGGGGAGAGGGAGTGCGACGGGCATAGAAACCCCTAGCTGGAACATGAGTGGACAGTCTGTCCCGTGCCTCACCCTTTCTCTTCCTTCAATATCCCATCCTTCCGGGGGCCTGCGCAAAATGCCCATTTTGAGGCAGACGTGCTCAACGGTTCGGCCGGGGTCTCCTTATCCACCAATAACAACAACAACAACCTCTGCTGGGCGTCCTCCTTGCAGCTCACCAGCTCCTGCAGCACCAGCCGCAGTCTCTGGGCGTCGTGAGTCTTGTCTATCACAGCGACCGGCATGCTCAGATCTACACAACACAACACATCAATATATCACACTCCGACCTCTGCTGGGCGTCCTCCTTGCAGCTGACCAGCTCCTGCAGCACCAGCCGCAGTCTCTGGGCGTCGTGCGTCTTGTCTATCACAGCGGCCGGCATGCTCAGATCTACACAACACAAAACATCAATATATCACACTCCGACCTCTGCTGGGCGTCCTCCTTGCAGCTGACCAGCTCCTGCAGCACCAGCCGCAGTCTCTGGGCGTCGTGAGTCTTGTCTATCACAGCGACCGGCATGCTCAGATCTACACAACACAAAACATCAATATATCACACTCCGACCTCTGCTGGGCGTCCTCCTTGCAGCTGACCAGCTCCTGCAGCACCAGCCGCAGTCTCTGGGCGTCGTGCGTCTTGTCTATCACAGCGGCTGGCATGCTCAGATCTACACAACACAAAACATCAATATATCACAGTCCGACCTCTGCTGGGCGTCCTCCTTGCAGCTGACCAGCTCCTGCAGCACCAGCCGCAGTCTCTGGGCGTCGTGCGTCTTGTCTATCACAGCGGCCGGCATGCTCAGATCTACACAACACAACACATCAATATATCACACTCCGACCTCTGCTGGGCGTCCTCCTTGCAGCTGACCAGCTCCTGCAGCACCAGCCGCAGTCTCTGGGCGTCGTGCGTCTTGTCTATCACAGCGGCCGGCATGCTCAGATCTACAAAACACAAAACATCAATATATCACACTCCGACCTCTGCTGGGCGTCCTCCTTGCAGCTGACCAGCTCCTGCAGCACCAGCCGCAGTCTCTGGGCGTCGTGCGTCTTGTCTATCACAGCGGCTGGCATGCTCAGATCTACACAACACAAAACATCAAAAAATCACAGTCCGACCTCTGCTGGGCGTCCTCCTTGCAGCTGACCAGCTCCTGCAGCACCAGCCGCAGTCTCTGGGCGTCGTGCGTCTTGTCTATCACAGCGGCCGGCATGCTCAGATCTACAAAACACAAAACATCAATATATCACACTCCGACCTCTGCTGGGCGTCCTCCTTGCAGCTGACCAGCTCCTACAGCACCAGCCGCAGTCTCTGGGCGTCGTGCGTCTTGTCTATCACAGCGGCTGGCATGCTCAGATCTACACAACACAAAACATCAATATTTCACACTCCGACCTCTGATGGGCGTCCTCCTTGCAGCTGACTAGCTCCTGTAGCACCAGCCGCAGTCTCTGGGCGTCGTGCGTCTTGTCTATCACAGCGGCCGGCATGCTCAGATCTACACAACACAAAACATCAATATATCACAGTCCGACCTCTGCTGGGCGTCCTCCTTGCAGCTGACCAGCTCCTGCAGCACCAGCCGCAGTCTCTGGGCGTCGTGCGTCTTGTCTATCACAGCGGCCGGCATGCTCAGATCTACACAACACAAAACATCAATATATCACACTCCGACCTCTGCTGGGCGTCCTCCTTGCAGCTGACCAGCTCCTGCAGCACCAGCCGCAGTCTCTGGGCGCCGTGCGTCTTGTCTATCACAGCGGCCGGCATGCTCAGATCTACACAACACAAAACATCAATATATCACACTCCGACCTCTGCTGGGCGTCCTCCTTGCAGCTGACCAGCTCCTGTAGCACCAGCCGCAGTCTCTGGGCGTCGTGCGTCTTGTCTATCACAGCGGCCGGCATACTCAGATCTACAAAACACAAAACATCAATATATCACACTCCGACCTCTGCTGGGCGTCCTCCTTGCAGCTGACCAGCTCCTGTAGCACCAGCCGCAGTCTCTGGGCGTCGTGCGTCTTGTCTATCACAGCGGCCGGCATGCTCAGATCTACACAACACAAAACATCAATATATCACAGTCCGACCCCTGCTGGGCGTCCTCCTTGCAGCTGACCAGCTCCTGTAGCACCAGCCGCAGTCTCTGGGCGTCGTGCGTCTTGTCTATCACAGCGGCCGGCATGCTCAGATCTACACAACACAAAACATCAATATATCACAGTCCGACCTCTGCTGGGCGTCCTCCTTGCAGCTGACCAGCTCCTGCAGCACCAGCCGCAGTCTCTGGGCGTCATGCGTCTTGTCTATCACAGCGGCTGGCATGCTCAGATCTACACAACACAAAACATCAATATATCACACTCCGACCTCTGCTGGGCGTCCTCCTTGCAGCTGACCAGCTCCTGCAGCACCAGCCGCAGTCTCTGGGCGTCGTGAGTCTTGTCTATCACAGCGGCTGGTATGCTCAGATCTACAAAACACAAAACATCAATATATCACACTCCGACCTCTGCTGGGCGTCCTCCTTGCAGCTGACCAGCTCCTGTAGCACCAGCCGCAGTCTCTGGGCGTCGTGCGTTTTGTCTATCACAGCGGCCGGCATGCTCAGATCTACACAACACAAAACATCAATATATCACACTCCGACCTCTGCTGGGCGTCCTCCTTGCAGCTGACCAGCTCCTGTAGCACCAGCCGCAGTCTCTGGGCGTCGTGCGTCTTGTCTATCACAGCGGCCGGCATGCTCAGATCTACACAACACAAAACATCAATATATCACACTCCGACCTCTGCTGGGCGTCCTCCTTGCAGCTGACCAGCTCCTGTAGCACCAGCCGCAGTCTCTGGGCGTCGTGAGTCTTGTCTATCACAGCGGCTGGCATGCTCAGATCTACAAAACACAAAACATCAATATTTCACACTCCGACCTCTGCTGGGCGTCCTCCTTGCAGCTGACCAGCTCCTGCAGCACCAGCCGCAGTCTCTGGGCGTCGTGTGTCTTGTCTATCACAGCGGCTGGCATGCTCAGATCTACAAAACACAAAACATCAATATTTCACACTCCGACCTCTGCTGGGCGTCCTCCTTGCAGCTGACCAGCTCCTGCAGCACCAGCCGCAGTCTCTGGGCGTCGTGCGTCTTGTCTATCACAGCGGCCGGCATGCTCAGATCTACACAACACAAAACATCAATATATCACACTCCGACCTCTGCTGGGCGTCCTCCTTGCAGCTGACCAGCTCCTGTAGCACCAGCCGCAGTTTCTGGGCGTCGTGCGTCTTGTCTATCACAGCGGCTGGCATGCTCAGATCTACAAAACACAAAACATCAATATATCACTCGAGATTAGGAACTCTGAAATTTTAATGGATTGACAGTAAAAATCTATATCAATAATTTTTTACTAACATTAAAAATCTTTTGATAAATAACTTTAGGATTGCTGATGCAATTTTGTAAACTTTCCATTGATTATAGGTTACATCTTTTTTAGGTGATGCATAACAATAATTTACATGCTTAGTCACTTTACAAACTGTGTCTACAAAACCATAGATATAGAGTCAAAAGGCATGTAATTATAAAAAAAAAAATCTGATCTACTTATGTAAATGTAACAAAGTTTATCAAAAAATCATGTTCCATTAATAACGTTTAATTTATACAGTACGGTACACTCTTCCTAATCTGGCAGATACATATCATTGCCGTACCAGCTAAAGAAATAAATTTAACATACTGGAGTTGATTTCAGTCCCGCCATTTACTTAGCCAAACCATGCGATAACTTAAGATGATACCAAAAAGTGGCCAAAGGACGACACCTTGTCAAACAGCTGCAATTACTAATCAAACATTGAAAAAAGTCCATTAATGAACTGCAAACAAATGGCCATCAAATAACTGTTATTGTCACCTGAACAATGGTGGACTACAGGACGGGCGAAGTGACAATAGTCGGATTACAGAAAGACTTTTATCGCTGAAATAAACGCATAAACAGCTGTTTAATGTAGAAGCTAAAAAATAAGCTTCAGCCAATAAAGTAATAATAACATTGATAAATACACCCTCTAATATCTCTCTCACAAATTCTCCTTAAGAAGGTATTTAAAGTTTAATTTGATTTGATTGAAACTTGAACTTTGATTGGAATTTATTTAAAAAGGATAAAGTTGAAATAATTTAACTATAATTTTAAAACCTAACTAAGTATTAAACCTAGTTTTAAGACCCCAAGACCAAGTCAAATGACAAGAGAATAACTTAAGAGGATTAAGAGTGACAGCACGCACCTCCGGCCAACAGAGTCTGTACAGCGTTGAGGTGAGGGGCCGACTGCGAGGGCAGCAGGTCAGTCAGGCCCCGCAGCACTACGTTGATGGCGACCTTGGACAGCTCGTAGTTGAGATGGGTCGCCCTCCTCACCTGTGCGACAAACATTACGTGTAACATTGAAACTTGTCAGTATTACTACCAATACACTTCAGGCAAATTAAAAATAATAAATACATTTTGTTTGTTTTTTGTTAATTATCTGCTTTAAACACATTTGGTGTACAAGAGAGTCTTTCAAATTCAACCGAGCAGAACAGCCCAAAGTCCGCTATTAGGAGGAATAATATAAAAGTCCTTTCCCAATCAAATAAACGAACGTTCAATAGTACACAATTATAGTCCGATCACATTCCACTTCAAGAAACATGTCTGAACTGACACTGACATAAGAACAAAGCATTGTGTAGATAGTCATGTAACAGGGTGTCTACTGCCAAATAGATACTAAAATCTGTGACTTTTCTGTAACTTTAGGGAGACTTCTGAGTGGTTTGTTAATACATTTTTGGGAAGAAAACGCTATTTGCAAAATTTTTTCACAATCGCATTATTTTCTTAATTCTTTACAAAATATCCATGACTTTTTTTGCATTTGAAGACGAATAAGTGACTTTTTACTGACTTCCGTGACACTAACTAAAATCCGTGACTTTTGGTGTATTCAGTGACCAGTAGACACCCTGCTCAAGTCTGAACAGGCTGGCAAATAAAGCATGTGTGAATCATCGACAGTTGAACACTAGGACGGATATCGCGAGGAGTCGGTTGTGAAAAGGTTGTATTCGAAAGGTTCCGTATTATAGATATTGATTTGATATAATTTTTTAACTAGTCTTTTAAAGTTACATATCGATTAAAAGTGCTCAGTAATAATCTTTTAAAATTCAAAACTAGCACATACACTTGTAGTACATCACAGGAACAGAATATTCAAAACTGGTGCTTTTTCAGACTTAAAAACCTAAACTATTTAAGCAAATTATTAACTGGTTAAAATATGTTCAATACTCAACTTTACTGCGGAGTCTATTGATTTTAATTGAACTTTACCTCTTGAACAAGATTATAGATGGTTTCTGGGTCGTGGCCTAGAGCTTGCCCATTGGGGCAGCTTGGCAGTTCCTCCCTCGGTTCCCCCACATTGTTGGTAGCACTGACTAGATTATTGGTCTCCGAGGTGGCAGACCTGACTGGCTTTTTGGGAGCATCCCTCTTCTTGCTCTTTGGTAAGGTGGCATTTTTGCCGAGCTAGAAAAATGCACAAAAGTTGACATTCCTTTAGTTACACAAGGCCCCCGGGTCAATTCATTCATGAATTGAGAAACTAAATCGGTGAACAGTAAGCACTATTTCATTTTTTATTATGATCTAAAAAAATATTTTTGGAGAATTGTGCACTGTATGAAATTGAAATATATATATCAATAAATATATATATCATTTTAAAATTTTAAAATTAAACGGAACTGCAGTCATTTTTTAACTAGGCTAAACAAAAATAAACATAAACTATTGTACTGTGCTCAAACTGAAATCAAGTAGCCTAAGTTAATTTAAAAGGTTTTTAAATGAATTACACAAATATATTGTCCTCAAAACGTTTCAGGAGAAACACAAATATTCTAATACTAGATTCCCCGGCACGCTTTTCAATGCCAACCAGAGGAATATTTTGCCTTTCAGGTGAGCTCGTTAACTACGTTCACTCGCTGTCAAGTTTAGCTCGTTCGTTGCACTCACTTGCCGTCAAATTCAAGTCTATGGTATTCTTTAGTTTTTTTATTACCAATCTTGCCTCAATACTTTAGATGAGAACAGCTTTTTATATAATTGATATTCCTGAATGTAATCATATAGAATTAATATTCCTAAATGAGAATTAATATTCTTAAATGTAATAATATGTTCCAAACAAAATTTGGCTTCCATAAGAATAAGATGATAACTTTAAAAACGTGTGGGGGCAGAACTCCATGGAATTTTGATAAAAAAAGGCCTATCTTATATGTTATTCCTGGTTTTAAGCTACTTCTCCACCATTTTTCAGCCAAATCAGTTTAGCTATTCTTGAGTTATACGGTAAATAGTGTAACTAACAGGACTTTCTTTTAAATAGATAAATTTCACCGTAGGTTGAACTACTAATACGAATAAGTGGGTTGTTAAAAATTGAAAACAATTACATTTGTGAATTTTAAGGCAACACAACCAAGGGCATTAAAGATCACAACACTAAAAGTAAGCAAACATTTAGCTATCCAAGGTTTTTTTTCAATAAGGTTAGTCAAAACACAGATACAGGCTGTGAGAGTGTGTAAGCTACTCACATTTGAGAATATATCAGTGTTGTGTTGGCCGTGTGAGTTTGAGGCGAAGGCGAGAGCGCTGCTGCATCGAGGGGTTGAGGGACTTGAGGAGACTCGCTGAGGCGGAACTGGCGACCTATGGCACCAGACGGCATCGCAAACAGTTTTTAATTAAACTTTGCTGACAACATAGTTGCCAGAAAAAGTAGAATTTTTGGCAGTCACTACTGTACACTATACAGTTTTTCAAAAGTTCAACTTTCATTATTTTAGTAAATTTTTGTAAAGTCATAAAAACACAATCTCACAATATTCAAGTTAGAACCTAATGTGGAAACAGAAGCTAATCTTAAAATGTAAAACTCAAGTGGTTTGCTAAAATATTATCCACTGAAGGTGATCCTAGACTCTGGCCTAGTACCACTAACCACAACGTTCTTGGTTTAACTTACTTAGACTCAACGTACATTCTATTTTTGAAGCAATTTCTTTTTTTAAGGCAAGTATATAAGGCAAGTTTACAAGGCAAGTAGACAAGTTTTTATATAAGTTTTAAGTTTAAGGCAAGTTTTTATAGGCCTAGTAGAAAGATTACGATCTTATAAAATTAAACAGTACCTTGAATCTCGAGGCGCGATGCGCATCGCCAAGTGATGTCTTCGTTTTTTCAACTCGCTGATCAGATCATGTCGCCTCGAACTTGTTTGTACTTGATTCTCCTTCTCTAATGCTTTTATACATTTTATTAAAAAGTCTAGCACACACTTTGAACCAACCTGCAAAATTATACATGTGATAGCGTGATTAATTGTTTTCCTGTAAGTAAAACATATGTTGATTAATTATGTTCTTAAAGACAAAATAGGCTAATATTGGAAAATAACAACAAAACTAAAAGTAAAATTATTATTTTATACAGACTTCTAGAATGAAACGGAAAGCCACTGAGGTAATTTAATAAGAGTATTTATTTAGGGTGAATTCATGACTTTGTGTGACCTACAAGAAATACAACCAACAGAGAAAAAATGGACGCCCAGAAAACATTTTGTGGAATAGATTTTATTGTAAACTGAAGAATACAGAGGGTACCTGTAAACTAAGGAAAGTAAAGTTAGTTATGCCAATATTCAGGTTGAAATAATAAAACGTCATCCAACACTACTCGATATATTTACACTTATACTGTAAATGTTTACAGACGGTAAATATATATAAAAGATCTTATAATGGCAATCGATTTCGACCAGTCACACCGGTCATCATCAGGCCCAATCAGAGACTGAGAGAATCAAGATGGCGTCTTTGCTGAAATACTATTGGCGCAGGAAGTTCCGGGAAACAAGATGGCTTCCATGCTTAAATCTTACTGGCTACCGGATGTTCGGGAATATATTCTGGTAGGTTCCGCCGGAATCGAAGTTCACTTGTTCGTTTATCAACTTGTCCCTGTTTTTACATTTTCCTTTAAATATATATAATTCTTCCCATGCGTTCATTGTGTTTCCTTTCCTACATGTCTTGATTATTTGCAGGTTTTCTTCTATGGTTTTTAAGGAGTGGCCATTTTCTAAAAAAGGTGTTTTGCTACATTTGATCTTTCCGGTTTGTTGTTCTTCCATGCTGATATGTGGTTCTTGAATCTTTTTATAAAATTAACGGTTTGTCCAACGTAGAAGTTGTCGCAATCTTCACAGCTGATTTTGTAAATACCGGCTTGGTTGAATTGGTTATTATCTTCAATCTTGGGGTATAGCAGTCCACTCATGGTGTTTTGTGTTTTGAAGGCGACAGAAACTCCGTATTTCTTGAATCTATTAGCGATCTTTTGTGTTACATTTCCAGTGTAGTTAAATACAGTGAATCTAGTAGATTTGTCTTTGTCATTTTTCAGTGTGGTCTGGCTGTAGAGTCGATTCTGGTTCTTTATTTTCCTTAAGACCCTTCCTTATTTTCCTTTATCTTAAGGAAAATAAAGAACCAGAATCGACTCTACAGCCAGACCACACTGAAAAATGACAAAGACAAATCTACTAGATTCACTGTATTTAACTACACTGGAAACGTAACACAAAAGATCGCTAATAGATTCAAGAAATACGGAGTTTCTGTCGCCTTCAAAACACAAAACACCATGAGTGGACTGCTATACCCCAAGATTGAAGATAATAACCAATTCAACCAAGCCGGTATTTACAAAATCAGCTGTGAAGATTGCGACAACTTCTACGTTGGACAAACCGTTAATTTTATAAAAAGATTCAAGAACCACATATCAGCATGGAAGAACAACAAACCGGAAAGATCAAATGTAGCAAAACACCTTTTAGAAAATGGCCACTCCTTAAAAACCATAGAAGAAAACCTGCAAATAATCAAGACATGTAGGAAAGGAAACACAATGAACGCATGGGAAGAATTATATATATTTAAAGTAAAATGTAAAAACAGGGACAAGTTGATAAACGAACAAGTGAACTTCGATTCCGGCGGAACCTACCAGAATATATTCCCGAACATCCGGTAGCCAGTAAGATTTAAGCATGGAAGCCATCTTGTTTCCCGGAACTTCCTGCGCCAATAGTATTTCAGCAAAGACGCCATCTTGATTCTCTCAGTCTCTGATTGGGCCTGATGATGACCGGTGTGACTGGTCGAAATCGATCGCCATTATAAGATCTTTTATATATATTTACCGTCTGTAAACATTTACAGTATAAGTGTAAATATATCGAGTAGTGTTGGAAGACGTTTTATTATTTCAACCTGAATATCATTACCAGCACGTATAATGCTAATCAAGAAGTTATTTATGCCAATACCAACACAATTTGTTTACTTTTAAACTGTGTTTCTTGCTTCTTTTGTCACAAGGCTCTCAAAAATTAAACTGTTCTTCAATAGAAACCAAAATTCCTGTAGAATTATGTATATCACTTATTAATTTAAATTACCATCTACAGTCTGCAAATGAACTATTTTAAACTACAAAGTATGAAGATTTACTAAGGCTTTCTTACTCCTCCAAGAAATCGAGTATTAGAAATCTTAAGCCGCGTCCGCACTGGCCGAACATGTTTGCCGAACAAAGTTCTTCCGAACTTTTGTTTGTTCGTTGCTAACCTTTTAGTATGTAAATCATATGGCCGGTTAATTGTTTGTTAAGAATGTTTGTTGATTTTTGTGTTCGCCGAACAAGTTCGCCACGAATGTTCGGCCAGTGCGGACGCGGCTTTAAAGTAAGCTGAAAAAACTTACAAAGCGGGAATGACTGTTGTTTTTTAATTTTCAGCCCACTTACCTCCACAGTCTGGACGTAGTTATTAGGCACATATCCCACTTACCTCTACAGTCTGGACGTAGTTATTAGGCACATATCCCACTTACCTCCACAGTCTGGACGTAGTTATTAGGCACATATCCCACTTACCTCCACAGTCTGGACGTAGTTATTAGGCACATATCCCACTTACCTCCACAGTCTGGACGTAGTTATTAGGCACATATCCCACTTACCTCCACAGTCTGGACGTAGTTATTAGGCACATATCCCACTTGGCCAGTGACACTGATTACGTGCCACCAGTTCCGCTGCTTATTTACACTAGGATGCAAGATGAAGAAGTCGCCCTTGCTGAAGTTGATTGTCTGGGTATTGTAGACTCAAAGTCATACAATGCTCTTAGCATCTCAGTTTCTGAAATCATAATTGTATCAAGTTTTGTGAATGAGCCTAATACATAATCTATTGGGGTGCAAGAAGAACTTTATCTATTGAACACCATGCACACATGAATGAAGGATCAATTAGGCCTACATCAAGTTAGATTTTACCATTGACTATGTACACTAACGTAGTGTACAAAGTCAATGATTTTACCCAAGTGGTAGAAGAAAACAAAATCAAGTTTAAGAAGCAAGCTGATACAGCGAGCAAATTTCCAAATTGAACATAATTTTAAGTTTCAGCTGGGGCTACATTAACACACCTCATTCCATTCCAATCACTATAGGTTCACCAAAACTTATCAGTCAGCATACTGTACTATCAAACCAAATTCAAAATAAAAATGTTGACTTAAAAACCAGTGAAATCCCTCTGAACTGGTTTTTTTTTTTGGATTGGTACTGATTTTAAATCATCTCAGATGGATTATTGTTATAATCAGCATATAACAACAATAGGCTGTACCGTTTAAGGTGGACTGGTCAAGTATCTTTACATGTCTACAGTCAAAACCCTTCCACCCGAAGAGGAAGTCGACTCAAGTTACATTAATTTAGAAATTCATTCGAGAGAATAAAGACTAGATGTGTACTCGTTTTATCATGTGGACAATATCGGAGACCATGTGGGACAGAGCAACCACTCCCAAATATTTTTCTATCCATACGCAAACTAACCTTAGAGAAACTAAGTGGTCAACAACATTGATTAGAAGTTCAGCCTGACTACAGTCCTAGTTTTTGGGCCCCACCAGATGTAGAAAAATTACCTTATCACCATTGCGTCATCGTTGACCCGTAGATTCTGAATAGACTTTGTCACATTAATGAAACATACTTAAGACTAATCAAGACACAAAAAGGGATTTTTTATTTTGTCACTTTTGACTAGGACAGAGGATGGCCTCCTCTTCATGGGTGCTGAGGAACTCACTTAATGCATGAAGCAGTCTACAAATGAGTGTTTCTTGGACTTTTCCTTGAATTTGTGCTCCTCAGCCTGACTCATCTCTTCTGGCAAGGTGTTGAATAGTCTAATTGCAATAACAGGAAAGCCGTTAAGGATTTAATCAGCCTACGTCTCGGCATGTCCAGATCATTGGCTCTCTTGGTGATGTGAAGAGATGTGTTTCATTGCCCTGAATGAAGGGATTGTAGGCAGTTCTCTTTGACTTGCATCAGAGAGTCAAGTAGCCTACATATTTGAGAAAAAAGTAGTTCACAAAAAAGCAGTGGTGCTCAGGGTCGGCTTAAGGGCCGGTCAACCTGGGCCACATGGTTGGTGGGGGGCAACCAAAAAGCCAAATAGCAAAATATTTTTTTTTTATTTTATTCATTAAATATTTTTATACAGCTTCCTTCTTTACCTAAATTGATTTAATAAACTTTTTTGAAAGATGCAAATAATACAAAAACACACACTATATGTATTGTACTTGTACGAATGCCACTGAATGTGCTGAAAAAGTATTTTGCGAAGGCCACTGACCTACAGTCGTACCTATCTCGGTAGGACAAGGCGGAGGGTTAGGGGAGGACAACTTGGGTTGAGTGGTTGGGTCATGTAAAATTCCTCAGAAGTTATGGGGTCCGCGTTTACCAATACAGTACAAATACAAAACTGTTTTTATTTGCGGTAAGTTAACTAATTAAGTTATTGTAAATTTTGTGAACGTTGTTCATTTTAATTAAATATTTTAAGTAAAAAACTTACTTCTCTTATTACGCTACTGAAATTTGACTTACTCATGCAATAATGCTTTGTATTGTACTTTTCCGATATTTATGTATTTTCATATAACATATTTATTCCTCACGACTCATGTTCTTCAAGCGAAGCGCGTGTTTGATTTAATTACATCCTACAGACTTGTGTTTATTGTATAAGTATCATCGAGTTGGTAGTCCAAACCTTAGTTCCAGACAACTGTTGCAGCAAGCTAATGGATGTTTTGAAGTACCTGTACCGGTACAGTACCGGTACCTGAGTAAAAAATGGTTTGTGCAAGAACTCTGAACTGAATTTGCAAGTACAGTACTGAATTTGCAGAAATTCAGTACTTGCAAATTTCTGTACTGAATTTAAGTACAGAATTTGAAACTTGCAAATTCTGTACTCCAGCTTTTGCAAGTTTCATAGCAGAATTTGATGTCATGGAAGATTCGTTTTATAGGCCTGATTTAGCCTGAGTTGGGTAAAAAGAAATTTGCTCACAGAAACTACAAAAAAATCACTAGATCCTTGCAAGAGCGCTGGTCCTGATGTAATACCACCAAATGTACTCAAGCACTGCAGTGTAATTCTCGCACCTCACCTCACCCATCTTCAGAAGCTCGGAATATTTCCAGATAGCCTCAAGACGAGTTACGTTGTTCCTATAAGTCGAATGATGTTGAAAATGTGAAGAACTATAGGCCAATAGTCATTCAACCTGCAATTAGTAAGGTCTTTGAGTCCCTGGTATTGGATTATGTGAGCTTCAGCTTCAAGAGCATCCTGAACAGCATGGTTTTACACGAGGAATATCTACTACTACAAATCGTGAGTTGTATGAGTACTACATTCAATCCTTGTTCCATCTAGGCAACCAGGTTGACAGTATCTACATAGACTTCACTAAAGCATTTGACAAAGTGAGTCATCAGCACCTCCTTGTCAAGATGAGAGCCTATGGGATATTGGGGAGTCTTCTCCGTTGGTTTGATTCCTATCTCTCGGATCGTTTCCTGATATTGAAGATGGCTGTAGAGCTACTTCTCAACCCTTCCAAGCATCGTCAGGTGTGCCTTTCAGGGGTCTCACTTAGGACCCTTCTTATTTTCCTTGTTTGTGAACAATATAGTTGATTTTACCTCTGTTGCCTCCATTACTGACTATCAACGTTTTCAGGATACTCTACTTAAAATTGAAGATTGGTGTCATCTAAACTGCATGAAAAAGAACGCCAGCAAATGTTGAGTCTTGTCATTCAACCGTTGTAGATATCATTGTCTTTGACTACTTAATGCATGGTTCCCCTCTAGAGCGTGTGGAGACTTAGGCTACTTCACTTATGCAGGATTTAAGCCGCTAACATGATTACATCTTTACATGATTACTTCCCATGCTATGATTATTTATGCGGGACTAAGCGGATTTTGGGGATTGTCCTATCCTCAAACTTGAACTCTGAAGACCACATCAACTATATCGTTAGTAAAGCCACCCGCACTTTAATGCACATATAAGTAGCATGACTTACAAAACATACCACAAATTCATCAAACATTTAAATGTCATAACATTTTCTACTGTCAAAGTTAGGTTATGGCTGTGAAAGGGCATTTATAAAATAATTTTCATCCAAATTCCATAGGTTAGGAGTCTATTTATATATCAGAAGTCTTAAATTAATTATCAAATAAATGTACCGGTAATAGGCCTATAGGTACATACCATTTTGAAATTTTTCTGCTTCTACATGATACACATTAGTTTCGTTTGATTTACTTGACATGTTGAAATTATAACTAATAATAGGATAACAAATAAAATGATTTATTTATTATGCTAGATGAATAATTTCAAGTTGCTAAAACTCCGAGCCCCAGAACACGGCCACGCATTATTTTTAAATTTACTGAAAAAGAGAACATTAATTTGATTGAACTCACTCCCTAAAATCTCAACTCAAGAGCAAATCGAAGAAGACCAAAAACAGACAGACGACGAAGAAAGGAAAGTAAACAATCAACAGCTGTTTAAATATTTCAACTGTCAAACAATTTACTGCCTTTACGATATCAAAATTTACAAATCATTT